>JACEFZ010001049.1:47500-167215 GCA_014155875.1 Cepaea nemoralis | reverse complement strand
CCCCCCCCCCCCCCCCTTTTTTTTTTTTTTTTTTTTTTATTTTTGTTTTAACACCCCCTTTCTGTGAAAACAGTATCTATTATCGGCTTCGCCGTCTCTATCAATAATAAACTCAGGGATGAAAATGACCCTTGTTAGGTGTTTACCTACTCGAAGCATGCCTATTTCCTTCCCGAGCCAGAGGCAATTTTAAATGCCAGGATGGAATCCCATTGTGGCTACTTTAGACTTACATTTTTATATTGTCCAGTGAGTCCTCTAATCTCTACATCTTTGCTCTACTTCTGTGAGTGTGGATTCATACCAAACGTATTTCTTGCGCTAAGAAAATCAAAAGTCTACTTATGCCCCCCTGATTCGAAGTCAACATTTTTCTGTAAACATTGTAATACTCGTTTTTGTGCCACATTTCGTCTAATCAGCAGCTGCGCTCCCACTTAAGTATAAACAACTACCATTATGGTTCTCTCGGGCAACGAATAGATACAAACATTTTACATATACAAGACTGACCTTTGTGAGGTTTGTAGGACACGCAACATTTTGTAAATATAACTCTAACCTGATAGCTGAATTAGGTGTGTGGACATACATGTTTCACATAAAACACTAACCTGTTGATACTATAAGGTCTGTTGCAGCGGTTGAGACCATTCGATCCTCATCATCACAAACAGCGTCGTGAAACATGTCACAATCTACCAGACGACGATTACAGATCCGACATGGTGTACAGGGAACCTCTATCTGCAGAGATTCTTGTGTGGGGTCTCTGAAGTAACCAGCCTTACAGCCAAACAAAGTTGGGGCGGTTCTGCTGCACGGTCTAGTGATGACCGCCTGGGTGAGATTATTCTCAGATAGTTCTTCACATGTTAAACAATCCTTATATGTGTGGCTGTGGTCAGACATGAAATGTCCCAGCTGGACAAGGTAAGCACTCCTCACTGGATGTCCTAAAGAACTGTCCAGCTCCACATACAACTGGCCTCTCTCTGCAAACTCCCGCGGCAGCTTGGGTTGTATTTGCTCCTTCACTGCGATCGCAGCAGACGGCATCAGTGTAAGCTTGACATGCTCGTTCCGGATACTCGCAATCAGTACACAGTTTACACACGTCTCTTTCTGTATAGGTTTGTGCTGTGTATCTGTAATATCCTTCTTTACAGAGTATGACAGAGTCACGAAACCGGTTACATGGACTAACAAGGATCTCTACGTCTGAATCTAATACATGTGTACAATTTATGCAACTTCTCAAAGTGTGATCTTCAATGGGCATGTAGGTTCCTCCTTCACAAATAATACACACATCGTCACCTTGTTTTGGTGTGTGATATTTTTCTCCTCTTAAGCACAGTAGTTGTGAGCCGACACGGTCTGTCACCCACGTGAAGACAATATACGCCAATAAACATGTAATCTTCATGTTCCTCAAGTTATCAAGATAACTTTCCCAAATGTGTTGAAACAACAACAGACCAAGGAAGACCGTTACAGAAGCGAAGTCCTGGTTGGTAAGAAGTGTACGACAGAAACGTTTAACCACTGTTCCAAAGCTTGACTTACGTCAAACAAACTGTGTAACTGACATAACTTTTTCATACAAAACACTTTACAATAACTGTATTTCCAAGCACAACTAATGCACTAGAATTCATATCATACACCACAATTCCGAGTAGCCAGTAAAATGTTCCCTTTCGTTCGGTAGAACTCTGGGATAGAAACGTTTTACCGTTGTATACTTCCGCATAAGGGTGTAGTCCCATGTTTGAGCTAGGTGTTCGAGTCTACAGTATCCATAACTGTCACTTAGTATTATTTAATATATCATCAAACTCATTTTATTTACTGTTGTCAATATACACGCCCAGCCTCTGCTCCTCTCCCAATTTATCAGCTGCGGCTAGTATAATTAAGTGTATTCATCCACTTGTTAATAAGGGGAAATCCCAATGTCATTACCAACTTTCCCGAACATTCTACAGGTTTCTATATTAGTAGAACTGCGGTTAAGCTGTGGAAATACAAACACAATAACATAACACAAAGTAATGCAGTTTTACAGAACACGGTTACAAAAAACAAAGAACGTTGCAGCCACTAGCCTTCATCAGTAAACAAATACATACACAAAATACAACATATAATCACGGAGAAGACCCTCCAGTCTAATAATAGACGATTAAAACATATAACTATTAACAGACGAGACCGTACTGTTACAACTGCTGTTGTAAACAGTTAAAGTATGAATAAAAGTAGTGCAACTGCCGTAAAGCTGTGGGGAAAAAAAAAACAAATCGTTGTGTGTTTTTATCCGTGTATTACACTTGTAGTCACTTGAGGGTCTTCTCCATAATTACATTTTGTGTATGTGGACTGGGGAAGAGCTATACTTATCCCAGTTTGGAAAAACAAAGACAGTAAAAGATATTGCAGACAATACAAAGACATTTTCGTTTTGAGTCAAACTGGAAATATATTTGCAAAATTCTCGAGAAAAGACTACGACCTACAATAGAACCTCAGCCAAACGAAACAGCTTGGATTTAGAGAGAAAAAAAACAACGGATGCACAGCTGCTATCTTTAATCTTTGACAACGTATAGAAAATCAATTCAATTTATTGAAACACTCTACTTAGCCTTTGTCGACCAAGAAACGTCATTTTATAGAGTAGATAGAAATAAGCTGTGAGAAATCCTTAAACTATATGGCATCTGTGGGAAAGAACATTGGGATGTAACCTGGTACTGGAGCTTCACATCTTTGGACAGGTACATTAGAATATAACCAGGTACTGGAGCTTGACACCTGTTGTATGGTGTATTGAGAAGTAACCAAATCGAGATTCAGCACAGCATACACACATAAACACACATACACACACATTTACACTCACATATAGGCTGGATGAGATTAGGCCTTGGTTGATAATTTATTTTCTTTCACAGGATTGAGGCATATTGTTATCAGGAGTCTCCTACACATTGCACAAGACAAATTACGTGGAAATACATTAAAAAAAAATTACATTCAGTATCAGAAATAAATACACAGTATCATTTACAATAACTACAATCACCAACCAACAATAATACACAATGAGATATAAAATTACTACAATTACCAAATAACAGCAATACACAATGAGATATGCAATTACTACAATTATCAAATAACAACAATACGCAATGACATATACAATTACTACAGTCAACAAATAACAATAATACACAATGACACATACAATTACTACAATTACCAAATAACAACAATACACAATGACATATACAATTACTACAATTACCAAATAACAACAATACACAGTGATATATACACTTACTACAATTAACATTAACAACAATCTAAACAACCACTGTCTTCAACATCTATAGAACAACTTCACTGTCACCAGTGACATCAACAAACACTGCAATAAGTTAAGGAATTAAGACAGTATTGTCAGCAAAGAAAATAATGTTTAATTAGCAAAAATGAAAAGATAGTGCTACACAAATCATTACATAGAAGCTAATACTATAAGAACTTTCCTGTGATTCCAAGAAAATATCAAAACTGCTTATTTCAATGGAAAAAAAAACATAACAAAAAGCTTATTATATTAAACGGGGCAATGCTTTCCCAATTCAAAACGATCAAACATTTGGCAGAAAGAATAAAACATCATTTTATTCACATAATCACCATTTGCAACATCTATTAGAACAACTTCATTGTCAAAGAAACATCAAAACACACTGCAGTAAGCAAATATAGTGTAACAAGAAAATCATTATATAGAAGCTTATACTGCAGGGACTTTCCCAGAACATCATGAAAACGTTAAAACTATTTATATCAAAGAAAACAATAAAGTCAAAATGTATTGATAATACACTTGACAATGCTTTCCCAATTCAATAAATTCAAACATATAGCGGAAATAATAGCATCACATGGCAGATGCGTCGCATTAATTAAGAACAAAATAGGCGAATCAAATGACAAAACCATTTATGTAATAAATCACCTTCAATAAATATCATAAGGCGTGTATTGAATTGTTGTATCGAACATGCTCTGTTGTATGGCAGTGAATTAAAGAATGTGAATGCAAACAACTAAGAACCTGGACGAAACAAGGACATGGTTTCTGAGACGAATGTTCCGACTATCAGAGTAACTAACAATGATTGTCTGGATGAGGCTAATGAAAGTTGAAAATTATATACATCTATAAGAAAGAGATAAACATGATTGTGTGGTCATGTGATGTGCAGAGAGTGACTGAAGAATATAGTGACTACAGGAATGATCCACGGTAGAAGTTTCTGAGGCAGACAGAGAGAGAGAGAGAGAGAGAGAGAGAGAGAGAGAGAGAGAGAGAGAGAGAGAGAGAGAGAGAGAGAGAGGTGTTGCACGGGGTCTTGGACGATGGTAGTAGGAAATGTCATCAACATAATTGATCCAAAATGATGCATGAGGTCGCAGACGATGGTAGGGGAGGGGGTTGGGTGGGGGGGGGGTATCATTAATATGATTGATTCAGAAATGATGCATGAGGTCTTAGGGGATAGTAGGTTGTTTTAAAGTTTCATGATTACAAAACCCAGTTATGTTTACATCGGGAGATGATGATGATCAGTGTTCTAAAGTTTCATGATTATAAAACCTAGTGATGTTTACATCTGGAGATGATGATGATGATCCATGTTTTAAAGCTTCATTATAAGCACACCAAGTAATTTAAACGTTGGACGGAGGGAATAGCAGAGTCCATGTGAATATCGATACATGAAGCCCATAATCGGGCATTCTCACGATGTTTATACTTCACCTCGACACCGCAAGGTACAAGGGGAACATGATGAAATGAGAGATGATGATATTCTAGTTTCAATAGCCTCTTGCAGCAACTTGTGTTAGTTACTCTCGCCGACCAAGGTTTTCGCAACATTCATCTGAGGAACATTGTGCAAAATTATAAGGAAGAGACAAACAATGCTCTTTGGTCATATCATGAGAGGAGAGACACTGGAGGACATTGTGACGACTGGAAACATCAGCAGTAGAAGAGGCAAAAGCCCACCGAGAGAATTGAATCTACATGGTCTAAGATGGTGGCGTTGATGAATATCATCAATAGAACTGAAATAGAACGATAAGGACCGAGATTTATGGAGAGACATGGAAGCTCATGCCACTTAGCGAGCCACATGGTGATTATATATTTAACAAAAAATATTTTACGTTTCGCATTTCGATATTCAATTCGCCATGCTATAGAAGGAAAACGAGTTTTTTTTTTTTTTTTAGAGAATATTGTCTATTGCACTCGATTTCTTTTGGTTACACATAATCCTCTTGTAATTAGAAAAGATGTTGTCTTCAACGGATAAGCTCTTCTCCATAGTGTGAATTGATTTGACTAAGATTCTGCTATTGTGTAACATTTTACAATCATGGTAATTCACGTGTTTGCCGTGGATTTAGACAACTCTAGCCACACTTTGGGAGACGTGATAAATATTCTAGTGTGGTCATCTTGGGAGCCTTTCAAACACATACTGAAGTCAACCAATGCACAGCTGTAAATATTCTAACAAAGTCAGCAGGGTTATGTTACCAGTACCATCTGAGATAATAACAATATAAATAACACAATCAAACGTAAAAGTTAAAATATTGAACTTCTATATAGCAATGCGTAGAAAAACTTCAATACACAAATTATATGAATCACCTGAACAAACAATAAACATTATATATGCCATTTTATAGCCCAGAAGGCTGAAAATAATGTATCAATATAAAGCAGTTCAAAACTGGCCATCAATGTGTGATGAACGTCAACACTTTCTGAACTAATAGTTCCAGGACAGGAATGTGTCTACAGGTGACGTCGCCAGAGTTGAGGTAAGCTGAGTTAAGAACAGACATCACAATACTATGGATATTCAAATTTGTGATCAGTCTTCATCTTCAACAGCCAGCGAAGAGTCTCATTACTAATGGTTCTAGTTGCAGCCTGAATATGTGTCCCTCTGTCCTTTCCTCACAGTATTGATTGTCAGACTGATTCTCTGGTCACTCCCTGCCGCACCAGTCTCTCTGAGATAATATGTTGTAAAAGAAAGCAATAACAAAAATGGGAGTAATACCAATCTGTGGACAACCTATTAACAACCGTGGACACACTGATGACACAAACTGGCTAGAAGACACTGAAGAAGATTTCTAAGAACTGGTGAACTTTGTCTTTTTAGTATAATTCACAATCTCATATATATTTATGCCCCAGTGAGAGGAGTGGTAGTTTTCAGGCTGGCATGCTCACCTATCATCATGTGTTCAAATCCCTGCTGTTGTTGTTGCTGTTATTGTTGTTGTTGTTGTTGTTGTTTTTGTAGGAACCAGGCAGTTCCAGTCGTTCACATAAAGAATTTGACGAACGGTGACGACCATGTCTCCACCCTGACAGGCAACAGTCAACACATTTCCATCATGTGCGCGAGGTTTCCAAATGTGAGTGCAAGGCTTGGGTTCTGAATGACATCCATCATCTTTCGCATGCAGTGTAACTTTCATAAAGGTGTCCTGACTTTCATAACGGTATTTGACTTTCATACGCGTGTCATAACTTTCAAAAGCTTGTCGTAACTTCGAAACTACTAGTTTCAATGCTAACGTGAGACATTTTGTATATGTCTAGATGTGTGTAGGTGTGAGTGTGTGTGGAAGATGTGTGTGAGTGTGGGGATATGTGTGGGTGGTGGATGTGTGGGTGGGGGTATGCGTTTGGATGGGTTGGGGTGTGTGGGTTTTGGTGGGTAGTGATATTTGTGGGTGTTGGTGGGATGTCTGGATGGATGTGTGGGGGTGAAAGTAAGGGTGTGGGAATGGGTGTGGGGGATGTGTGTGTGGGTGGAGAATATGTGTATGGGACGGATGCGGGGGATGTGTGTTTATGTGGGTGGAGATGTGTGGATGGTTTGAGAAAGTATGTGTGGGTGGCGGGGTTGTGTGGGTAGGGGATTGTGTGGGTGGATTGGGGATGCAAGGGCGGTGGGGAGAAGTGTATGGTGTGTGGGTTTGAGATATGTGTGGCGGTGTATTGGTGGGGGATGTGTCCGATGGTGTGTCGGTGGGGGGTATGTTTGTGGTGGTATGGGTGAGGAGATGTGTGTGGGTGGGGGATAGTGTGTGGTGTGGGGGATGTGTGTGATGGGTGCGGGGAATGTGTGTATGGGTGGGTATATGTGTGGGTGAGTATGGGATTTGCGGTGGTTGGGGGAAGTATGTGGGGGTGTGTGGATGGGAGATGTGGTGCGTTGATGGGGAATGTGTGGGTGGGGGTGTGTGAGTGGCTTAGGGATGTGGTAGGTGGGTGAGGAGTTGTATGTGTCGGGGTGGGATGCGTGAGTGGGTGGAGGATGTGTGTGGGTGATCGAGAGATGTTTGGTTGGGGGTGGGTGGGGGTATGTGGGTGCGTAGTGGAGGATGTGTGCGTGAGTGAGTGTGTGTTGGTGGACGGGTATGGAATGCGTGTGTGGGTTGGGAGAGGTGTGTGGTGTGTTGGTTGGGGATATTGTGTGGGTGAGGTATGTGTGTGTAGGTGGGGGATTTTTGTGGTGTTACAGTGGGGGTATGTGGGGTGGATGGGTAAGGGTATCTGTGTGGGTGTGGCTGGGAATATTGTGTGGTATGTGGGTGGGGAAATGTGTGTGGTGTGTAAGTGGGGATGTGTGGTGGTATGTTGGTGTGGGATGTGTTGGTGAGGGATATATGTGTGTGCGGTGCGTGAGTTGGGAATATTGCGTGGTAGGGGATGTATGTGATGTGCGAGTGGGGGATTGTGTGGTGGGGGATTGGGTTAAGGCATGTGTTGGTGGGTGGAAGATGTATGTGTGGGTGGTGGGGTGTGTGTGTGAGTGGATTGGGGATGTATGGGTGGTTAGGGAGATGTGGGGGGGGTGGGGGGTAGGGACATGTCAGTTGGTGGGGATGTGTGTATGTTTTGGGGATGTGTGAGTGGATGTGCGATGTGTGGGTTGGTGGGGATTGTGTGCGTGGGTGGGGAATATGTGGTCGATGGAGATGTGGCTGGGGATGGGTGGTTTGAGGTTTGGGTGGGGAGAGGATGTGTGGGTTTAGGATGTGTATGTGGGTGGGAGTGGGATGTGTGGGTTGGTGGGGAATGTTTGTGGGTGGCGAGTGTGATTTGGTTGGGGGAATCAGGTGAGAGGCAGTGTGTGTGGGTGGGGGATGTGCGGGAGGGGATGGGTCGGTTGGTGGGGTATGTATGTGTCCCTTAGTGTGCGTGTGTGTGGGTAGATGGGGTGTGTGTGTGGGGTGATGTAAGGGTAGGTGACAGATGGGCCTCATAACATGGTAATTTGCGTTGTTTATGTTTACAACATTCATTTCACAATGTTTATTTTTCTTCCTATGTAAATGTATAATGCTCTTGATGAACGAAAGACGAGTGATTGGAAGGGCCTGAATGTAAGACGGGCCTGCGCGCCCAATTTGTGACCCTAATAAAGTTGATTTGATTTGATTTGATTTCCACAGTGCTCATACCCTACTTTGCTTCAACGAATCTTTTATTTTTCTCAATATCTCTAAGTATCTGTATTTGATTGTTGTTGTGTTTAATTAAATACACCTTTAAAACAATATATTTACAATGCCCTAAATCGATGCTCAATACGACATTTTAAAGAAGGTATTATTGTGTATAAAATACAGCAAATACCCTGGTGGAGTGGACATCTGATTTTGCTAACACGTTCTCGTTATGTGAGATGTTCTGATTTTGTACTTCAAATGATAAACTCTTACCCACCGTATGATTTAATGTAATTAAGATTAAGTTGCTTTGTCATCTTTTACATTCTGGGGAATTTAGGTTGCCCCATAAACGTCTGTTTACAGATAATTTCCACCACATTGTTTAGCCGTTGTAAAGGTTTTAAATATTATGGCAAAACATAAAAAGCATTATAAATTTCCAAGAACATGTGATAAAATACAATATAACGCAACCCTATCGCTATAAAAAACGTGCAAAACTAAAAGAAATAATTAGGGAGTCTACGTGGCGTAGTGGTCAACCGTTTGACTCGTGCTCCGAAGGTTGTGGGTTCGATTCCGGGCCGGCCCCCTTTATTTTACAAGTTCATTGTTTCGGAGACTCCTGTGGGTCGTCGCTACAGCTACGGAGGTCGTTTTTTTTTGCGAACTTTCCGTGCTGCGGAAAGAGACCGAGCTATATGGATAAAACCTAGTGCAATGAAATCGACCATATCGACTTTAAGCGACTTTTAAAGAAGTAAAAAAATATATATATAGAAAAACGTCATTTACAAAAACTATAAAATGCTGCAATTGAACTGATTATGAACACTGTCATCGTAGCTCAGCATGGCGGAATGGATAATAACGCGTGTTCCACACTATACATATGATAACCAGACGAATCACCAGTGAACGCCAGATTGCATTGGCACCAGGTAATAAGTTGTAAAAGGAAGCAATGAAAAAAGGGAATAATATCAATCTGTGCACAATCTATTAACAACCATAGACACTCTGATGATACAAACTGACTAGAAGACACTGAAGAAGATTTATAAGAACTGGTGGACTTTGTCCTTTCAGTATAAATCACAATCGCAGATATTTTTATGCTAATTGAGCCATGGTTGCCCCCGTCAGAGACGTGGTAGCTTTCAGGCTGGTATGCTTGCCTATCGTCAT
This sequence comes from Cepaea nemoralis, assembly GCA_014155875.1. Lineage (NCBI taxonomy): Eukaryota > Metazoa > Mollusca > Gastropoda > Stylommatophora > Helicidae > Cepaea > Cepaea nemoralis. The sequence goes on along the minus strand of JACEFZ010001049.1, from coordinate 157,444 downwards.
GTGTTCAAATCTCTGCTGTTGTTTTTGCTGCTGTTGTTGTTATTGTTGTTGTTGTTGTTGTTGTTGTTATTATTTTTGGTGTTGTTGTAGGTACCAGGCCGTTCCAGTCGTTCACTACAAAGATTTGACGAATGGTGACGACCCTGTCTCCACCTTGGCAGGCAACAGTCAATACATTTCCATCATGTGCGTGAGTTTCCAAATGTGAGTGCAAGGCTTGGGTTCTGAATGACATCCATCATCTTTCGCCTGCGGTGTGACTTTCATAAAGGTGTCCTGACTTTGATAAAAGGTATCATTACTTTCATAAAGGTGTCCGGACTTTCATCAGCCTGTCATAACTTTCAAAAGCGTGTCATAACTTCTAATGTGTTCATATTCCACCTTGCGCTTTTTCATAACTTGCATCATTTATTTGTTTTTTCAAGAATATCTAAGTCTACTGTATTTATTTTTTGTATCAATTAAGTACACCTTTAAAAATATATGTTTAAATGCCCTAAATTGATACTCAATACGACATTTTATAAAAAGCAATATTGTGTATAAAATACAGCAAATACCCTGGTGGAGTGGACATCTGATTTTGCTAATACGTTCTCGTTATGTGATTTGTTCTGATTTTGTACTTCAAATGATAAACTCTTACCCACCGTATGATTTAATGTAATTAAGATTAAGTTGCTGTGTCATCTTTTACATTCTTGGTAATTCAGGTGGCCCGATAAACGTCTTTTTACTGATAATTTCCACCACTTGATTAGCAGATGTGATGCATCTTTTCGGCGGAGATTCCGCGAGCCTTTCAAACACCCATGTAAGTCGGTTAATGTAAAGCTGTAAATATGGCACAAATTGTGGTAATATATTATCAAAACCATGTGATAAAATACAATGTAACACATCGTATCGCTATGAAGAACGTGTAAAACTAAAGATAAATATCATTATACCTTGAAAAACATCAATTTACAAAACCAATAAAATGCAGCAACTGAACTAATTATGAACACTAGCATCGTAGGTCAGCATGGCGGAATGGATAAGTACGCGTGTTCCACACTATACATATGATAACCAGACGAATCACCAGTGAACGCCAGATTGCATTGGCATCAGATAATAAGTTATAAAAGGAAGCATTAAAAAAGGGAATAATACAAGTCTGTGCACAACCTATTAACAACCATAGACACAATGATGACACAATGTGACTAGAAGACACTGAAGAAGATTTGTAAGAACTGATGGACTTTGTCCTTTCAGTATAAACCACAATCACAGATATATTTAGGCTAACTGACCCATGGTTGCCCTCGTGAGAGGAGTGGTAGGTTTCAGGCTGGTATGCTCGCCAATCATCATGTGTTCAAATCCCTGTTGTTATTGTTGTTGTTGTTGTAGGAACCAGGCTGTTCCAGTCGTTCACATAAAGAATTTGATGAATGGTGAAGACCCTGTCTGCACCCTGGCAAGCAACAGTCCACACATTTCCATCATGTGCGTGACGTTTCCAAATGTGAGTGCAAGGCTTCGGTTCAAAATGACATCCATTTTCTTTCGCCTGCGGTGTAACTTTCATAAAGGTGTCCTGACTTTCATAACGGTATCATGACTTTCATAAGCGTGTCATAACTTTCAAAAGCGTGTCGTAACTACCACAGTGTTCATACTCTACTTTGCTTCAATTGAATCTAGTTTTTTTCAATAATCTCTAAGTATACTGTATTTGTTTGTTGTTGTGTTTAATTAAATACACCTTTAAAAGAATATATTCACAATGCCCTAAATCGATGCTCAATACGACATTTTATAGAAGGTAATATTGTGTATAAAATACAGCGAATACCCTGGTGGAGTGGACATCTGTATTTGCTAACACGTTCTCGTTATGTGATTTGTTCTGATTTTGTACTTCAAATGATAAACTCTTACCCACCGTATGATTTAATGTAATTAAGATTAAGTTGCTTTGTCATCTTTTACATTCAGGGTAATTCAGGTGGCCCGATAATAAACGTCTGTTTACAGATAATTTCCACCACTTGTTTAGCAGTTGTAAAGGTATAAATATTATGGCAAACATAAACGCATTATATTACCAAGGCCATGTGATAAAATACAATATAACACAACATATCGCTATAAAGAACGTGCAAAACTAAACAGAAGTAACTAGGGAGACTCCGTGGTGTAGAGGTCAAGCTGTTTGACTCGTGCTCCGAAGGTTGTGGGTTCGATTCCGGGCCGCGCCCTTCATTTTACAAGTTAATTGTTTCGGAGACTCCTGTGGGTCGTCGCTACAGCTACGGAGGTCGTTTTTTCTGCGAAGCTTTCCGTGCTGCGGAAAGAGGCCGAGATATATGGGATAAAACCCAGTGCAATGAAGTCGACCATATCGACTTTTAAGCGACTTTTAAAGAAGTAAAAAAATATATATATATAGAAAAACGTCAATGTACAAAAACTATAAAATGCTGCAATTGAACTGATTATGATCACTGTCATCGTAGCTCAGCATGGCGGAATGGATAATAACGCGTGTTTCCACACTATACATATGATAAACAGACGAATCACCAGTGAACGCCAGACTGCATTGGCACCATGTAATAAGTTGTAAAAGGAAGCAATTAAAAAAGGGAGTAATATCAATCTGTGCACAATCTATTAACAACCATAGACACACCGATGACACAAACTGACTAGAAGACACTGAAGAAGATTTATAAGAACTGGTGGACTTTGTCCTTTCAGTATAAATCACAATCGCAGATATTTTTATGCTAATTGAGCCATGGTTGCCCCCGTCAGAGACGTGGTAGCTTTCAGGCTGGTATGCTTGCCTATCGTCATGTGTTCAAATCTCTGCTGTTGTTTTTGCTGCAGTTGTTGTTATTGTTGTTGTTGTTGTTGTTGTTGTTGTTATTATTTTTGGTGTTGTTGTAGGTACCAGGCCGTTCCAGTCGTTCACACAAAGAATTTGACGAATGGTGACGACCCTGTCTCCACCTTGGCAGGCAACAGTCAATACATTTCCATCATGTGCGTGAGTTTCCAAATGTGAGTGCAAGGCTTGGGTTCTGAATGACATCCATTATCTTTGGGGTGTGACTTTCATAAAGGTGTCCTGACTTTGATAAAAGGTATCATTACTTTCATAAAGGTGTCTGGACTTTCATCAGCCTGTCATAACTTTCAAAAGCGTATCATAACTTCTAATGTGTTCATATTCCACCTTGCGCTTTTTCATAACTTGCATCATTTATTTGTTTTTTTCAAGAATATCTAAGTCTACTGTATTTATTTTTGTATCAATTAAGTACACCTTTAAAAATATATGTTTAAATGCCCTAAATTGATGCTCAATACGACATTTTATAGAAGGCAATATTGTGTATAAAATACAGCAAATACCCTGGTGGAGTGGACATCTGATTTTGCTAATACGTTCTCGTTATGTGATTTGTTCTGATTTTGTACTTCAAATGATAAACTCTTACCCACCGTATGATTTAATGTAATTAAGATTAAGTTGCTGTGTCATCTTTTACATTCTGGGTAATTCAGGTTGCCCGATAAACGTCTCTTTACTGATAATTTCCACCACTTGTTTAGCAGATGTGATGCATCTTTTAGGCGGATATTCCGCGAGCCTTTCAAACACCCATGTAAGTCGGTTAATGTAAAGCTGTAAATATGGCACAAATTGTGGTAATATATTATCAAAACCATGTGATAAAATACAATGTAACACATCGTATCGCTATGAAGAACGTGTAAAACTAAAGATAAATATCATTATACCTTGAAAAACATAAATTTACAAAACCAATAAAATGCAGCAACTGAACTAATTATGAACACTAACATCGTAGGTCAGCATGGCGGAATGGATAAGTACGCGTGTTCCACACTATACATATGATAACCAGACGAATCACCAGTGAACGCCAGATTGCATTGGCATCAGATAATAAGTTATAAAAGGAAGCATTAAAAAAGGGAATAATACCAGTCTGTGCACAACCTATTAACAACCATAGACTCAATGATGACACAATGTGACTAGAAGACACTGAAGAAGATTTGTAAGAACTGATGGACTTTGTCCTTTCAGTATAAACCACAATCGCAGATATATTTAGGCTAACTGACCCATGGTTGCCCTCGTGAGAGGAGTGGTAGGTTTCAGGCTGGTATGCTCGCCAATCATCATGTGTTCAAATCCCTGTTGTTATTGTTGTTGTTGTTGTTGTTGTTGTAGGAACCAGGCTGTTCCAGTCGTTCACATAAAGAATTTGATGAATGGTGAAGACCCTGTCTGCACCCTGGCAAGCAACAGTCCACACATTCCATCATGTGCGTGACGTTTCCAAATGTGAGTGCAAGGCTTCGGTTCAAAATGACATCCATTTTATTTCGCCTGCGGTGTAACTTTCATAAAGGTGTCCTGACTTTCATAACGGTATCATGACTTTCATAAGCGTGTCATAACTTTCAAAAGCGTGTCGTAACTACCACAGTGTTCATACTCTACTTTGCTTCAATTGAATCTTGTTTTTTTCAATAATCTCTAAGTATACTGTATTTGTTTGTTGTTGTGTTTATTAAATACACCTTTAAAAGAATATATTCCCAATGCCCTAAATCGATGCTCACTACGACATTTATAGAAGGCAATATTGTGTATAAAATAAGCAAATACCCTGGTGGAGTGGACATCTGATTTTGCTAACACGTTCTCGTTATGTGATTTGTTCTGATTTTGTACTTCAAATGATAAACTCTTACCCACCGTATGATTTAATGTAATTAAGATTAAGTTGCTTTGTCACCTTTTACATTCAGGGTAATTCAGGTGGTCCGATAAACGTCTGTTTACAGATAATTTCCACCACTTGTTTAGCAGTTGTAAAGGTATAAATATTATGGCAAACATAAACGCATTATATTACCAAGACCATGTGATAAAATACAATATAACACAACATATCGCTATAAAGAACGTGCAAAACTAAACAGAAGTAACTAGGGAGACTCCGTGGTGTAGAGGTCAAGCTGTTTGACTCGTGCTCCGAAGGTTGTGGGTTCGATTCCGGGCCGCGCCCTTCATTTTACAAGTTAATTGTTTCGGAGACTCCTGTGGGTCGTCGCTACAGCTACGGAGGTCGTTTTTTCTGCGAAGCTTTCCGTGCTGCGGAAAGAGGCCGAGCTATATGGGATAAAACCCAGTGCAATGAAGTCGACCATATCGACTTTTAAGCGACTTTTAAAGAAGTAAAAAAATATATATATATAGAAAAACGTCAATGTACAAAAACTATAAAATGCTGCAATTGAACTGATTATGATCACTGTCATCGTAGCTCAGCATGGCGGAATGGATAATAACGCGTGTTCCACACTATACATATGATAACCAGACGAATCACCAGTGAACGCCAGACTGCATTGGCACCATGTAATAAGTTGTAAAAGGAAGCAATTAAAAAAGGGAGTAATATCAATCTGTGCACAATCTATTAACAACCATAGACACACCGATGACACAAACTGACTAGAAGACACTGAAGAAGATTTATAAGAACTGGTGGACTTTGTCCTTTCAGTATAAATCACAATCGCAGATATTTTTATGCTAATTGAGCCATGGTTGCCCCCGTCAGAGACGTGGTAGCTTTCAGGCTGGTATGCTTGCCTATCATCATGTGTTCAAATCTCTGCTGTTGTTTTTGCTGTTGTTGTTGTTGTTGTTGTTATTGTTGTTGTTGTTGTTATTATTTTTGGTGTTGTTGTAGGTACCAGGCCGTTCCAGTCGTTCACACAAAGAATTTGACGAATGGTGACGACCCTGTCTCCACCTTGGCAGGCAACAGTCAATACATTTCCATCATGTGCGTGAGTTTCCAAATGTGAATGCAAGGCTTGGGTTCTGAATGACATCCATTATCTTTGGCCTGCGGTGTGACTTTCATAAGGTGTCCTGACTTTGATAAAAGGTATCATTACTTTCATAAAGGTGTCCGGACTTTCATCAGCCTGTCATAACTTTCAAAAGCGTGTCATAACTTCTAATGTGTTCATATTCCACCTTGCGCTTTTTCATAACTTGCATCATTTATTTGTTATTTCAAGAATATCTAAGTCTACTGTATTTATTTTTTGTATCAATTAAGTACACCTTTAAAAATATATATTTAAATACCCTAAATTGATGCTTAATACGACATTTTATAAAAGGCAATATTGTGTATAAAATACAGCAAATAACCTGGTGGAGTGGACATCTGATTTTGCTAATACGTTCTCGTTATGTGATTTGTTCTGATTTTGTACTTCAAATGATAAACTCTTACCCACCGTATGATTTAATGTAATTAAGATTAAGTTGCTGTGTCATCTTTTACATTCTGGGTATTTCACGTTGCCCGATAAACGTCTCTTTACTGATAATTTCCACCACTTGTTTAGCAGATGTGATGCATCTTTTAGGCGGATATTCCGCGAGCCTTTCAAACACCCATGTAAGTCGGTTAATGTAAAGCTGTAAATATGGCACAAATTGTGGTAATATATTATCAAAACCATGTGATAAAATACAATGTAACACATCGTATCGCTATGAAGAACGTGTAAAACTAAAGATAAATATCATTATACCTTGAAAACATCAATTTACAAAACCAATAAATGCAGCAACTGAACTGATTATGAACACTAGCATCGTAGGTCAGCATGGCGGAATGGATAAGTACGCGTGTTCCACACTATACATATGATAACCAGACGAATCACCAGTGAACGCCAGATTGCATTGGCATCAGATAATAAGTTATAAAAGAAGCATTAAAAAAGGGAATAATACCAGTCTGTGCACAACCTATTAACAACCATAGACACAATGATGACACAATGTGACTAGAAGACACTGAAGAAGATTTGTAAGAACTGATGGACTTTGTCCTTTCAGTATAAACCACAATCGCAGATATATTTAGGCTAACTGACCCATGGTTGCCCTCGTGAGAGGAGTGGTAGGTTTCAGGCTGGTATGCTCGCCAATCATCATGTGTTCAAATCCCTGTTGTTATTGTTGTTGTTGTTGTTGTTGTTGTTGTAGGAACCAGGCTGTTCCAGTCGTTCACATAAAGAATTTGATGAATGGTGAAGACCCTGTCTGCACCCTGGCAAGCAACAGTCCACACATTTCCATCATGTGCGTGACGTTTCCAAATGTGAGTGCAAGGCTTCGGTTCAAAATGACATCCATTTTCTTTCGCCTGCGGTGTAACTTTCATAAAGGTGTCCTGACTTTCATAACGGTATCATGACTTTCATAAGCGTGTCATAACTTTCAAAAGCGTGTCGTAACTACCACAATGTTCATACTCTACTTTGCTTCAATTGAATCTTGTTTTTTTCAATAATCTCTAAGAATACTGTATTTGTTTGTTGTTGTGTTTAATTAAATACACCTTTAAAATAATATATTCACAATGCCCTAAATCGATGCTCACTACGACATTTTATAGAAGGCGTATATATATAGAAGGCGTATATTTGTGTAAAACTAAAGATAAATATCATTATACCTTGAAAAACATCAATTTACAAAACCAATAAAATGCAGCAACTGAACTGATTATGAACACTAGCATCGTAGGTCAGCATGGCGGAATGGATAATAACGCGTGTTCCACACTATACATATGATAACCAGACGAATCACCAGTGAACGCCAGACTGCATTGGCACCAGGTAATAAGTTGTAAAAGGAAGCAATTAAAAAAGGGAGTAATATCAATCTGTGCACAATCTATTAACAACCATAGACACACCGATGACACAAACTGACTAGAAGACACTGAAGAAGATTTATAAGAACTGGTGGACTTTGTCCTTTCAGTATAAATCAAAATCGCAGATATTTTTATGCTAATTGAGCCATGGTTGCCCCCGTCAGAGACGTGGTAGCTTTCAGGCTGGTATGCTTGCCTATCGTCATGTGTTCAAATCTCTGCTGTTGTTTTTGCTGCAGTTGTTGTTATTGTTGTTGTTGTTGTTGTTGTTGTTGTTGTTATTATTTTTGGTGTTGTTGTAGGTACCAGGCCGTTCCAGTCGTTCACACAAAGAATTTGACGAATGGTGACGACCCTGTCTCCACCTTGGCAGGCAACAGTCAATACATTTCCATCATGTGCGTGAGTTTCCAAATGTGAGTGCAAGGCTTGGGTTCTGAATGACATCCATTATCTTTGGCCTGCGGTGTGACTTTCATAAAGGTGTCCTGACTTTGATAAAAGGTATCATTACTTTCATAAAGGTGTCCGGACTTTCATCAGCCTGTCATAACTTTCAAAAGCGTGTCATAACTTCTAATGTGTTCATATTCCACCTTGCGCTTTTTCATAACTTGCATCATTTATTTGTTATTTCAAGAATATCTAAGTCTACTGTATTTATTGTTTGTATCAATTAAGTACACCTTTAAAAATATATATTTAAATACCCTAAATTGATGCTTAATACGACATTTTATAAAAGGCAATATTGTGTATAAAATACAGCAAATAACCTGGTGGAGTGGACATCTGATTTTGCTAATACGTTCTCGTTATGTGATTTGTTCTGATTTTGTACTTCAAATGATAAACTCTTACCCACCGTATGATTTAATGTAATTAAGATTAAGTTGCTGTGTCATCTTTTACATTCTGGGTAATTCACGTTGCCCGATAAACGTCTCTTTACTGATAATTTCCACCACTTGTTTAGCAGATGTGATGCATCTTTTAGGCGGATATTCCGCGAGCCTTTCAAACACCCATGTAAGTCGGTTAATGTAAAGCTGTAAATATGGCACAAATTGTGGTAATATATTATCAAAACCATGTGATAAAATACAATGTAACACATCGTATCGCTATGAAGAACGTGTAAAACTAAAGATAAATATCATTATACCTTGAAAAACATCAATTTACAAAACCAATAAAATGCAGCAACTGAACTGATTATGAACACTAGCATCGTAGGTCAGCATGGCGGAATGGATAAGTACGCGTGTTCCACACTATACATATGATAACCAGACGAATCACCAGTGAACGCCAGATTGCATTGGCATCAGATAATAAGTTATAAAAGGAAGCATTAAAAAAGGGAATAATACCAGTATGTGCACAACCTATTAACAACCATAGACACAATGATGACACAATGTGACTAGAAGACACTGAAGAAGATTTGTAAGAACTGATGGACTTTGTCCTTTCAGTATAAACCACAATCGCAGATATATTTAGGCTAACTGACCCATGGTTGCCCTCGTGAGAGGAGTGGTAGGTTTCAGGCTGGTATGCTCGCCAATCATCATGTGTTCAAATCCCTGTTGTTATTGTTGTTGTTGTTGTTGTTGTTGTAGGAACCAGGCTGTTCCAGTCGTTCACATAAAGAATTTGATGAATGGTGAAGACCCTGTCTGCACCCTGGCAAGCAACAGTCCACACATTTCCATCATGTGCGTGACGTTTCCAAATGTGAGTGCAAGGCTTCGGTTCAAAATGACATCCATTTTCTTTCGCCTGCGGTGTAACTTTCATAAAGGTGTCCTGACTTTCATAACGGTATCATGACTTTCATAAGCGTGTCATAACTTTCAAAGCGTGTCGTAACTACCACAATGTTCATACTCTACTTTGCTTCAATTGAATCTTGTTTTTTTCAATAATCTCTAAGAATACTGTATTTGTTTGTTGTTGTGTTTAATTAAATACACCTTTAAAATAATATATTCACAATGCCCTAAATCGATGCTCACTACGACATTTTATAGAAGGCGTATATATATAGAAGGCGTATATTTGTGTAAAACTAAAGATAAATATCATTATACCTTGAAAAACATCAATTTACAAAACCAATAAAATGCAGCAACTGAACTGATTATGAACACTAGCATCGTAGGTCAGCATGGCGGAATGGATAATAACGCGTGTTCCACACTATACATATGATAACCAGACGAATCACCAGTGAACGCCAGACTGCATTGGCACCAGGTAATAAGTTGTAAAAGGAAGCAATTAAAAAAGGGAGTAATATCAATCTGTGCACAATCTATTAACAACCATAGACACACCGATGACACAAACTGACTAGAAGACACTGAAGAAGATTTATAAGAACTGGTGGACTTTGTCCTTTCAGTATAAATCAAAATCGCAGATATTTTTATGCTAATTGAGCCATGGTTGCCCCCGTCAGAGACGTGGTAGCTTTCAGGCTGGTATGCTTGCCTATCGTCATGTGTTCAAATCTCTGCTGTTGTTTTTGCTGCAGTTGTTGTTATTGTTGTTGTTGTTGTTGTTGTTGTTGTTGTTGTTGTTATTATTTTTGGTGTTGTTGTAGGTACCAGGCCGTTCCAGTCGTTCACACAAAGAATTTGACGAATGGTGACGACCCTGTCTCCACCTTGGCAGGCAACAGTCAATACATTTCCATCATGTGCGTGAGTTTCCAAATGTAAGTGCAAGGCTTGGGTTCTGAATGACATCCATTATCTTTCGCCTGCGGTGTGACTTTCATAAAGGTGTCCTGACTTTGATAAAAGGTATCATTACTTTCATAAAGGTGTCCGGACTTTCATCAGCCTATCATAACTTTCAAAAGCGTGTCATAACTTCTAATGTGTTCATATTCCACCTTGCGCTTTTTCATAACTTGCATCATTTGTTTGTTTTTTCAAGAATATCTAAGTCTACTGTATTTATTTTTTGTATCAATTAAATACACCTTTAAAAATATATATTTAAATACCCTAAATTGATGCTTAATACGACATTTTATAAAAGGCAATATTGTGTATAAAATACAGCAAATACCCTGGTGGAGTGGACATCTGATTTTGCTAACACGTTCTCGTTATGTGATTTGTTCTGATTTTGTACTTCAAATAATAAACTCTTACCCACCGTATGATTTAATGTAATTAAGATTAAGTTGCTGTGTCATCTTTTACATTCTGGGTAATTCAGGTTGCCCGATAAACGTCTCTTTACTGATAATTTCCACCACTTGTTTAGCAGATGTGATGCATCTTTTAGGCGGATATTCCGCGAGCCTTTCAAACACCCATGTAAGTCGGTTAATGTAAAGCTGTAAATATGGCACAAATTGTGGTAATATATTATCAAAACCATGTGATAAAATACAATATAACACATCGTATCGCTATGAAGAACGTGCAAAACTAAAGATAAATATCATAATACTTAGAAAAACATACATTTACAAAACCAATAAAATCCATCCATCCATCCATCATGTGCCATGCCGGTAAGCGTGGGCGGTCATGTTCTGCCATCTCACTCGATCAACAGAGTCGTGGATCAGTTCCGTGTTTTGTCTCGACCATGCCACAAGGCCAAGCCATCCAGATACTTGTTTCTAGGTCTTCCCCTTGGTCTGTTCCCCTCGATCTTACCAGTTGTCACCAAGTTCTCCAAATCATTTCTTCTCATAACATGCCCAAAAAATTGTGACTGTCTACGTCTAATGTCTCTGATCAGTTTACGATCTTCATTTGTTTCTTGAAGGACTTGTTCATTGGTCTTTCTGGCTGTCCATGGTATTCTTTGCATTTTCCTCAGAAACCACATTTCTACAGCCATCAGATATTTTTCAGCCTGGCTGCTCATTGTCCAAGCTTCACATCCATATAAAAGTGCAGGTTCTATGTAGCATCTCAACACTCTTTTTCTCGTTTCAATTGACATCTTTTTATTGGTCAGTATGTTTTTCATCTTGCTAAAGGCTACTTTTGCCATGGCGATTCTTGTTCTAATCTCTTCAAGGCATCTCCCATCAGATGTTATTACTGTTCCGAGGTAATTGTACCTATTCACTTGTTGAAGAGTATTCCCATTTACTTGTATATTACACTGTGGTATTTCGTTCTTCTTAGTGACGACCATAATCTGTGTCTTTTTACAATTTAATTCTAACCCTTGTTGTTCACTATGTGTAACAACCGCATCTACTAAATTTTGCAGGTCCTGTTCATTGTCTGCAATCAAGACTGTATCATCTGCATATCTAATGTTATTGATGCATCGTCCCCCAATGTTGATTCCTTCCATATTTTCGATATTTCTGAAAATATTTTCACTGTACAGGGAAAACAGATCTGGAGACATTACACATCCCTGTCTCACACCTCTCTTAATAGGCTGATATTGGCTTACTTCATTATCAACTCTTATGGCAGCTTGTTGTTTCCAATATATGTTTTTTACAAGTCTAAGGTCTTTCCCATCAATTTGTAGATCTTCAACTGAACTGATTATGAACACTAGAATCGTAGGTCAGCATGGCGGAATGGATAAGTACGCGTGTTCCACACTATATACATGATAACCAGACGAATCTTCAGTGAAAGCCAGATTGCATTGGCATCAGATAATAAGTTGTAAAAGGAAGCATTGAAAAAGGGAATAATACCAGTCTGTGCACAACCTATTAACATAGACACAATAATGACACAATGTGGCTAGAAGACTCTGAAGAAGATTTGTAAGAACTGGTGGACTTTGCCCTTATTTCCATCATGTGCGTGAGTTTCCAAATGTGAGTGCAAGCTTGGGTTCTGAATGTAATCCATCATCTTTTGCCTGTGGTGTGACTTTCATAAAGGTGTCATGACTTTCATAAAGGTGTCATGACTTGTATAAAGGTGTCAGGACTTTCATCAGCCTGTCATAACATTCAAAAGCGTGTCATTACTTCTAATGTGTTCATATTCCACAAAGCTCTTTTTCATAGCTTTAATCGAGTTTTATTTCTTTTCTTTTCTTTTATTCAAGAATCTCTAAGACTTCTGTATTTGATTCTTGTTGTCTCAATTAAATACACCTTAAAAAAAAAAAATAAATAAATAAATATTGGCAATGCCCTAAATTGATGCTCAATACGACATTTTATCGCTATTATATCGCTATGAAGAACGTGCACAACAAAAGAGACGTATCATAATGCTTAGAAAAACATCAATTGACAAAACCAATAAAATGCAGCAACTGTACTGACTATGAACACTGGCATCGTAGGTCAGCATGGCGGAATGGATAAGAACGCGTGTCCTTAAACATCCGATGTATTGATGCCGAGACAAGGGGCTCAAACCCTACACCGGACAGTCGGACAAACATGTTGGCCTACCTTCCTAGACGTAGGGACGTTAATTACAAGTGCTTCTAAAGTTGGAGTGGATTGGCGAGGGACTCTGTTAATAGGTAAAGCTATTACACACACACACACAATTCAGTCTAGTACTACTACAAGTAGTGTGTATGGACTACGTTTGAGTGTAAATAAAAATATTTTTTTTTAATAATTAAAAAAAAAAACCGGCATCGAACATTTATGAGGCAACGCTCACGCTATTGTCAGATACTAATGATAAAATCTGGCTAAAAGAAACTGAGCGAAGATCTCTGAGAACTGGTGGACTTTTTGTTATTTTATTGACAGCAATTACTGCAGCCTTTTTGAGACTAATTTTGAGCTATTATTGTTGACTTGTGGGAGTCGCGGTATGGCAGTAGCTAGCACGCTTCGCGGCTACCATATGGCTATGAGTTCGAATCCCCATCACCGCGAAGGATTTTTTTTTTTAAATAGACCTTTTCTGCTAGTCGATCTCGCCTTCAATGTGCACCAGAAAATGTTCACGAAAGTAAAGCCGGTAGTCGTGATATGTACCATTTGATATAATTACCACTCACTCATAGTCACTCACTGAGCGTTGATTGGTCTATACACATAAGGTCCCAGCATCATATACCCAACACTCATACAGGTGTGAAAAGAAGTCTTGTACATTGATCTTAACAAGAGGTGTCAACCAGTTTGTCGTTAATATCACAGCAACAACCCATGCATGTTATCATTGTATAATGACAATAAAGGCAGCCTCTGTGGTAGAATGGTTATTGCGCTTGCCTGCCAAGACACTGGTACAAGTTCCATCTCCAGGAGCGCCAGGATTAATATTTATAAAAAAAACAGACAAACGATCCTCAATGAATAGAAAAGCACACACAGATACATGCGAACGTTACATCAACTAGACAATGAAAAAAAAAAAAAAAAAACAATAAAAACACATAAACACGGAGGAATACCTATCTATTTAAATAAAAGAAAGGAATACCTTCCTATTTAGATAACAGAAAAGAATATGTATCTATTCTGAGGCAGTCCCATCAACAAAGTAAGATAAAACGGACCGATCAACGGAATAAAAACAAACAAACAAACAACTAGATAAGTATTCCTTTGTGTTATCTGATTTTTATCATTTTGTTTTTGCTTTACTGTTGATAAAGACTTTGTTTGGAATGTTTGCCTTTATCTGTGTGTGTTTTCCCTATCGTGGGTGTCGTGTCCTCCTTTAAAGTGTCGTCCCTGGAGTGAGGAGAGTCGACACCCACATTATAATATTTTTTCCCTTATCAATATCCTGGAGAATCCACCAGCTTCCGTCCAACACACTCCATCAGCCCGTGGACGCCTTTTCCTATCACTCTCTCACTGTCGTACTATGCCCCCTCTCATACTTCCCCAACGCAACATACTCAACAACTCTTGCTTCTAAAAATTAATAAAGATTAATTTATTAAAAGAAAAGTGTAACGTATATGAGACGTGTATGCGAAGAAAATGTGTGTCGTGTATTCTAATGTAAATGTATATGTCAGCCTTCAAAGTTCAGGATCAGAGTGGACTCATCATGGCAAGGATTACAAGACATCACACGAGTCAGTACACTAGACCTCACCGAAGTCGTATCCTTCTCTCCAGACATGTCCTCCTCCAGGAGCTCTGATGACCATGAGATCTGAATCCCATGTAAATATATAATCCATGGAAAATACTATTATAGTTCCTAACACAACGGTTCCTATTAGTTCTGTATTTTCACTCTTAAACAGTCAATGTATCTAGACAAATATGGCTTGCTTTATTCACTAGATATTGTCTGAAAGTTCTGATTTCCTTGATACGTGGAACAACTACACTTCAATGTTTGGTTTCATCTAATGTGACCATTAGTTCCTACTGATCTAGTTCCACGTGGGCTGAACATCCATCACTTCAGGTGTGTTAACGATTGGTATGCACTCATGTAGGATACTTATACCATTCAGCTCCACTGAGCCATGTGTATCAGCTTCCTCCGTTGCGAAAGTTGCTGGCCCATCTCTCTACATCATAATTTATCTGGGATCGGATTTTTCATTGGTTCCGGGTTCTTCATTCCAACCAGAGGGAACCTGTAAAATAGATCATACAGCTGGTGATAGCCTCCCCGTCACTGATCTCTATTAGATGATCGTGGCCATTGGCCCTTGCTCAGTAAATTACAATGAACCTACTCTGTCAGGGACAGATGAAATGAACACATTGGTTATCATCAGGTCCAGACACGAAAAACAAATCAACAAACAGAATGCGGAACCCCGCCCACCAGGGACACCTACTGGAATATCCCAATTATCCCTCATTACTCAATTCTCAACTAGTAAAGTTTATCAACACTACACTAATCTATTTTCAACTAACAGAGCCAAGTATCACTTCCCTACTCTAGCTAGTTTTCCACTAACAGTGCTAATCATCACACTTTAGTTTTAACAAGGCTACAGCCTATATTAATTAGAACTAATTATAATAGATTCTACCTTAGGCAACACCGCAGTTAGATCCAATTACATCCACTCTTGCCATGACAGGCACGTGTAAAATTAAATTAACTCAATTCGCACACGGTAGACATTTTCCAATCAGAACCGCAGTGCCGAAGCACGTCCGCTAAAATCCAAGGTTTGCGTTCATCTGTCCTCTCCCATCATGGTTTTTGGCAAAACCTAAAATTGGTCACGTGACGGTATTCTTCCTGTCCACACAAGTGTTATTTGGGCAGATCATCCATTGTCAAGAATCCATTTTCCCTGGCCTAGTCACTGTCAGAGTTGTCATCACTTGTTTTGACATCCCCAACAAGCTAGCGAGTTACTGTATGATCCCAACAACAGTTTTCCCAACAAGCTGCCAATCTTCTTGATGTCCGGAAACTATAAATTTACAGACGGACTGTTTTCTTCCGAGCTGAGTACTTCCGCTTCCAACCCGACCTGTTTATAAACTGTCAAAGCGATGTATGATTCAGCTCACCCACTTCCCCTACACATCTGCAGCTGTTAACTTTGCCCGACATGTGATGGAAGACATCCCATTGCAACCAGGATCCGACGGGTTCCATCTGTATTCGAATGTTGACAAACTGTCAAAGCGATGCAGGGATTTGTCTCACTCACCACCGAATGTTCCCAATCCGTCGACCAGATGTAAACACGTGCAGCTATATATTCTGGATTTGTTGAAACAACCTTTGGCCTCGACCATGCCGCTAATTCAGAACGCCTTTATTCTCATAATGGTTAAATCACGTTGGTCCATCATGTGACAGTGGGGCTTCTTAGTCAAATTATGTGTTGTTACTCGGACTCCGCAGCCATGGGTGATAATTCTCTTATAAGACATAATTCTCCAATAACAAACAATTGTCCAGGAGAGAATTCTCCCATAAGACATAATTCTTCTATTAGACACAATAGTACTTTAAGAAACAATTCTTCTATGAGAGACTATTCTATAGATTGATGTCTGCAACGTGTAAAGAGTCTGAGAGCCACACAAGAAAAGAACTCCCACCATTTGCTGCATGAGAGAAGATAGCTAACCTAATAACAAAGGTTCGTCTGAGTGTAAGAGTCTGTGCTTCCCCGGGGCGATAAGTAGCTTCTTATAACTAGTAACATATTTCACAAAAATCAAAACAAGGTTCAATACGAAAACAACACAACAGTATACGGTGACAACAACAGTACCATTACCCTTGTATTCGATGACCTTAGTTTCAAGTAAAGCGTTAAAAATAAACATAATAATGCCAATGGTGTTTACAACAAACAACACATTTGTAATTAGTCTAAAGTGTCTGTCTCGGCTTCTTTTCTCACTGATCTGTCCAGTTGTAACGATGTTTTCATTCTCTTCATTTTCTTTGTCGTTTTCTTCTTCCTTTGCTGCTGTTGTTTTCTTTTCCTTCTTTCTACAATTGTCAGCGGCTAAATTTTTCTGCATCAGGCAAATGACCCAGTTAAACAGAAATAACAACACAATGCCGAAACTAGCAAGCAGCCATGCGGAAACGATACTTGTGTTGTGGATTTCAGGTAAGCAGTTCGACAAACATTTCCTTTTACTGGATTCCGATTGGGCGATACTATCTTGCGACGTTAGAAACCCATCTTTTATGCAGTCACGTATACAACTGTCCACGCTTCCATGTAATGTAGTTTTGAGCTGTTTGATCACATCTGCACCCTCGATTGTACCTGAAATATATAACATGTGCAATTCTTGAACTTAATTATTGCACACTATTTTCTAATTTGAAACACACTGGCCTGAGAGAAAGCATATGGTTTCTCTGAACATCCTTCATTCATCATTATGTGGACTGCCAACTGGCTTAGGCGTTCATGTCTCTCCACAAACCTCGGTCCTTGGTGTTCTGGATCAACTCTGCTAAAGATATTTCTCCTTGCCACCGTCTCGGTAAATCCAGCAACATTTCTCTCGGTCTGTCTCTGCTTCTTTTCCCACTTACCTGTCCAGTTGTAACGATGTTTTCCAATGCCTCTTCGTTTTCTTCGTAATTTTCTTCTTCCTTTGCTGCTCTTCTTCTTCTTCTTCTTCTTCTTCTTCTTCTTCTTCTTCTTCTTCTTCTTCTTCTTCTTCTTCTTCTTCTTCTTCTTCTTCTTCTTCTTCTTCTTCTTCTTCTTCTTCTTCTTCTTCTTTATTTACACTTTATTCCTCATTGGAGCAATGCCCTCAACCAATTCACGCTAAGACGTCCTATCTGTTGCTGTCTCCCGCACATCCCTCTACATTCTCCCTAAATTAGTCAACTCTGGCTGTCTCCCGCACATCCCTCTACATTCTCCCTAAATTAGTCATCTCTGTTACTAACACTCATCTCCGTGTGTTTCATGATTCCCTCTATTTCGTTTGCTCTAAAAGTTAAATGTGAAAGGCATTCTAATTATGCAATTGTCAGATTTTCTTAGTGAATTTCCTCTCCATCGCCATCATCTGTTGCTCTATTGGGGTGTGTTTCCGCCTGTTGATGTGAGGTTTCACCGAAGAAAACTGGGTTGTTATTTCCTTGGTTTAATCTCATTACTTTTGTTTTTCCAATGGCAATATTTAGACCTATTTGTTGTTACCTCTTATCAAGTGTGTTTAGTTTATATTGCATCTGATTACGAGTGACAGGCCTGCAATGTCGCGCGGGAAGTCTGAATCATCTAGTTACTTTCTCAGAGTTCAATGTATTCCATTTCTGGCAGTAGCTATTGTTGTCTTTATAACACAATCTATATTTAGTTAGATTAATAAACGTGACAAACGGTTACCCTTTTACATTCTTGTTAGTGTGTGTATTTTTGCTTTTCAAAGCGGCTGTTAGTTTTTCCCCATAAAGAGCTCTAAACTTCATATCTTCGTTATCGTTGCCACTCATAAGTTAATGATATGTGTGGGAGCTCATAATTCTGCACGAACCTCCAAATTAATCCCTTCCAATGCTATCAGAGTGTTTTTTATAATTCCTAAATCCAAAATACAGTGACGAATATTTGACACATGATTAGTTCAATACTTTGCTCCATTATTAATCGCAATGTGACTTTCTGATCAGAGTAGAATCTGTTTAGTCGAACGCCTGTCTATTTATACCTAAATTGTTTGCCACTGGCATCTCTTTGTCTCTCCAGAATGCTGAATATATTCTGCTGAATATGTTCCCATGAAATGACAATAACATTACTCATTTGTATTTTACACTTCCACGGGTCCTCTATCTTGGACAACTTCACCAGATATCCTTCTCTCATCTTCCGGTATTTCTACGGTCTTCCAGGCACTACTAAATAATTTGTACAGCATTTCCGTTGAAACAGGTATGGTGGCTTTAATAGTTTCTACGGAGATAACATCTGGACCAGCAGCTTACCATCTCTCAGTAATTGGATTGCTATTCTGATTTCTTAATTTAGATGCTGTTTCACGATTTATATCCAGCTCCACCTCTGCAGGCTAGTTATCAGGAGGGTTATTTTGGACTGGTCTATTCAAAGTGCCTCACACTATTAAACAAACATGTTCCTTTGATGTGTTAATGTTAATAAGAACTTCCTCATTACTATTGTTTTATGTCCTCTAGGTTGATTATATGTTCCTACTAATTTCCTTGTGGTGCTGCAAAGATCTCCAAGGTTTCATTTCGCTGCTGCGTCTCCTGCCTCGCTTGTTACTGCATCTAAATATTATCTTTTGTCCGCCCTTATGAGCCTCTGAACGTCTTTGCTAGCTTCAGTATATATTTCTTGGGCTCAGACATTAGCAGCTCTGGTTTAGCTGTTAATGTAGACTGCTTTCTTATATTCAGTTTATTCTTCTTTAAAAAATAATGTGTTTGAGGTGTCATCAATGCATATTGATTATACAAGAATGAGGTGAACTGCAGTAAAGCTTAAAAAGGCAATGAATGAATCACCCAAATAAACGAGAAGTAGATTGTGAGCTTTACTAAAACACGACTACAAGAGACAAAATGGACGTTGCGGCCAAAGCCTTCGTCAGCACAGGACAAACAAATACAAACCAACACAAAACTACATGAAACACACTATGACAATATTAAACTATTAAACTAATTAAAATTAAATGTACTCATCTGAATTCTGTGTCCTGGCTTGGAAAGTCTGACACGCGTAGGGCGCCAGTGGATCAATAGACCGGATGTATGGTACACGGGTCAAAGGTCAAGCGGGAAGGGGAGTGGGGTGGAGACGCGCCCATGTGTGCGGAAAAGTGAAATTTGAGACCGGCAAAGATGTTACGGTCGCAGATGACAATTAGCAATTATCGTTAAGCGCTCGAAACACCGCTGCGGAAACCTCTATAGTGTTAGTATACACAGAGGGGCATGAGTGGCGGTCGTTCAGAAAAGGATGGCAAAACACCGAACGTAAATCCGCCAAGAGAGTTGACTAGTGTCATACAAAGGATCTGCACGTACCCAGATGAAGAACTGTAAGCTAGGGGTGGGAGGGGTGGGGTGGGGAGTTAAATGAAGCTGTGTTGGACATTAAGGCCGTGAGGGGAGAGTGTGCCCAACTGGAAGATGAGACTGTGTTCCAATGTCTTCCGATCCCGTTCGTGGGATGCGCATGATTTGATGGCCGTGACCTGTATGTCGGCTACGCCATGGTGGTCAGGACTGTTGAAATGCATGGATACTGGTTTCTGGGCGCCGCTGGTGATGTCAGAAAGGTGTTGTCGAAATCTGTCCCCAAGACGTAATCCTGTCTCACCGACATATCTCATGTCGCAACGTGTGCAGGTAATCGCATAGATGACGTTGCGACTGATGCATGAGAAACCCTCACGGATGTGGAAGGTCGTCTTAGGGAATGTCAGACTCTTGGTTTGAAGTACGTATGGACAGGTCTTGCAAACCGATCGAAGACACGCCACCGTGCCAGGAAGAGACTGGTGAGGTTGGGGTAGCCTGCTATGGACCAGCACATCTCTGAGGTTCGATCGGTTTGCAAGACCTGTCCATACGTACTTCAAACCAAGAGTCTGACATTCCCTAAGACGACCTTCCACATCCGTGAGGGTTTCTCATGCATCAGTCGCAACGTCATCTATGCGATTACCTGCACACGTTGCGACATGAGATATGTCGGTGAGACAGGATTACGTCTTGGGGACAGATGTCGACAACACCTTTCTGACATCACCAGCGGCGCCCAGAAACCAGTATCCATGCATTTCAACAGTCCTGACCACCATGGCGTAGCCGACATACAGGTCACGGCCATCAAATCATGCGCATCCCACGAACGGGATCGGAAGACATTGGAACACCGTCTCATCTTCCAGTTGGGCACACTCTCCCCTCACGGCCTTAATGTCCAACACAGCTTCATTTAACTCCCCACCCCACCCCTCCCACCCCTAGCTTACAGTCCACCATCTGGGTACGTGCAGATCCTTTGTATGACACTAGTCAACTCTCTTGGCGGATTTACGTTCGGTGTTTTGCCATCCTTTTCTGAACGACCGCCACTCATGCCCCTCTGTGTATACTAACACTATAGAGGTTTCCGCAGCGGTGTTTCGAGCGCTTAACGATAATTGCTAATTGTCATCTGCGACCGTAACATCTTTGCCGGTCTCAAATTTCACTTTTCCGCACACATGGGCGCGTCTCCACCCCACTCCCCTTCCCGCTTGACCTTTGACCCGTGTACCATACATCCGGTCTATTGATCCACTGGCGCCCTACGCGTGTCAGACTTTCCAAGCCAGGACACAGAATTCAGATGAGTACATTTAATTTTAATTAGTTTAATAGTTTAATATTGTCATAGTGTGTTTCATGTAGTTTTGTGTTGGTTTGTATTTGTTTGTCCTGTGCTGACGAAGGCTTTGGCCGCAACGTCCATTTTGTCTCTTGTAGTCGTGTTTTAGTAAAGCTCACAATCTACTTCTCGTTTATTTTGGGTGATTCATTATTGATTATACAGATGTGTTAATGTTTGTGATTATTTGCCATTATTATCATGTATTTTTTGGTATTTGCTTCTAATTCATACTTGCCCTTTGTTTTTCTTTAGTTACAATAAAAAAATGTCTTTGATGTTACATTGCGTGGTTGATTTATTTTGTCCCATTTCTTTCTTGTTTTCTTTCAATGGTTGTGTCGCTAGTATTTCGGCAGTCTAGGATTTTGTCGTGTTGAACACTGTACTTCCTTTATTGAAAAACAACCCCTTTCCAGAACAGAAAAGAAATTTTTAAAAATTTTAATTCCGAGGATCGGAAAATTAAAAAAAATTTTAATTCCGAAGCAGGTAGCAGTTATAGATCTGTGACGTGCTAAGATAATTACATGTTGTAGACTGGAATTCACAGGGGAATAAGTGGTCAGTCTTTCCATTCCGTAGCAAGCGACGAGTCCATGCATGGAACCCTCCTCACTATCGTCCTCATGCGTGACTTTCTAACCGTCAACGTGCCCGCTACCTGTCATTTTCGCGAACGCTTTTCTGCTGCCTAAGAGACGGCCTAATATCATCATAATCATCATCATGTGCCATGCCGATAAGCGTAAGCGGTCATGTTTCGCCATCTCACACGATCACCAGAGTCGTAGATTAGCTCTGTGTTCTTGTCTCGATCAATCTTGCTAGTTGCCATGAAGTTCTCCAATTTATCTCTTCTCAAAACGTGTTCAAGAAATTGTTACCGCCTACGTCTAATTTCTCTAATACTTTTTACTTGTTTCTTGCATAACTTGGTCATTGGTTTTTCTGTCTGTCCATGGTATTCTTTGCATTTTCCTCAGAAACCAAATTTCCACAGCCATCAGGTGTGTTTCAATTTGTCTGCTCATTGTTCACGCTTCACTAATGCAAAAAACACAGGCTCTATGTAACTCCTCAACACTTTTTTCTCGTTAAAAATTACATCTTTGTTATTGGTCAGTATATTTTTCATCTTACAAAAGACTACCTTCGCCATAGCGATTCTTGTTCTAATGTCTTCGAGGCATCCCCCGTCAGATGTTATGGCTGTTTCGAGATAATTGTACCGATTCACTTGTTGAAGAAATGAATTGGAGAACTTGGTGAAAACTGGCAGGATCGAAAGGAGCAGACCAAGGGGAGAAGACCGAGAAGTAAATACCTGGCTGGCTTGGCCACATGACATGGACGAGACAGGAACACTCAGCTGATCCACGACTCTGGTGATCGAGTGAAATGGCGAGTCATGACCGCCCACGCTTTCCGGCATGGCACATAATGGATGGATTTCCTTCTTCTTAGTGACGACCATAATCTGTGTCTTCTTACAATTGAATTCTAACCCTAGTTGTTCACTGTATGCAACAACCGCACCAACTAAATGTTGCAGATCCTGCTCACTGTCTGCAGTCAATGCTGTAGCACCCGCATATCTAATGTTATTGATGTTAAGTCCCCCAACTGTGATTCATATTACTCAATTAATCAATCAGGTGCCGTCTCCACAATGAAGGTTGGCTGCAATGGATCTCCAACATTGTCTGTCTCTCGCCTTGATTGTACATTCTGTCAGATTGATGTTCGACGATCTCTTGATTTAATCTTCCAACCTGTATCGTTGTCTGCCTCCTGCTCGCTTGCCCTCAACCTTGTCCACCAGTATGGTTTTCATAAGAGTGTTATGTCTTTTAACACAGCCGAAATATTTCACTTGCCTCTTTTTTATTTCATTCATAAACACTCTTTTCATTCCGAGATTTTCTAGAACCTCCGAATTTGATTGTTTTTGTATTCATGAAATACGACATATTCTTCTGCATATCCACATCTTCAATACCTCTATTCGACTTTCTAGTTGCTTGTTCAATGTCCAGGCTTCTGCACCATACAGGAGTGTTGAATATGCATAGCAATTAATAATTCTAATTTTTAATGCCTTGTTAGTCTATCTAGAATCTAGATGTTAATACTGGTTTCATACTGATGAAAGCATCTATGGTCATTCCTATTCTCTTTTTTATTTCTATTTCCCTTCTGCCATCAACTATTGCCGGTCTCTCTGGCTGTGGGGTTACAACACTTTCTCTCTGTAATCCCGTTTATCACGCAGAGTCTCGCAGCGGAGCGAGAACTGAGGTGGTTCGACCCCCGCTCGTGACTTGCGGATACTGAGCCGGCCGCTCAGAAAGCAATGGCAAACTACTGAGCGTAATCTTGCCAAGAGATCAACAGACAGCTGAAAGATGCTGCTGTTGACAGCTAAGTCCTGTAAAAGGATACGCAAAACATTAACATCAACTATTATTACATGTCCAAAATAGGAGAAACTTGTTACTTGTCCTAGTATCTCCCCGTTTACTGTGATGTACGTTGGTGAACTTTGCTTTCCACTGCTGCTAATTATCATAGTTTCCGTTCTTAGGATGTTAATATCTAAGCCACATTCTGGACTATGCATGTTTACTTGTTCTACTAGGTTTTGTAACTCTTGCTCGCTTTCTGCTAGTAACACGGTATCGTCAGCATACATACGATTGTTTATGATTCTTCCACTGATGTTAAGTCCAGGCAGTTCGACTTGTTTAAAACTTTGTATAAGTTGAAGTGGCTAGGGGACAACACGCATCAGTTAGGTACTATTCTTTTTATCTCTATGAGCGACGAATAATTATTTATGCATCTAATTGACGCCACTTGTTCCCAGTAAAAGTTACTAATAAGTCTGATGTCTTTTCCGTCTACTCCAATACCCTAAAGGTGAGGTAATTAGTCGTTCCTGTTGTACTCTATCAAGATGATAGGTTAGCAGGGATTGCACCTCTTGGTGGTAGTTTGCCTATGGACAAGGGGGAGGTGGTCGTGTGCTTGTGGGACCAGATGGAGAAAGCGGAGGAACAGATTGAGAACCCATATGTGGAAAGAATGAGATTGCGGGGGATCGGCAGGGGTTCTGGAAGAATCTCAAAACTGAGAGGGAAGACCAGGAGAACTTTTAATCAGATAGCTGTGGGAACGATTAGTAGTATGACTCTTCGCTGGCTGTTGAACGAGGGGACGGAGCACATTATGGGAATGTCCTGAGTGCAGTGATGTCGGTTCTTAGCTCAACTCAACTCAACTCAACAACTCTTATCTAAAGCTTTCTTGTAGTCTATAAAACGATTCTTCTCATTTCTTCTAATTTTATGATAATATGTTCACTGTATAGCGAAAATATAGTTACGGTCATTACACATCCCTGTCGCACACCTCTCTTAATAGGCTGATATTGACCCATTTCATTATAAATCTTTATGGCAGCTTGTTGTTTCTAATATATGTATTTTTAATAGTCTAAGGTCGTTCCCATCAGTTTGTAGATCTTCAAGCATCTTCATCATGTTTACATGTCTTACTTTATCGAAAGCCTTTATGTAGTCAATAAAGCAAATATGCAGGTCATTGTTTACTTCTATAGAACGTTCTCAGCATATGCACAGCATTTACTGTACCCTTGCCTTCTACGAACCCGCATAGTTCTTCTCCTATTTCAGGTTGTATTTTCTTCCTAATTCTTTCCATGATGATTCTAAGCAAAATCTTAGTGATGTGGCTCATTATACTTCCTCTTCTGCTGCGTTCATCCAGAGTTGTTTTTTCGGACGTGATTGCGTTGTGCCTGTTTACAGCAGAGCTGCGTTTTTGCGCCGTTAGGCCGACACATCCGACTTCTGCGAGCATTTGTTGACCGGGTTAACCTTCCAGGGCTCATTATACTAATTGTTCCATGTTGACAACATTTCAATGCTACTGATTTATTTGGAATGACAATACATTTATAATTACATAATTTATTATGTATATCTCCAGTATTTTATACTACGTTCAGCAGTCTAGGACTTGGTCTATTCCATATTCATCTGAAGCATTTATCATTTTTGTTGTGATGTCGTCTGGACCGCCAGTTTTCATATGGTTAAGAGCATAATGAACTTCGATCTTCAAAATTGATGATCCTTTATTATTATTCCGAATATCATAATGTTCTTCTCTTGTATCATCATAACGGTTTTTCACATAATCTGACCATGCATGTAAAATCTGATCTTTCTCTTTTATGACTTTGCCATCTTTGGTGTTTAGGCAACCAGTTAATGTGTGTGTTCTTTTATTTGTGATGTCATTAATTCTTTTGTGCATTAATTTGGTATTCCGGGTTTTGAGTTGGTTTTCAATTTCTCTGCAAGTTTCATTAAGTCATGCTTCTTTTGCCTGATTGCAACAGTTTCCTAATTTTCATGTGAATCTTGTCATATTGTTCATGGTTATTTGTGGTATTTCTTTTTATTTCCATGAATTTTAAGATGTCTTCCGCCACAACATCTTCATTTTATAGGATAGTTGTTTTTGCAGCTTGGTTTACTGAAGTCTTTGATATTTCGCATTGGTCGCTGACATCTTGGAAACATATTTCCATATCGGACAATGCATCTACGCTGTTCTTTATCTTTATCTTGAATGTATCTTTTATCTCCCCACTCTTCAGAAGTAGATCGTAGATCAAATTGTGTGTTTCTTGGTGTATATTTGACCTTCTTTAATATCTTGTGTATATTGCTTATGATTAATCTATGGTCGCTATAGCAGTCTGCGCTTGGTATAGTGTTTGCGACTTTAAAAGCATTCCGAAATCTTCTATTGATGATAATGTAATCAAATTGATTTCTAATCTTATGGTCAGGATTCCTGCGTGTCAATAATCGTATCGTCATTCAGTTAGAAAACGGATTGAAGTTGCTAATGCCATTTTCACTCAAGATTTTAATTCCAATTCCAATTCTTGAGAAGAATGGTCCCGTTCAACCGTCTACTGTATCGATTTAAAACCTACTCGTAACTTTATATGTGAGAAGATCATACGGTGGTTTTCCTTGGACTTCCCCATCAACATACGTTGACTACAGGTGTCAAAATCAAATCAAATCAAATCAAATCAACTTTATTAGGGTCACAAATTGGGCGCGCAGGCCCGTCTTACATTCGGCCCTTCCAATCACTCGTCTTTCGTTCATCAAGAGCATTATACATTTACATAGGAAGAAAAATAAACATTGTGAAATGAATGTTGTAAACATAAACAAGGCTAAACATGGAGAAAAATGTGTACATAAAAAGTATGTGACGTAAAAGTAGTGATGCCAGCGCGTCCCACACACACACACACACACACACACCACACACACTCTCTCTCTCACTCTCACTCATTCACTCACACACACACACCACACACCACACACACACTCTCTCTCTCTCTCTCATTCACTCTCACTCTCACTCATTCACTGACACACACACACACTCTCACTCATTCACTCTCCCGCTCACTCATTCACTCTCCCGTTCACTCATACACTCTCCCGCTCACTCATTCACTCTCCCGCTCACTCATTCACTCTCCCGCTCACTCATTCACTCTCCCGCTCACTCATTCACTCTCCCGCTCACTCATTCACTCTCACGCTCACTCATTCTGTCTCTCCCGCTCACTCATTCACTCTCCCGCTCACTCATTCACTCTCCCGCTCACTCATTCACTCTCCCGTTCAATCATTCACGCTCCCGCTCACTCATTCACTCTCACTCATTCACTCTCACACTCACTCATTCACTGTGTCAAACACTGTAACAGTAGTTTCTGTGCTAAAATTGGTCTATTCAGAAGCTAAGTTCCCACTAAAGTGTAAGCAACTACCATTATGGTTCCCTTTGGGTAACGGATAGACACACAGTTTTACATACAAAAGAGTAACCTTTGTGAGGTTAGTGGACACGCAACATTTTGTAAATGCAACAGTAACCTCATGGCAGTGTGAGGTTTATGGACATACATTTTCACATAAAACACTAACCTACTGATACTGTGGGGTTTGTTGTAGCAGGTGAGACCATTCGATCCTCGTCATCACAAACAGCGTCGTGAAACATGTCACAGTCTGTCAGACTACGATTACAGATGCGACATGGTGTACAGGGAACCTCTATCTGCAGAGATTCTTGTGTGGGGTCTCTGAAGTAACCAGCCTTACAGCCAAACAAAGTTGGGGCGGTTCTGCTGCACGGTCTAGTGATGACTGCCTGGGTGAGATTATTCTCAGATAGTTCTTCACATTTAAACAATCCTTATATGTGTGGCTGTGGTCAGACATGAAAGTCCCAGCAGGACAAGGTAAGCACTCCTCACTGAATGTCCTAAAGAACTGTCCAGCTCCACACACAATAGGTCTCTCCTTGCACACAAACCAACCTTCAGGGGTCATAACTGCATCGTGATTAGGTGGGCAGCAGACGGTATTGTAGTACCCCTGACATGGTCTGGCGGGAAACGGACATTCAGTACACTTCTCACACCTGTCTTTCTGTCGGATATTCCTGGCTCTACGTCTGTAGAATCCACCTGTACAGAGTATGACCGTATCATGGGTAATGTTGCAAGCACTGACCAACACTTCCACATCAGGGCTTTCTATCCTCGTACAGGGTTTACATTCCCTATAGAAGTGATACTCCTCGGCAATGAAAGTTCCATGGGGACAAGGTATACAGACGTCATGGCCTTCTCTGGGAGAGTGGAGTCTTTCTCCGCTTGAGCAGTGTGTCTCGTAAGTTCCACCAGGGGATAGGTGAAACAGGAGTAGGAAAACAAAAGCGAAATTGTTCCCCATTCTCTAAATGCAGTAATCGACCTTCCCAAGTCACCTTTATCAATATGTGTATCTGAAAATAGAATACACAATATCTTAGTAAAAGTATTACAATCAGTCAGATAAGAAAGACATAAGCACATTGTCAATTGTGCCTCCGTGACTGCGCTGTAGCAGATCGGAATGTCCCTTATGACCTTGATTTAGTCCCTGGCAATGTCTTGTAGTGACCAGTTCCCAGCCTCTCAATACAGTATGTATGGATATCCGTCCCAGTTGAAACAGTGTGGTATGTGTGCCCTCTCCAATGGCTACAACTAATGTCCATTCCACAAAACAGCCACGCCTCGGTCTCTGAACACGTTTGGAATACGACAATAGACTGAACCATGTAGCTGGACTTTTGAGGCTTGTTGTACTGACAGTGGAATCAATCTAATGGCGTCATTGTCTAGATTTGAACACAGGACATTTGCTGCGGTAGCTTCCTGCTAAAAAGTACTGGAGAGTTTTGGTCATAGACCATAACTTTAGGAAGGGAAAATCCCAACTGCACCTACACGTGGTAGATTATGGAAACACACTACGGTGTGGCTAACACAGCTCTGGGGACCGAGTATCCACCGGAATAAGTGGACAACTCTGCAGCTGAGCAGAGCAGGGCACTCACTTGTCCTGACAGTCGGAAATGGCTGTCAAAGGCAGAGGCAAAAGACCACCATGTGGATGTGGAAGGCAAGGGGAAACCACCACATTATCTTCCCAAGACTTTATGGCAAAACACATATCAGAGTTAGTGAAGGACGTTAATGGCTGTCTTAGGACATCCTCGTCCGGTAGGGACAGTCATGGGCCGCGGGTGACAACAGACCGTCATCCAGCTACTGATGGCAAAATCATAAATAAAATAAATAAATTTAGAGTAGGAACATGGAATGTTAGGACATTAAATGAGCTAGGAAAGTTGAACAATGTTCTAAGAGAAATGGATAGCATGAAAATGAATATACTAGGCGTTAGTGAGATGAGATGGAAGGGATCGGGCAAAATTATAGCTGACAATCACACCTGGACTTTATCCAAATTACACCTTCGCAAAATCAACACCTGCGAAATGACATGCCTGAGGAGAGCTGCCAACTTAACAATCCGAGATCGAGTAAGAAATGCTACTATCAGACAGACTGTGGGATCAACACCTTGTGCCACATTTATTGAAAGACAGAAGATCAAGTGGTTTGGCCATGTTGTTAGAATGCAACATCAGCAACTACCATCACTGGCCTTACATCAAAGATCATCTGCGACGAGACCACGAGGACGTCCAAGAAGAAAATGGATTGACGACATTAGAGACATTGTACATCCAAACGGAATGACACTATCCAGTGCCGTCCACTGTGCGCTGGAACGCAAATTATTCCTCCCCACGACGCTTGACGGCAGAAGTGGAAGATGATGATGATGATGATGATGTATCACACAATAATTTATTCTGGAGGGGATACACATGAAAAAGGTGTAGGAATAATACTTGATGAAGAAACAACCAAGTCACTTAATGGATACTAGTGTATTTCAGATAAGAGTTATTTTGGTCAAAATCAAAGGCAAACCAATAGATATAAATATTATACAAGTATATGCACCAACAACAAGCAGTAGTGATGAAGAAATACAACACTTGTATGACGAAATAGAAATGGCGATGGCTCAAATTGGATCACAGGAAATAAAAATAATACTTGGAGATTTTAATGCAAAAGTAGGAAAGCGAAAAATGGAGGATGTGGTGGGGAATTATGGTTTAGGTACAAGAAATAAAAGAGGGGAAAAGCTAATAGAATGGGCAAATATCAATGATTTGATAATTGGAAACACATGGTTTAAACACCATAAAAGACGACAATACACATGGAAAAGCCCTGATCAGAAAATATGCAACCAAATTGACTACATACTAATCATTAAAAGATTTAGAAATGCTCTAATTAATGTAAAAACAATGCTTGGCGCCGACTGTAATAGTGATCATGTACCACTATGTGGACAAATAAAAGTAAGACTAAAGAGAGGGACAAAAATGGTTAGGAACATGAGACTTAATAAAGAGGTTTTGAAAGTATAATAAAGGAATTCAAGAACAATACATAGTGACTGTGAAAAATAGGTACAATGCAATAGCTAAAGTACAGAGTATAAATTAACAATGGGAAATTCCAACAACATTTGGACGGGAGGGGTAGGACTCTGTCATTCGTTGACGACATCCTCGTGTATCGACAGGGTCGAGATAGACAGGCGACCTAGATCGAATTTCCTCATGGTGTGCTGATGCCGGTGCCCTTGTCAACCCTGCAAAGGCATCGGTTACATGATTCTCCCTAAACAACCATATTGTGAAAACAGACCTGCCGGCAGTAAGAATGGATGGGAGCATTTTGAGTAGAACCCAGTCAATGACATATCTTGGCGTGAGGCTTGATCGTAGCCTGTCCTTCAGAGATCATGTCGATTATGACATAACGAAAGCTCGAAAAGGTTTGTCAGCAATGAGAGTCATGGCGACTGCCAATATCGAGCAAAGGCTGCTAATACTTCTGTTCCAAGGACTGGTGCTTTCACGCATCGAGTCTGCCCTGGCCATCCTTACTGTCTGCCCTACACAGATTGGAAGATATGAAAAGGTACAAAACGAAGCCATGCGCATCATTTTGGGCTGCACGAGAGACACCAGCTGTGTAGCAATGAGATACCTCCTTGACTTCCCGACAATGGAACAAAGGATCAAGATCTGGAGAGCTCGTGCATACTTAAAAATAAGTGCAGATGAGCAGTACCCTCTGCATGACGCTATATTCAGAGAAAAGGGTGACAGGCTAAAGAGAGGCAAATCATGGATGGGTCGGGCGGAAGATGTCGTCAGACAGGTCTGCAGTCTTACCAGTATCAACCCCGGCAAGGAATGGGTGCAGGTGCCTCCAGCTTTTAAGTGCACTTTCTCCTGCATTATCACACTCGACAGACGGTGCAGAGAGCAGAACCCTGCCGCTGTCAATGCAGAGGTTAACGCGCTAATCTATGAACACTCAGATAGCCCCGAAGTGCTCATCTATACAGATGGATCTGTTGTAAAGCAGCAGAGAAGTGCGTGGGCATTTACAGCCCGTTCAGCGGGCCGAACCGTTCAAGAATCCAGTGATGCCCACTCTGTGACCATGAGCAGCATGACGATGGAGGTGATGGCAGTTACACAGGCTTTCATATGGCTGGAATAACAGCATTATACCAACGTTTGTGTACTAAGTGATTCAATGAGCATGATTCAGAAGGTCGAAGCTGGATCTGTACGCAGACAGTGGACTGAGTCGCTGCGGAAGTCTGTTGTCCGTAAAGTCACCTTCATCTTCGTCCCGGGACATGCGGGAGTCGAGGGAAATGAACGAGCTGATAAACTGGCTGGCTCTGCACTCCCTGTAGATGGCCAGCCCATGGATCGTGTCGATGTTATTAACGTCCTCGAAGATATGGCGAGAACAGAGGACTTTGACGTCAGTGAATCCACATCGCTGTCCAAGACTTGGGAGTAAGAATCGGCACGGCCAGACGCGAGAGGTACATCGGGAAAACAAAGCGCCTCGTCAACCATCACAGAACTGGCACTATTAGCCACCGGACGCTGATGCATATTCTGGGGTGCGGGAGGATCTGAGCACCTTTGGACATGTCCGGAGTGCAATGAAGATACTCCAACTGATAACTGATAACTGATAATGGGAAATGTTAAGGGACTCCATTCATCAAACTAGCAAATAAATATTACCTGGAGAGAATGTCAAATAGCTAAGAAAAAATGGATAAATGAAGAAATATTAATGCTGATGGACAAAAGAAAACAGAGTAAACATGACAAACAAGAATACGCTAATATAAATAAAGAAATAAAAGATAAATGTGGGAAGGCTAAAGAAAGTTGGTTAAATGAGCAGTGCAAAAAAATTGAATTAAATGCCATTAAAGATACAAAAAAATATGCACAGACAAATCAGTGAGCTCACGGGAAGAAAAAAAAGAATATATACCGGGTGTTTGAAATCAAAAACAGGAAAGATATTATTGGAGGAAGGTGATATAATGAAGAGGTGGAATGAGTATATAATAGAATTAATTGATGGGGAAAGGGAAGAATTAACAGAAGAAAGTAACTTAGAAGGTCCAACAATTGTTGGACACTGTAGTAACAGAGAGTGCAAGGAAAGGACACTCCTTGAATATCCAGAAAACAGTAACAATGGTGATATCAAAGAAAATGGTGGCACCAAAATGTGACATAGAAAGAGAAGGAAAAATTCTTAACTAAGTGGATAATTTTTGATACCTAGGGACATTTATAACATCAGATGGAAGATGTACAACAGAGATTAAGAGCAGAGTAGGGCAGACAAAGGCCGCATTTTAGAAAATGTAAAGTATCTTGTGCAATAGGTCACTATTAATGAGTGTAAGAAAGAGAGTGCTAAAATGCTATGTAGAACCAGTTTTCCTGTATGGCAGTGAATCTTGGAATGTAAATGGACAAATTAAGAAGAAATTAGAAGCAACAAAGATTTGGTTCTGAGACGAATGTTGAGAATTCCTTGGACTGCCAGAGCAACTAATGACGACTGCCTGAAACAGGCTAATGAAACTAGAACACTATATACAACAATAAGAAAGAGACAAACAGCTTTCTTTGGTCATGTAATGAGAAGAGAGGCATTGGAGAACATCGTGACAACTGGAAAATATCGAGGGGAAGAGAGGCAGAGGCAGACCAAGAGAAATGATGCTGGATGGGTTGAGAAGGTGGCACGGAGGAATATCAGCAGCAGAGTTGATCCAGAAAACCAAAGTCCGAGATCTGTGGAGAGCCATGAACGCCTACGCCAGCCGGCAGGGCACTTGATGATGATGATAATGATGATGATAATGATGATGATGATGATGATGATGATGATGATGATGATTATGATTATGATTATGATGATGATGATGATCTTCCTGCACTAACCATCACACTACCATGACTGAATATACTTTTCACTTCTACTGAAATATGTCTTTCGTGATCAGGATGGTGGTATATACATTCACTCACGCTCAGATGGCGGCCTCTACAATGCTCATAGGTTGAAAGCAAGACCAAAATTAGGAGGGTACTGATCAGAGTTTGCTGTTTGCAAATGATTCTCCAATTACGACCCACTCTGAGGAAGAATTACAACATCTATTTTCTGCATTCTCCAATGCTTGTTCTGAATTTGGTTTAACAATTAGCAAAATGAAGACACAGATAATGTCACAAGGTGCACATGGGGTGCCATCAACTTTTATTGATGACGCCAAATTGGATATAGTATGCCATTTTATATATTTAGGATCAGAGGTAAATAGCAGGTTATCCCTAGATCAGGAAATAAACATCAGGATTGGCAAGGCAGCACCAACAATGAACAGTGTAACAAACAGTCCGGGAGAGTCTGGGAGAACTACGAAGCTTACTGCCAAAAGAAAAGTCTTTTTCTATCAAGCCTGTGTCCTTAGTACTCTTCTCCATGGCAGTGAAGTTTGGTCAACTTACTCACACCAACCGAAACGTTTAAACAGCTTTCATTTGCGGTGTCTGCGAAGAATACTTGGTATTAAGTGGCAAGACAAAATCACAAATCATTAAGTATTGGAAAAATCAGGTTGTGTAATTGTTTGTTCCATGCTCAGTTTTCGTAGACTTAGATGGATAGGACACATTGGGAGGATGCATGATGTTAGAATACCAAAGGGCATCTTGTTTGGGGAATTACATATGGGTATCATATCTCGGGGGCGGCCTCTACTACGATACAAAGATGTGTAAGCGGGACATGATTGATACAGGCATTGATAATGCACATTGGGAGCAAGACACCTGCTGAGCGTTTTGAATGGAGAGCAAATATCAGAAATGGAATAAAGACAAAGGAGAAAATGATTGCAGATAGGTCACAAATTTAGTGAGTGAGAAGTAAGATGGTTCATGATGGTGAAATGACCATGTGAACATCACATGCATCCATTGTGGGCGAACATTTACAGTGCGGATTGATCTGATCAGCCACATTCGCTACCGCCATGTGTAGTGGTGCTATGTTTCTTTTCATATTATGTCTATAACTGTCTTGGCTCGTATCTGTTAACACAGCACGTGTCTATACTGTCACGCAACTCGAAAACATCAGACGCTGACAAACCGTTTCATAATGCACAGATTTTATTGAGAGCACCCAACTGTACCAGCAACCCCGCTGGCAAAAAACTTGGCATTGTTTAATATGCAGCTGGTTCAGATCCTATTCAGTGATTGTCTATCGTGGGTACATCTAGTGGTGCCAGTCATGGCCTATATTCCTTTGTCTGTTGTCTCGATACATTTAAATACAAGTGCGTCTCTGCCCAACATACTGACAAAATATATGAAAATGGTACCACTTACAGTAAGTACTCCTTTAAATGAATTATCCGCATCAGTCACACCTCGCCGGTCGCCATGAAATTCATCACAAACACCTGACGACACTTTTGGCAAGTCGGCCCGTCGCAGTAGATTCTAGCAAGTATAACACATTTTCTAGTTGTACAGGGGGAAAAAAAAGAACTGGTTGTACAGAATCATCCGCTGGATGGAGAATACGATGCACACACAAACATCGTGATTGTAACTGACTCAGAAAGCATGCTGAGTAGGGCGAGGACAGGCAAGCTTCGTGCAGAGTGGCTTGCTTCGCTTCGGAAGTCACGGGTGACAAGCATCGTCTGGATCTTTTCTCCGGGGCATGCCGGTGTGCTGGGGAATGAACAGGCGGACAGATTGGCTGGCTCTGCAAAACTTGGTGGAGTATTGATACATGATAAGGCAGACGTGGTTGCGGCCTTGTGGGAGCACTTTTACACCTCGGAGGAGCAAATGGATCACCAAGGTCTGGCAAGAATGCGACAGTGAGGGATGACGAGGGGATCTGCCCGACGCTCGACGCTCAGAGGAAAGGCGAGACGGACATATAATCAGATTGCTACTGGTACTAATAGTGTTGGAACTCTTCGCTGGCTGCTGGGGATGGGAACGGAGCGCTCATGGAAATGCCCCGAATGCTGTGATGTCGGTTCCTAAATCAATCAATCAATCAATCAATCACTGTTCGACTACTTTCCTAACACAAGTGTGTATCACCGCCAAATGCTTGCAGGATATTTCTGCATTCTTGTAAGGGAATAATAACGTTCCTTAAACCTGAATAGTTGTTTATCCATTCTTGTAAGGAAATAACAATGTCTCTGAAATCTTACACGATGTTGACAGTTCAAGCCCTGGATCTCGAGTGAGTTTCAACTGTACTTCACTTCAACTTTCAGTCACTCGCCTATCACGGATATCATTTCTTGCACGGGTAACCTTGAACTGGCGCGCTCGTTTTTGGTAACCCAAGTAAAGGGGCTCAACTCCTATTTTGAAAATTCTTCCGGCTTCTCTCCCCCTGACTTCTGTCTTCACCGGCTCTATCTTTATTGGATATCAAAACATATAATGGTGAACTGAAATTCAAGTACAAAATAAATTTAATGAAAGATTTTTCTATATTATTTTAATTATTAGTAATTATTTATTATTTAAATTTAGTGAGATCCTTGCGCTTGATGCTTGCTGCAAAGAGACTTTATGTCAGGTTCCAATTTAGTTAACTTCAATCTCAAGTCTGCCCGTTTTGTTATATACAGCCGATTTCTTCCATTTTCGAATTGCCCCCCTTAACAATCGAATTGCCCCTCCCCCTCCCCTGTGGGGCGAGGGCCACAGGTTGAGAAACACTGCCTTATACCGTTCCCTCGGTTCATGTCACAAATTGTATCATGGCAAGTAGTTATTATGCCTTTTTGAAGCACAGTGTAACAAATTATCGCATGTCAAGACGGCAAGGTGCAAATCAACCATGACTGAGATCACTACGAGGGAGCTACAAATGGAAACCTTAAAGGTGTGGTAAAAATTACAATAACCATGCCATTATCTTGAAATGTGTATATGCTGCGAACAGTTATTGAACGTGCTATAGAAGTAAACAAGGATAAACATCTTTGCTTTATTGACTACACAAAGGCTTTTGATAGAGTTAGACATGTCAACATGGCGGATATGCTTGCAGATCTACAAATTGATGGGAAAGATATTAGACTTATAAAAAAACATACATTGGAAACAACAAGCTGCCATAAGGATTGATAATGAAGTGGTACAATATCAGCCTATTAAGAGAGGCGTTAGTCAGGGATGTGTAATGTCTCCAGATCTTTTTTGCCTATGTAGTGAAAATATTTTCAGAAATGTAGAAGGTCAAATGGAATCAGCATTGGAGGAAGAAACATAAATAACATTAGATGTGCAGATAATACAGTATTGATTGCAGACAATGCGCAGGATCTGCAACAATTAGTAGTATTAGAGGTTGTTGTACACAGTGAGCAACTGGGGTTAGAATTGAATTGTAAAAAGACACATATTATGGTCGTCACTTGGAAGAACGAAATACCACAATGTAATATACAAGTAAATCGAAATACTCTTCAACAAGTGAATCGTTACAATTATCTCGGAACAGTCATACCATCTGATGGGAGATGCCTTGAAGAGGTTGATTGACTGATTGATTGATTTAGGAACCGACATCACAGCATTCGGGGCATTCCCATAAGCGCTCCGTCCCCATCCTCAGCAGCCAGCGAAGAGTTCCAACACCAATAGTGCCAGTATCAATCTGATTATATGTCCGTCTCGCCTTTCCTCTGAGCGTCGGCAATATCCCCTCGTCACACCTCGCTGCCTCATTCTTGCCAGACTATGGTGATCCATTTGCTCCTCCGTGGTGTACACTTGCTCCTACAAGGCCGCAACCACGTCTGCTTTATCATGCCTCAATACTCCACCAAGTTTTGCCGAGCCAGCCAATCTGTCCGCCTGTTCATTCCCCAGCACACCGCCATGCCCCGGAGAAAAGATCCAGGCGATGCTTGCTACCCGTGACCTCCGAAGCAAAGCAAGCCACTATGCGTGAAACCTGCCTGTCCTCACCCTCCTCAGCATGCTTCCTGAGTCAGTTACAATCACGATGTGTGTATGTATCGCGTTCTCCATCCAGCGAAAAGCTGCACTGACCGCCTCCACCTCCATTCTTAAGCTAGATGTTGTGGTATCATACGCCAGGCTCTCCTGCACCAAACGTTGACCATTAGCTTTTGCTAAGAATCCCTAGGCTCTTCTCCTGCCTCTCAACACCGAACCATCCGTGTAGATAATCACATCACCGGGGCGAGCATTATCCTGAATTAGTTGCTGGATTTCCACTTCCGTGGCCCCTGCTGGCTACTCTCTGCACTCCCGGGTCAATGTGATTATAACTCTACACAAGTATGACTGCTCCGTAGGCACTCTGACCCATTCCTCTCCTCGCCTAATGTTCTCCATGATGCACACCTGTCTGATCGTATCCTCCGCCTGAGCCATTTATGATTTCCCTCTTATCCGTCTCTGACCCTTAACTTCGTCCAGCGCCTCATGCAGTAGGTGATCTGTGTCTGCAGCTACTCTGAGGTATGCCTTCGCCTGCATCATCTTGTGCCTAGCAGCAACATTCGGCAGACCAAGGATGTAATGCATACACACTACTGGGGTGTGTCTGGTGCATCCCAGAATGACCCGCATAGCTTCGTTCTGTATGCGCTCTAATTTCACCAGCTGACTCTTTGAGACAGTGAGCAGTCCTAGTCCATAATCAGTCACTGAGAGAATCAAAAGCTGGTATAGTGTGAAAAGCATTCTCTGCTCTGTGTCCATTGCAACCATAGTTTTAAGTGCATTGAGTCCATTTTGAGATCTCGTAACAACCGTCTCCACATGGTCCTTGAAGGACAGGCTCCTGTCAAATGTGATTCCCAGATACTTCAGTTTGATCTCTCTGTTGACGCTTCCACCATCTATCGTGAGGCTTGGGACATCCGCTCTCACAAGCCTGTTGTCCAGAGAGCACCACAAAACAGTTGCCTTTTCCGGGTGGATGACAGCACTCATTTCGGTGCACCATTCAATCACTTTGTCTACTGTCGCCTGTAACTCCTGAGCTGTTTGCTCCCTATCTCTCCCCTGCCTATATGCAAGAACATCATCTGCAAATGTTAGTATCCTTCCAACCCCTGATGCTTCTAGGTTTGCAATCTTGCTCGTATGCACATTAAAAAGCACCGGAGAGACTGCAGATCCCTGTGGCAGTCCAGGGGTTAAAATATCTGGCTCTGAGGTCCATGCACCCAGTCGGATAGCAACCAGACGAGAGTGCAGGACGGCTGCTATCCAGTTCACCAACCATCAGTGCGGTCATCAAAATATCATATCGAACTCTATTGTACGCATCCTCGAGATCAAGCGCTACCGCCATCGTTTCCTGTCTACTCTGGAACCCCTGATAAACGTTAAAGGCAAAAGTGGCTGCATTAGACCAGGTATCTTTTGACTGTTCGAACACCATCCTCTTTATAAATTGTTCCCACTGTCATAGGCCGATCTTTTCTTTGCATTTGTCTGTGCAGTTTCCGGAATTTTCGCATTGTTTTATCACCACCAATCTCCTTCATAAAATATTCCTATTTTACGTTCTTGGCCTCTGCAGCACATCGCTTGAAAGCCTCCACCATGTCTTTCTTGTCATTTTCCACTGTGTCCATTTCCTCTCGTGAGCATCGAGGTGTCTGTCGCACTTTCCTTAGCTGCTTCACTGCAGCTCTCTTTGCTTTCCAAGCATTGTTTACTTCTGGGGTCCACCATGGGGGTTGAAAATAAGGAGTTTTAACAGTCCTGTTGCATGCCCCCTGTCTGAGGCGTTCAAGAAGGCTGTCGGTCCACTCATATCGGAATGTCTTGCGCGCTCTCCCAGCCTTGACTTTCCAGGATCATTCAAAACAGTCCGCTTTCCATCGAGGACTGATGACTGGGAGATAAGTGCCAAGTCAGCAGCAGTGTCTGCATCGCCAGGCCTCATTGCCATTCTAGTCGGCCTACCATCATTTATGCAGACCACATCGGAGTCCACCATGACATCCGCAAGGGCAATTCCCTGTCGGTTTTCTCCACTACTATCCCACTCTCTGTTCCTCGCATTGAAGTCTCCACATATGAGTAGCCTATCACCTGATAATTCCTCCAATTTCTTAAGCCAGTGCCATTGTTCTTTTCTGATAAAACAGTCCACTGCGGAATATACTTTAATTATGTTCCAACTTAGGCCACCAATCTCCATTTGTATGCCCTGGACCTCTCTTTTACTGTCCACTGGCTCAAGTTAAGTACCACATGCTTCACTCCTTTCTTCACCAGCAGACCTTGCCCATGTCGCTTCTGCCCAGTGGGGTTTATATAACTGACGTACCCAGGGCAATGGTATTTGTCTGTATTTAACTCCCGGAGCATGAGGATATCAAAATCATATATTAGCCTCTCCAATACAGGACCTCTCTGCCTGGCACTACGACAGTTCCAGTATCCCACTCTTACATGGTTGATACCTATTCTCTACACTTTTCGACTTGTTCTCTTGGCGCCTGCCCTCCTATTTCTATGCCTTCTTCTCACACCATTTCCTCGCCTTCTCCTCCTCACTCTCTCTTCGCTAGCCTCTGAAAGATGTGTCAAGCGCAGAGCACGTGCTCAGTAATCCGGCGACGATTCTCGTGTTTAATTAAATCCATGAGCAAAGTTTGGATATTGCAGGAAATGACCGGTCACACTAGCATTGCCTGCTTACTAGGGAAGGCGCAGGGGATGTCTCTCAGAGTCCATACGCCTGGCGCTGCCCCGCCCGCATACCAGACGTTGCACTTTCACGACCAACTCACCCGTGGCCGTTCAGTCCTCGGCACGTCGGTCCACCTTAAACTTGGGGGTTTATAATCGGAATTTTCCATCTCCTAGATTGACCGCTGTAACAGTTAACGGGCCCAATCTACCCGTGGGCAAGAGGTTCCAGCGCCTCATTGCTGACGAACACAGTATATACATGTATACCGGAACAAAACCAATGTCATACAATATCTATTAAATAGTACATAGTTAAAGTCACTACACAATTGAAACATAACTCTCGCCGGCAGATAGTTGAGCACCAAACTAAGCGTGGCGACATCAGTAATCTGGTTAACTATATACGTTGAGCTCTACAGTACGACATGTTACCAGATCACACACTGTCACAACCAGGACAACAAACATTACTTCTGCCTTATGTCAGTAGACGAGGTGGAATTTATGAATTAGCCTTGTGTTTTTGAAGCTAAACATTCTAGCTAAAGTGCATTTAGATTTTGTAACCGGCAGCTTGGATGCATTGGAAGCTCGCTTGGAAGTTGTAACCAGAGTTTCATTCAGAATGTTCAGATGTTGTATCAAGGACTTGTCATCGAACATGCTCGTCTCTCGGATGGCGTCCAGGACTTTCCAAAAGGAGTAGATTCTGAACAGAATCTTGAAGAGATTAGAACAAGAATCGCCATGGCAAAAGTAGCCTTTAGCAAGATGAAAAACATTCTGACCAATAAAAAGATGTCAACTGTCACAGAATGATGATAGTTTAGTGATTCCCAGATAAAATTAAATGTAACATTTAATGGCAATATAGGAGAAGGGTTAACAATCGAGTCGTTCAATCTGAGAGAAGGATAAATGGAAGGTTAGTGACCGAATATAAAAATAGGATACCGTGTAAGGAGTCATTGACCAGCTCTGTCAACGGGAAAACGAACGGACAGAACGACGGGGGAAACTTCGACACCGGACCAACAGCGGGAGACGGTGATCAAAGAATAGATCTCTTTGAAGTGCAACGAATGATGAGCGTAGGGGAATAGCGGAGAAGACGAAGGAGACACGACACGGAGCGCAATTAACAATACGTGAATTCACAGCCTTTTGATGTGCAGGATACGTCAAGAGACGAGTGTTGATTGTAGATCAAACAATCAACGGGAGACTTGGACACTCGGTATAAATTGGTAGAAAAGTGGTTTTATATATTTAGTGTGCTACCAAACTGGACGGAAAGCTGGATTTATGTGTCCTGTAAATGAAAAGAAATATCCTCCCTTACAATGGGATAGAGTGCTTATGTGCGGATAAATTTCGATTCGGGGACTTACATTAATTCTATATACATAAGGTAACACTAATATTAGAGTAATATTAGCATAGGGAAATATGTGTTTGTGCTTAGGGTTTAATATTGCCTTCTATTTAGTGAATAGTTTAGACTTTAGTGAATTCTGCTGTTTATGTCAGAGTATTCTTTCGGAAGCTGTTCATTACGGCTGGAGAAAGACAATCACATAAACAGTAATATGAAGCAGACTTAAATCATCTGATTTAATGTTTATTACCCAGGTTCCACTACACAGCCTGACATATCAAAGAAGATAAACCAGTACATCTCTTGTACAGAGAAAGCAGTGTTGATAATAAAGGAAAGAACTTTCACGTTAATCAGTCACTTC
This sequence comes from Cepaea nemoralis, assembly GCA_014155875.1. Lineage (NCBI taxonomy): Eukaryota > Metazoa > Mollusca > Gastropoda > Stylommatophora > Helicidae > Cepaea > Cepaea nemoralis. Next base: position 115,437 of record JACEFZ010001049.1, on the reverse strand, counting down.
ACAGGTGCAGTGAAAATATGTCACTATAGCCAATTCAACCTAAACAGTCAATAAGAGGGGGTGACATAACGAATGGCAAGAAATATGTTTTGGTGAAATTCAGTGAAAGACCTTTATTCAAGCAGAGCAAATAGGCTAAAATATAGTCCAATTAGGTAATCACCTAAAAGAAACATTGAAGAACACAAGAACCTTTAACATAGAAATAGACATTTATATACAGTGATGATGTGTATTCAGTGGTGGACTATACTCCCTTCCAAAACAAGACATATCTGAACTTCAGTGACTTACCTTTATTGGATTATGTTTCTGATGATAAAACATTTACAATTGTTTTCCATAATTGGAGTAAGTCCAGACTCAAGCCGGAAAGGAGCATCCAGGGTGAGACCGTTTCAATTCTATGTGAATGTCTGATGTTTTGGCCGTTTGAATAGGCTAGAGAAACTACGAAGACTAACGGCTACAAGTCCTATCTTGCACTCACATTAGCAGACACTAACAACTACAGATACACATTCAATACATACAACTGACATAGTTTTCAACAATAAACAGGTTATTAATTGTTGGAGAAAACTTGTCAGGGTATGTTATGAAGAAGAGAGAGAGAGAGAGAGAGAGAGAAAGAGAGAGAGATATAGTGTATGAAAGACGGAAGGGAGGAGTGTAGACAAAAGTCATTCAATACTCCCAATAGTAGAAGGATCTTAAAGATGTGCTTGTCGAGTCCACTTTCCTCCAGGGACGATTAGTCACATCAACTGAAACGAGGAGAAGAGTTGAGTTGAGTTATGAACCGACATCACTGCACTCAGGACATTCCCATACGTGCTCAGTCCCGTCGTTCAACAGCCAGTAAAGAGTCATAGTACTAATCGTTCCCACCGCCATCTGATTAAAAGTTCTCCTGGTCTTCCATCTCAGTTTTGAGATTCTTCCAGAACCCCAGCCGATTCCCCGCAATCTCATTCTTTCCACATATGGGTTCTCAATCTGTTCCTCCGCCTTCTCCACCTGGTCCCACAAGCGCACAACCACCCACCCCCCTCTTTTCCATAGGCAAGATACCATCAAGAGGTGCATTACCTGACAGCCTATCAGCCTGTTCATTCCCCCGTACACCCGCATGGCCGGGGCAAAATATTCATACAATTCTCACAATTTGTGACCTCTGAAGCGATGACAGCCATTCCACACGAAACATTCCTTTCTCCACCTTGCTAAGCATATTCTTTGAATCCGTAATGAACACAACGTGTGTTGCAGTAGTCTCCTCTAGCCACCGGAATGCCGCTGTTACTGCCTTCACCTCCATTCTCATGCTGGAGGTCGTAGTCTCATATGCCAGGCTCTCCTTTTTCAAGACTCGCCCATTAGCCTTTGCAATAAAGCCCCAGCCACTACGTCTGTTTCTCACCACTGACCCATCGGTGTAGATGACTATGTCACCTTGATGTGTGTTGCTCTGGATCAGCTGTTGCACTTCAAACTCAGTGCGGCCCGCTGCCCATTCTCTGCACTCACGACCCAGTGTTATTATTACATTGTGCCAGTCCGTCATGTCATCCGGAACTTCAACCCACTCTCTTTCACGATTGATGGTCTCTAGATCACACACCTGACTTATAGAAAGTTCTGCCTGTGCCATCGAGGAAAAGAGTTATGAGGGCATACATATAGAGCCTGTTCTTTTGTATGGATGTGAGACTTGGACAATGAGCAGTCAAGCTGAAAAACATCTGATGGCTGTAGAAATGTGGTTTCTGAGGAAAATGCAAAGAATGCCATGGATAGACAGAAAAACCAATGACCGAGTACTACAGGAGACTAAATGAAAATCGTAAATTGATTAGAGAAATTAGACTTAGAAAGTCAAAATTGTTTGGACACGTTATGAGAAGAAATGACTTGGAGAAATTTGTGACAACTGGCAAGAGTGAAGGGAAGAGACCAAGGGGAAGACCGAGAAGTAAATACCTGGATGGCTTGGCCACGTGGCATGGTCGAGACAGGAACACGGAGCTGATACACGACTCTGGCGATCGAGTGAGATGGCAGAACATGACCGCCCACAGCTTATCGGCATGGCACATGATGGATGGAGTCAGAATAATACTTCAGAGGACGCATTCCGTCCGGGGGATGGGAGGGGGTCGAAACCCCCATCGGTGCAGAGAACGACCCTTGGGATTTGGTGTGACGGGGGTGGTGTTATTATTCTGACTCCGGATATACTGACGAGCTCAAACGAGGGCAAAACTCGAATCTAGTGCTTCCAATCCGACATGAAAAAGGCCCAAGGCTCGTACCAGAATACGATGAGCGTTGCCAATAGTGGGTTGTGTTCAATCTTCATATTACTACTACTACTACTACTACTACTACTACTACTACTACTACTACTACTACTACTACTACTACTACTACTACTACTACTACTACTTCAAAAGTAACAAGCATTGTTGTAACGCTCCACTCACCGATGTGCAAAATGCATGCTCAAACATCAGTTTGAAATTAAATATACAAATGCAGTCAATACACACCACATTCTTTATATACAAATATCTGAAAACACAATGGCGTTACCGTGCCGTAGAAGATCAAATGTTGAATTACAGCAAAATACTTTGAGCATACTAAGCGAAAGTCATTCGTTCCTCATCAAAAGATGCAGTGTAATGAATGGTCCTCGTCATACATGATGGACGCACATCGCGCAATTAATGTATCGCAACGGGAATTCCCTCAAATTACAAATAAAGTTGTCGTCAAAGCTGTTTCTGTTGTATAAATTATAATTTTTCCGCGCCTTGTATGCACACAACCTCAACCCAATCATGCCACGTCATCACATCTGTTGCCACCTCGTGCAGCTCTTTCCATGTTCTCCCAATATTAATTATCTCTTGTGTGTAATTTGCTTCTGCGGGTGTTTTTAGGTCTCACGAATATTTCGTTTGCCATGTGGCTTCACAAAAGAAATATCCTCAGATTTTCTCAGTGCATGTCCTATCCAGCGTGTGTCCTATCCAGCGTGTGTCCTATCCAATGCGTGTCCTATCCAATGCGTGTCCTATCCAGTACCTGTCCTATCCAGTGTGTGTCCTTTCCAGTGCGTGTTCTATCTAGTGTGGGTCAAATCCAGTGTGTGTCCTTTCCAGTGCGTGTCCTATCTAGTGTGGGTCAAATCCAGTGTGTGTCCTTTCCAGTGCGTGTCTTATCTAGTGTGGGTCAAATCCAGTGTGTGTCCTTTCCAGTGTGTGTCCTTTCCAGTGTGTGTCCTATCCAGTGCCAACGTCTTTTCTTCCTCTTGTCTCACTGGAATTTGTTTCGTTCCCTCCACAGACTATGAGTGCATGCACTGGATATTTTATGCACAGTTGTTTGTTGATCAACTCGCTTCCACAATACGCGGCTGTATTACACTAGTCATACCACTACAAGATGGCTTCAAAAGAAAACCTTAAATTTTACTTTCTTGTGTATACGTGAAAATATTAAGTAAAAGTAAAGAACAAATGTATCATTTTTCGATGTAGTCCCACTGCGTTTAATACAAGTCCTCCAACGTGGATAAAGTGCATGGATTCCTGTAGAAACAAATTGGAAACCGCAGACAAGAAAATCCCGCTGCTATGGAGGCGGAAGTACAGGCTTTGACCTTCGAGAATTTTCTTTAGAGGGTGATGCTGTCATTTACACAGATTGATCGGTCGTTCGACGCGTGAGAAGTTTATGGGCCTTTACGGCTCAGGCTGGAGGGAGAACTGTGAAGGAAGATTCTGGTGCTTTTGCTTTGACCACAAGTAGTCTGTCTATGGAAGTCATGGCAGTAAGTAAAGCAATTGCATGGCCCGAGACCAGAACTTCACTCGGGAATGTTTCCTTAGTGACTCAATGAGTACACTCAGGAAGATAGCGATGGTGTGGGCCCGAAGACAGTGGTTGTTGTCCCTTGACCGTTCACGGCTAACAAAGATTAGTTTAATTTTCGTGCCAGGGCACGCCGGTGTCCAAGGAAATTACCGGGCTGACAAGCGTGCATGTAAGGCTACTGTGGAGGTCGGACGAGCCGTGGACCAGGCTGATATACTGAATCCTTTAGCAGAAGTAAGTCTTTTGCGAGAACCAAGTGATGACTGTGAGTCTACATCCATGGTCAGACTGCGAGAACAGCAAGTTTAAAGAGGTGTGGCAACACAAAAACGCTATGCAGGAAATCAAAAGGCAGGGACGTAATCAACGCGAGCTTATGACTCGCGCTAACTGGGAATTCCTGGCTCATGGGGAAGAATTACAAGCCCCAATCGGAAGAAGGAGATTTAACGGATTTCCCAACCCCTTTCGGGCCAGGGAGGCATCCACGCTGATTCCTTCAGTGTAGCGCGCGTGCGGCCCCGGACATCTAAGGGCATCACAGACCTGTTATTGCTCAATCTCGTGTGGCTAAACGCCACTCGTACCTCTAAAAAGTTGCGCCGGCGCATCGAGGGACAGGCGAACTATTTAATAAGCTAGAGTCTCGTTAGTTATCGGAATTAACGAGACAAATCGCTCCACCAACTAAGAACAGCCATACACCACCACCAACCGAATCACGAAAGCCCTATCAGTCTGTCAATCTTAACATGTCATGAGGTACACTTTTTTAGGCAGCGAGGGGCTGTCGTCACGTGGAGGTGGCAGGTTCGAACCCCTGGTCGGTAACAAGCTTTCCAGTTTTATGTTGGCTAGCATCAGGTGCGTCCTCTTGTCTCAGTCTCTACTTCTATGAGTGCCAAACGATACAGTGTGCAATGATTAATGAACCGTCTTAGTGGCCTCAAAGGGTTATCCAATTGATTTTATCTGGTGCCGCCTACTCATGAGCATCATCATCTTCATGTGTCGCGCAGAGACGTGTGAGCGGTCATGCCTCGCCATCTCGTGGAATCTTGATGGTGTGCAGTAAGAAATGGCTGGCAGACATCTTAAAACTATTTGAAACGACAAGTAACAAAACAAAAATAACCGTAACAAGCAAGAAGAGATACAAAGTAATATGAGAAAACTATGTAAAGTGACAAAAAGAACAACAGGATGTTTAAATATAATAGCATTGAAATGAAAAATAAGACAATACTAGATGTATGCTCGTGTATGTGCATGCGTGCGCGCGCGCGTGCGTTCGCTCGCTTTGGACTCAAGCGCAGTACATACTACATATATATCCTGCTGCTTCAAGTGCACAGGACTGATTTTTGCGTATTGATTAGCTTTCCCTATTACCAGTGTCGCTCTACATCAGGCGAACTCCTGCTTCTGAGATACTTGTAATTGACGTCGCCAAGTCAAGGACCAAAAGTCAACATTTTTAGACCAACTGACCGGTGTAGGGGTTGAACCCGCTACCTCGGCATCAGCACACCGAGTATTTAAGATGGAGAGCTCATACCCATTCCGCCATGCTGACCTCCACAGCACTAGGTGTGCCAAGCTGATTTACACAATAATTAACTGCCTCACTAACACATTCAAATAATCATACAACAGCACAATCAATCAATCAATCAATCAATCAATCAGGTGCTGTCTCCGCAATGAATGTTGGCTGCAATAGATCTCCAACACTGTCTGTCTCTCGCTTTGACTGTACATTCTGTCAGGCTGATGTTCGTCCATCTCTTGATGTTATCCTCCCACTTGTATCGTTGTCTACCTCTTGCTCGCTTGCCCTCAACCTTGCCTTCCAGTATGGTTTTTATAAGAGTATCATGTATTTTAACGTGGCCAAAATATTTCACTTGTCTCCTCTTTATTTCTTTCATCAACTCTCTTCATTCCCAGTTTTTCTAGAACCTCTGCATTTGATTGTTTTTGTTTCCATGAAATACGACATATTCGTCTGTATATCCACATCTCCAGAGCTTCTATGCGACTTTCTAGTTGCTTGTTCAATGTCCAAGGTTCCATGCCATATAGTACGTTGAATATACGTAGCATTTAACAATTCTCATTTTTAATGCGTTATTAATCTCTCTAGATGTTAATACTGATTTCATGCTGTTGAAAGCATTTTTGGCCATCCCTATTCTCTTTTTGATTTCCATTTCACTTCTGCAATCATCTATTATTATATGTCCAAGATAAGAGAATCTTGTTGCTTGTTCTATTATCTGCCCGTTTACTGTGATGTTCATTGATGACCTTTCCTTTTCACTGCTAATTATCATAGTTTTTGTTTTTTGGATGTTAATATCTAAGCCACATTCTGCACTGTGCCTGTTTACTTCTTCCACTAGGTCTTGCAACTCTTGCTCACTTTCTGCTAGTAACACGGTATCGTCAGCATATCTAAGATTGTTTATGATTCTTCCATTGATGTTGAGTCCAGGCATTTCAACTTGTTTAAAAATTCTTTCTGTGTATAGGTTGAAGAGGCTTGGGGACAGTACACATCCCTGCCGTACTCCTCTTTTTATCTCTATAGGCGACGAATAGTTATTTCCGCATCTAATAGACGTCACTTGTTCCCAGTACAAGTTACTAGTAAGTCTGATGTCCTTTCCGTCGACTCCTATATCTTGAAAGCACGTAATTATTCGTTCATGTTGTACGCTATCAAAAGCTTTCTTGTAGTCTATAAAACAAACCTATATACTTTTTTGAACTTCTAAATATTTTTCAATTAACATCCTCAAACAGATAATTTCTTCTCTGGTGCCGCTGTTTTTGCTGAATCCAAGTTGTTCTTCAGCTACTTCCTCATCTATTTTATGTTGAATTCGTTCTTGTATGATCTTGAGTGGTATCTTAGTTATGTGACTCATTAAGCTAATAGTTCTGTAACCCTCACACTCAACAGCTCTTGGCTTCTTCGGTAGTGTGATGAAAATAGATGTTTTCAAGTCCTTGGGGATGTACCCAGTATTATATATATATATATCATTACACAATTCTGTGATAGTTTCAATACCAAAGCTGGATAAGGATTTTATCATCTCTGTTGTTATCTTGTCAGGACCTGCAGCCTTTCCTTCTTTCATCTTTTTAATAGCCTTTTCTACTTCTGCCGTTAGCATTTTTGGTCCATCTTGAGTATTCTACAATGTTGATCTATCGACCCTGTTGTCCCAGAACAAATCTTCTGTGTACTCTGTCCATCTTTTTATTATGTCAGTCTTATTAATTATAATTTCTCCATTTTTTCCTCTGATACAACCGTTTCCTGTGATATTATTTTTCTTCTTTGTAAATCTTTTTTTATTTTCATGTAATTCTTTCATGTTGTGTTGGTGTTCAAAACTTATTTACACAATAATTAACTGCCTCACTAACACACACACACACATACACACAAAACAACACAGTTGGTGTATCTAAATTTTTAAGAAGGTACAATTACAATGTCAGCCGCGGTAGCGGGAAGGGGTAAGACACTCGCATGACCAGCTGGTCATGGGTTCGAACCACATTGTGATGGATTCGATTTTTTTTTTATTGACCCGGGCTTTCATGTCGACCGAGCCTGAAATGGACACTAGGAAATGTCTTGGACAGTAAAGGCGGCCGGTGTGGCACTGACCACGTCATCTACCTGTGCCGAATGGTCAAGAAAACTATGTATCTGATAACATGCCCGATGTGTCTTAACTGATCCAATACCAAACAAAAAGTAAGTGTGGACCAAGCATGGTGCACAATCAAATGAACACATATTATAATGTAAATGTCCGTCCACTGAGCATTGAAACTCTGGAAGATACCACAAAACGAAACAAATAACACGATTGCCCTTTTCGGCGATATAATCCTGCTAGCCGAGCCAATGATCTGTAGATGTGAAATAGAAGTGACATTAGAAGTGGCCATACACGTGGTATTTGAAGTGACAGTTAGAAGGGTCATAAAAATGACATGAGAAGTTACGTTAGATGTGGCCAGTATAAGACACAACAGAAGCGAGTATAGAAGTGACCTGACATCAGTAGCACCATTTGGTCAACTTCAAAATTTAATAAAAAGTGAAGGATTCATTACAGGTCATGAGGCATTTGGGTATATGGTGTTAAACCCACACTTAAACCACTCGGCACTCGATGGATAATATTGTGAATATTACTTCCATCGCCTTTAATTCCCATGAACATTCCTTGCATCAACTGTTAAACTGGTTTGACCTGGGAATTCAGATGAATGAAGAAACATCCCCGTCTCTTGGGGAATTCGATCACATGAACACTGATCCAACAGACACATGAACCAGCAAATGTGTTAGCACGGTTCCATCACATGCCGTTGATATTCCAGACTGTATACTATAACAAGTTGACATCATTATTATTCATTTCGAGTTCCATAATGTTACATTTGTTTCAGGTGCTATGACGTAAGTTTTTCATACCGCTCAATTTCCCCATTGCCAAAGCCTTCTAACGTCCTTTGAAAAACACTGATGAGATTTGGGGGCCAAGGTACTGACAGACTGGAGCTCTCTGAGACGGCAACAATGTCCTATTTAAAGTATATGCTTTCACAGGGTTCATAAGTGTCAGTGTGTTGACAATTCGTGCCGGGAAAACCTCAAGCTTTATTACTTAAAACTGAACAAATTTATTAGAATTGCTTAATGAACTTGTTCTAAAGAAAATCTAGATTTACTTTAGTCCGTCATAGTTACAAAATATTGCTGCATGAAAAACAAAACAACACACACACAAACACAAACACACGCACACACACACACACACACACACGCACACACACACACACACACACACACACACAGAAGACATGTATTGGAACCTGCAGACCCACTTTTTGTAGAGCTCCGAAAGTGGACCGACCTCAGGATTGTGCACAGCTATTTAATCCCAGTTCCCAAGCTAGGCAAAGACCAGTCTAAAAACTGCTTATTCTCAAATGAAATCGTATAAATTTCCATGACGAAACCATAAGGCACAATGGAGGTTGGAAGAGACAGGCAGAGGGCCAGACAGACAAACAGAGAGCGAGAGAAAGAGAGAGAGAGCGAGTTACATTATCAGCCCACAAGTGCAGAAGGCATTCTGCCCGAGAGAACCACTCGTTGAAATAATGAATTCTGACATTCACATACGACACACACACACACATAAACATAAATATGAGTGAGCGAGAGTATGTGAGAGTGAGACAGACTGAGAGAGACTGAAAAAGAATGTGAGAGAATAGAATAAGCAGACCATACACGCACGGCGAGAGAGAGAGAGAGAGAGAGAGAGAGAGAGAGAGAGAGAGAGAGAGAGAGAGAGAGAGAGAGAGCGAGAGTGAGAGAGAGAGAGATAGAGAGAGAGAGAGAGAGAGAAGGAGAGAGAGTGAGAGAGAGAAGGAGAACAACATATTTGTTTAGTTCTCTCAATGAGCGCCACATGAGTTATTTTGTCATGACGGATTAATTCTTCTATTGTGTGCAGGATTGTATCTGCAGCAAAGAACCTCAATGGCTCGGAACGCTGAAGAAGAAGAGGAAGAATTGTGTGCAGGAACCAGATAATTAATGTAGTTCATTTGTAAATGTTTAGTAGTTCTCCGTGCTTCTGACCGACACAGCAGTACTGACGTAATGTTAGAATTGAATAATCTATGTTTGGAGCTCAAGATTCGATCTCTTTCCACTTCCACGCATTTCCAAGTGCTACAAACACCATTCGTGCCTTGTGTATTCGTATACTGAAGTGGTTATCTGTTCCTCCATGTGTGTCTACCTACAAGTTTATGATTCCGTCTATTGACGTGAGATTTCATCTTGGAAAATCCTCTTATCATTTGCTGGATTTGTTTATTTTTGGTTTTGTTTTTTGCTCTCGCTCTCTTTGAACTTAAACGTAGTCCACACACACTAGTTCTAGTAGCACTGGACTGAGTTTTGCGCCTCGGTTAGCTTTCCCTAATACCAGTGTCCCTTGCTATCACGCAAGCCCACTCCGACTTCGGAGGTACGTGTAATTTACGTCTCCAAGTGGAGTCAACATAGTAGTCCAACAAGGACGTGTGGTCCAACTGTCCGGTGTAGGGGTTGAACCCCTTGCTAGATTGATTCTAATTATCTTTGTATAACAACAACATTTCTATTTACATTTACAACCACTAGAACATACAAAGAACATAAATCTTACACAACGACGGATCCTGCAAAAGATGGATTGAAATACGGATCTTGGGGCATCATCTCCAGCGTAACCTGCCTTGCACACGCCAGATCCATTGTCTACAACAAGAACAGTAACAGCGTAGTTACACATGATTATGATTTGTTCGCGAATGTAGAAGCAGAATAATTAATGTAAAATGTCTGAATTAGCTCTTCTCATATACTCCGATCTTGGAATGATACGATAACTTCTAGATCTGATAGTTAAATACAAGAGTATCAAGTCACGTGACTACACATTACCACCATTGCCTTGTACGGTATATATCATAACTATTCCAAGAAAATTGCATTGCATAAGCCGATATAAGGACACGAAACGTTAAGATGGTCACAGATGGCGAGAGCTTCAGATGTCATCGACTTTTCTTTTGTCTGCTTTGATTTGGGAGCGCATTGAAATTAGTCTTATATTTTACTTCGTATATGAAAATTGATGCACCAGAGGATGCACCAGAGACACCCCAGTAGTGTGTATGCGTTACATCCTTGGTCTGCCGACTGTTGCTGGTAGGCATAAGATGATGAAGGCGAAAGCATACCTCAGATTAGCTGCAGACATAGATCACCCGTTGCATGAGGCGCTGGACGCAGTCCCTAACCCTAACTCGAAGTGGAAATCCAGCAACAAATTCAGGATAATGCTCGATCGGGTGATGTGATTATCTATACAGATGGTTCGTAGTTGAGAGGTAGAAGAAGTACCTGGGGGTTCTTAGCAAAAGCTAATGGTCGATGTTTGGTGCAGGAGAGCCTGGCATATGATACCACAACATCTAGTTTAATAATGGAGGTGGAGGCGGTCAGTGCAGCTTTCCACTGGATGGAGAATGCGATACACACACATCGTGATTGTAACTGACTCAGAAAGCATACTGAGGAAGATGAGGACAGGCATGCTTCGTGCAGAGTGGCTAGTTTCGCTTCGGAGGTCACGGGTGGCAAGCATCGCCTGGATCTTTTCTCCGGGGCATGCCGGTGTGCTTGGGAATGAACAGACGGGCAGATTGGTTGGCTCTGCAAAACTTGGTGGAGTATTGATGCATGACAAGGCAGACGTGGTTGTGGCCTTGTGGGAGCACGTGTACAACTCGGAGGAGCAAATGGATCACCATTGTCTGGCACGAAAAGGCAGCGAGGAGTGACGAGGGGATCTGGCCGACGCTCGACGCTCAGAGGAAAGGCGAGACGGACATATAATCAGATTGATACGGGTATTACTGGTGTTGGTACTCTTCGCTGGTTGCTGAGGATGGGGACAGACCGCTTATGGGAATGCCCCGAATGCTGCAATGTCGGCTCCTAAATCAATCACTGAATCAATCATATGAAAATTCGCCTAGCGTGGTTTTCGTAAGCGTTCGACATTGTAACATAATGATCTTTAAAGACAACTTTCATACCTACATGCCATGAAAACACTATAAATGAAAATGTTTACAACATTCGAGAGAAGTTTTGCTAGAAACTTGAAACAAGCTGTACAGGTTCTGCATATGCTAGTTCTGGGCATGGTTGTGAGGAGTTACAATCAAGTTGGGAGCGGGGATAAGGTAGTGGCTAGACACTCGCCTTTAGGCCGATGATCATGGGTTCGAATACATATCTGAGAAGGTGTTATATATATATATATATATGGAATCAGCATTGGAGGACGAAACATCAATAACATTAGATATGCAGATGATACAGTATTAATTGCAGACAATGCGCAGGACCTGCAACAATTAGTAGATGCGGTTGTTGTACACAGTGAGCAACTGGGGTTAAAATTAAATTGAAAAAAGACTCAGGTTATGGTCGTCAGTAGGAAGGAAGAAGTGCCACAATGTAATATGCAAGTAAATGGAAATATTCTTCAACAAGTGAATCGGTACAATTATCTTGGAACAGTTATAACATCTGATGGGAGATGCCTTGAAGAGATTAGAACAAGAATCGCCATGGCGAAAGTAGCCTTTAGCAAGATGAAAAACATTCTGACCAATAAAAAGATGTCAATTGAAACGAGAAAAAGAGTGTTGAGGGGATACATAGAGCCTGTTCTTTTGTATGGATGTGAAACATGGACAATGAGCAGTCAAGCTGAAAAGCATCTGATGGCTGCTCCCCTCACCCCCCAGCCCATACACCAGCTGTCATGTAAAACTTCTCTTATCAAAAGCTCATAAAGTAGTCCACATGTATTGATTCCATTTTCAAAGCTGTCACCTCCAAACGAGGACAGCATTCCGCTGCAGAAAATAAGTGTTTTACGACGCATGACCAACTGGTGTTTTCTCTAATCTCTGCTTCATTCGTATACTTTTAAAGGTGCTAATCATTGCACATGACTTTGTCAAGAATTGTGTCATGTTATGGCGGACAAGGCACCCAGGTCGACCCAGCCTAAGACACGTACCAGGAAATATCTCGAGAAGTAAAGATGGATACTGACATACATATATAAGTGATACTGACCACGTTATCCAGCAAAAAAATATGTGTCGTCTAACTATGTCAGTGCGCCCTAAGATGTGTCAATGAGTTCTTCGTTTGTTTGTTTTTTCTTTTTCCCCATTTAACCAATATGTCTTATGGCGCGAAAGATTGTCCTTCCCTTTTCCCTGTTGCCGGTAAATTTTGCATCTTATATTACAGGACTAAAACAATACATTAATATACTAAATGTATAAATAGCATGCAAATAAAAGGCCATAATTAACTACTCAACCTAAATTTCACATTAAGTAACAAACAGCCTGTAAAATGCTTGGGTTAACTGCGACATATTCTGTAAAGGATATGCAACTAACCTTTTTCTAATAAATCTTCGAACTTAAAGCTATGTCATCCCTGTGTGGCGAAGTGAAACTGGTGTCTGGTTGCATGACCGCACCACATCATGCCTATCTTTTACAACCCTTTTACCCCGCCCTTCCCCCAGTACAATTCACATCTGTACATTGCGTGATGTGTGTAGTATTGGAAGACCCAACAATTCACATCTGTACATTACGTAATGTGTGTAGTATTGGAAGACCCAAAAATTCACATCTGTACATTAAGTTATATGTGTAGTATTGGAAGACCCAACAATTCACATCTGTACATTACGTGATGTGTGTAGTATTGGAAGACCCAACAATTAACATCTGTACATTGCGTGATGTGTGTAGCATTGGAAGACCCAACAATTCACATCTGTACATTGCGTGATGTGTGTAGTATTGGAAGACCCAACAATTCACATCTGCACATTGCGTGATGTGTGTAGTATTGGAAGACCCAACAATTCACATCTGTACATTAAGTGATGTGTGTAGTATTGGAAGACCCAACAATTCACATCTCTACATTAAGTGATGTGTGTAGTGACAACTGGTAAGATCGAAGGGAAGAGACCAAGGGAAGACTTAGAAGCAAATACCTGGATGGCTTGGCCACGTGGCATGGTCGAGACAGGAACACGAAGCTGATCCACGACTCTGGTGATCGAGTGAGATGGCAAAATATGACCGCCCACGCTTACCGGCATGGCACATGATGGATGGATGGTAGTATTGGAAGACCCAGCAATACACATTGTACATTAAATTATATGTGTAATGTGTCATCATCACGTGCCGTGCCGATAAGCGTGGGCGGTTGTGTTTCGCCATCTCACTCGATCACCAGAGTTGTAGATCAGCTCTGTGTTCTTTTCCCCGACCATGCATTGTCGCCTAGACATCCAGATATTTTTGTTCCCCTCAATCTTGCCAGTTCTCACCAAGTTCTCTAATTTATTTCTTCTCATAAAGTGTTTAAAATATGTTGACTGTTGACTGTTTATGTCTAATTTCTATAATCACTTTACGGTTTTCATCTGCCTCTTGTAGGACTTGCTCATTGATATTTCTGTCTGAACATTGTGTTTTGTCTTGTAATTTTTCCATAAACCACATTTCCACTGCCAATAGACGTTTTTAAGCTTGTCTGCTCATTGTCCACGTCTCACATCATTACAAAAGTACAAACTCTACGTAGCACTTATGTGTGTGTGCGTGCGTGTGTGCATGTGTGTGTGTGTGTGTTTGTTTGTGTATGTGTGTGTGTGTGTGTGTGTGTGTGTGCTATCAGGCCTATATATAAATATGGCAAAGTGAATTGCTAGATCTATTAACACACACACACACACACACACACACACACACACAAACACTCATACACACACACACACACACACACACACGTCACTTAAGCATGACATTGTAAGAAGACAGAGATTATGGTCGTCACTAGGAAGAAAGAACTACTACAATGACAAAATAATAATACAGGCAAATTATAATATTCTTAAAGAAGTGAATCGTTACAACTATCTCGCAAAAGTCATAGCATCTAATGGGAGGTGCCTTGAAGAGATTAGAACAAGAATCGCTATGACGAAGGTAGCCTTTTGTAAGATGGAAACATCAAAAATGTCACCTGCACCGAGACAAAGGGTGTGGAAGTGCTACATAGAATGTGTACTTTTGTAAAGATATGAGACGTGTTCAATGAGCACACGATTAATGTCAGTTTCAATGCGCTCACAAACCACAGCAAGCAAAAGAAAATAGGTGAAGTCTTAAGCCGTCAACCTGCTGTGTCCACCCTAACGGTTCAATTCTTTATATGGGCTACTAAAATCGATTTTCATAGTAAAAGTTATGGTATTTGCCTTACAGTCGGTCTCTCTGGCTGTGGGGTTACAACACTTTCTCTCTGTAATCCCGTTTATCACGCAGTCTCGTAGCGGAGCGAGAGCTGAGGCGGTTCGACCCCCGCTCGTGACTTGCGGGATACTGAGCCGGCCGCTCAGAAAGCAATGGCAAACTACTGAGCGTAATCTTGCCAAGAGATCAACATACAGCTGAAACATGCTGATGTTGACAGCTAAGTCCTGTAAAGGATATCCTAAAAAAAAAAAAAAAAAAAATTACCTTACACGGCAATGCAATGTGTAATCACGTCACTTGATCCTCGTCTGTTTAACGATCAGATCGAGAGTTACCGTCGAATTTCGCATTCCTAATCATTACCCGTAATCGACTTATCTATTTCATATTTGAAGGAATTTCTTTTATTTACACTGTAATTGATATTAAAAGCCTGACCCATATGCTGTATATGAACAGACCATTTATGTACCTTACTATTTACCCATTCTACTCACATGGCTGTCGCACTTTGTGGATAACTAACTTATTTATTGCTGAGGTATAATATATCGCCAAATGGGACCTTCCATTTGTACAAAAGGATAATATATCGCCATATGAGGGTCATATTGTTATTTGTTTTGTTTCGTGCATCTTCCACAGTTGCAATGCTCACTGGCCGGAAATGTGTATTATAGTACTTGTTCATTTCGTTGTTTACCACGTTTGGTCCAAATTTTTGTTTGGTACTGAATCAGTTAATAAAACTCTCAGTCTGAGGTTCAGGAATGGCATCCGCGCTGTCTTTCCTTGCAGTCAACAACCTGTTGACAGAATCGTGAATCCGAAGTGTCCCTAAACAGATAATGCCCCAAAATGACTTCAACCGGGCTTTAATGTAGTTAGACAGAAACAAATAAAAGAAATATACAACTGAAGTGATCTCTAAAAGTATGGCTAAAGTTGTCGATATATCATATTGAGCAAACCCACCGACATATCCATTGTATTAAAGGGAGATGAGCGCCAGCAATAATATTGACACTATAAACAGAGAGATAAATAATAATGACCATATAGTTGGAGAACCTCTAGAAGTATTCTTCCGAACTGAATGCCTTTACCGCGAGTGTAAACGTGCTTGGAAACACACTTGAAAACGCACATGCAGTTATGTAATAAATACAGCAACATTTCGCCTACCAAGAGGATGTTTAACTCATATCTTGTTGTCTCTGTAGGAGTTGCTTGAAAACACACTTGAAAACGCACATGCAACTATGTAATAAATACAGCAGCATTTCGCCTACCAAGAGGATGTTTAACTCATATCTTGTTGTCTCTGTAGGAGTTGCTTGAAAACACACATGAAAACGCACATGCAACTATGTAATAAATACAGCAGCATTTCGCCTACCAAGAGGATGTTTAACTCATATCTTGATGTCTCTGTAGGAGTTACTTGACAAGATTCTGGGACGTATGTTGCGGTAAGTGGTGCCATGCTATTGTCGCAGTCGTTTACATTCTGACCATCGCCTGTGAAGACATAAAGAAATTATGAGATTCCTCCATGCCATATCTTATTCCATCCAGCATCATTTCTCTAGGTGTACCTCTGCTCCTTCTATCGCTGATTATTCTAGTCATCTCCATGTTACTCAATTGCCTTTCTTCTCAGCACGTGACCACAGAACACTGGTTGTCTCTTTCCTACAGTTGCACATCATGTCCTACTGTCATTAGTCTCTTCCAGACAATCATTGATAATTATTCAGGTAAGTCAAGGGTATTCTCAACATTCGTCTCAGAAACTACATCCCGTGGTTCCCAAACTCTTCCTGATTTGATCTTACAAATTCGAGATTCACTGTCATATAGGAGAACAGGCTCAAAATAGCATACCCCCTTTCCTGACATTCATTTAAAGTGATTTATGAAATAAGTCACCTTTAATCTTCTGACATGCAGTTTTTGCTCAGGCCTGTCCTGTTCTTCATCTGTGCTACCTATCTTCCATCTGATGTTATGTTTACCACCATATACACAGTACTTGAATGTATTGACTTGGTTATGCACTTTTCCTTCTGCTGTAAACACAATCTACTGTTATCTTTCTCCTTTATATAATAATTGTTTATGTTTTCTTAAAACTAAAGGAAAGTATATATTTTGCACTTTATATTACAACAGTGACCAACAGTTGTTACAAATATCTAGATGTTTCAGACACCATTACTGTGAGCTCTGCATAACGCAGATTGTTTATGTTATAACCTCACACTCGTATTCCTCGTCTTTTTTTTTTTATCTCTCTCATTATTATTTCGTGACAGAAAGAGAATGATCTGGTGACTTACTCTGTGTTGTGTTTTCATAATTACCGACATTATTTCCAATTTTAATTGTCTCTATTTGGTTCCAGTAAATATTTTATTTTATTTCGGACTTCTGTCCTATCATTTCTAATATCTTCCAAAATTTTGATTATTTCGTGTTTCACTTTATCAAATTATATCACGTGATCAATAACGCAAAAGTAACGGTCCGGATCATTCTGTGTCACAGTTTACCTCTCCAATGAAGCGGGATATGTATGTTACATTATGTGTTCCTTTCCCTTCCACAAACCCATACTGTTCTTTGTTCATCTTCTACAGTGATGTCATCTTCTACTGTGATGTCATCTTCTACAGTGATGACATCTTCTACAGTGATGACATCTTCTACAGTGATGTCATCTTCTACAGTGATGTCATCTTCTACAGTGATGTCATCTTCTACAGTGATGTCATCTTCTACAGTGATGTCATCTTCTACAGTGATGTCAGCTTCTACAGTGATGTCATCTTCTACAGTGATGTCATCTTCTACAGTGATGTCAGCTTCTACAGTGATGTCAGCTTCTACAGTGATGTCATCTTCTACAGTGATGTCATCTTCTACAGTGATGTCATCTTCTACAGTGATGTCATCTTCTACAGTGATGTCATCTTATAAAGTGATGTCATTTTCTCCAGTGATGTCATCTTCTAAAGTCATGACATCTTCTACAGTGATGACATCTTCTACAGTGATGTCATCTTCTACAATGATGACATCTTCTACAGTGATGACATCTTCTACAGTGATGTCATCTTCTACAGTGATGACATCTTCTACAGTGATGACATCTTCTACAGTGATGTCATCTTCTACAGTGATGACATCTTCTACAGTGATGTCATCTTCTACAGTGATGTCATCTTCTACAGTGATGTCATCTTCTACAGTGATGTCATCTTCTACAGTGATGTCACCTTCTACAGTGATGTCATCTTCTACAGTGATGTCATCTTCTACAGTGATGTCATCTTCTACAGTGATGTCATCTTCTACAGTGATGTCATCTTCTACAGTGATGTCATCTTCTACAGTGATGTCAGCTTCTACAGTGATGTCATCTTCTACAGTGATGTCATCTTCTACAGTGATGTCATCTTCTACAGTGATGTCATCTTCTACAGTGATGTCATCTTCTACAGTGATGTCATCTTCTACAGTGATGTCATCTTCTACAGTGATGTCATCTTCTACAGTGATGTCATCTTCTACAGTGATGTCATCTTCTACAGTGATGTCATCTTCTACAGTGATGTCATCTTCTACAGTGATGTCATCTTCTACAGTGATGTCATCTTCTACAGTGATGTCATCTTCTACAGTGATGTCATCTTCTACAGTGATGTACATCTTCTACAGTGATGTACATCTTCTACAGTGATGTCATCTTCTACAATGATGATCATCTTCTACAGTGATGACATCTTCTACAGTGATGTCATCTTCTACAGTGATGATCATCTTCTACAGTGATGACATCTTCTACAGTGATGTCATCTTCTACAGTGATGTACATCTTCTACAGTGATGTCATCTTCTACAGTGATGTCATCTTCTACAGTGATGTCATCTTCTACAGTGATGTCATCTTCTACAGTGACGTCATCTTCTACAGTGGATTGACATCGTTCTACATGATGTCATCTTCTACAGTGACGTGACATCTTCTACAGATGATGTCATCTTCTACAGTGATGTCATCTTCTACAGGTGATGTCATCTTCTACAGTGATGTCATCTTCCTACAGTGATGTCATCTTCTACAGTGATGTTCACCTATACAGTGAATTGTCATCTTATACAGTGATGTCATCTTCTAAAGTGATGTCATCTTCTACAGTGATGCCATCCTTCTACAGTGATGTCATCTTCGACAGTGATGTCATCTTCTTACAGTGATGTCATCCTCTACAGTGATGTCATC
This sequence comes from Cepaea nemoralis, assembly GCA_014155875.1. Taxonomy (NCBI): domain Eukaryota; kingdom Metazoa; phylum Mollusca; class Gastropoda; order Stylommatophora; family Helicidae; genus Cepaea; species Cepaea nemoralis. The sequence goes on along the minus strand of JACEFZ010001049.1, from coordinate 96,287 downwards.
TTCTACAGTGATGTCATTCTTCTACAGTGATGTCATCCTCTACAGTGATGTCATCCTTCTACAGTGATGTCCATCTTCCTACAGGGATGACTCATTCCTACAGTGATGTCATCCTCTACAGTGAGGTCATCTTTCTACAGTGATGTCATCTTCTACAGTGATGTCTCTTACTACAGTGATGTCATTCTTCTACAGTGATGTCATCTGCTACAGTGATGTCTTCTTCTACAGTGATGTCATCTTCTACAGTGATGTCATCTTCTACAGTGATGTCATCTTCTACAGTGATGTCATCCTCTACAGTGATGTCATCTTCTACAGTGATGTCATCTTCTACAGTGATGTCATCCTCTACAGTGATGTCATCTTCTACAGTGATGTCATCTTCTACAGTGATGTCATCTTCTACAGTGATGTCATCTTCTACAGTGATGACATCTTCTACAGTGATGACATCTTCTACAGTGATGTCATCCTCTACAGTGATGTCATCTTCTACAGTGATGTCATCTTCTACAGTGATGTCATCCTCTACAGTGATGTCATCTTCTACAGTGATGTCATCTTCTACAGTGATGTCATCTTCTACAGTGATGTCATCTTCTACAGTGATGTCATCTTCTACAGTGACGTCATCTTCTACAGTGATGTCATCTTCTACAGTGATGTCATCTTCTACAGTGACGTCATCTTGTATAGTGATGTCATCTTCTACAGTGATGTCATCTTCTACAGTGATGTCATCTTCTACAGTGATGTCATCTTCTACAGTGACGTCATCTTCTACAGTGATGCCATCTTCTACAGTGATGTCATCTTCTACAGTGACGTCATCTTCTACAGTGATGTCATCTTCTACAGTGATGTCATCTTCTACAGTGATGTCATCTTCTACAGTGATGTCATCTTCTACAGTGATGTCATCTTCTACAGTGACGTCATCTCGTCCAACCTTTATGTTTTTCTTACTTATACTTATATGTTTGATGGCATTAGTGACGTCATCGTTTACAATATGTTGCCCTTGATAATACTTTTGTGTGTCAGTTCTGTTCTTTCTCAAATAACTCCCAAATGTATGTGTTCCATATCTTTATCATAGCCGTAGCACCTTCTTCCATTAATGCCTTTCGTGTCTTTGATTTAAAACAGACAGGTACCTATAAGTACTGAAGCAAATGTCATAAGAACTATTGTATGGCCGACATTATGGTGCCAGTGTCAAACATGGACATTTACTGCAAATAAAGAGCGCAAAATCATGACAGAGATGAGATGCCCTAGAAGAGCTACGGGAGTAACTGTGAGAGATAGAATTGGGAATGAAGAAATCAGAGGAAGACTACGTCTGAAACCAGTCCTGCAGTTCATTAGTGTACAAGATATTAAATGGTCTGGCCACTTCACAAGAATGCCCTGGTACAATCTAACACAAAGAACCACTTCTAAGAAATATAATGGGTATAGAGCAAGGGGAAGAAGTTATAAGCCTGAACGTTGTCGCCCTAGAGCCTCTTCTAGAAAAGACACCATAGGACAACAATGTCAAAGGAACATTCAAACCAGTGAAGAGTGAGCAAAAGCTGCGTGCTTATGCGGAGGATACCATTTACTTTCCAAAAATTGAAAAATCTGTACGGATCAATTTGTAAACTTTCTCGTTTTACGGAAAAGGAAGTGTGGCAAAAATTAAGCGTATTAAATATCTACTATAATGGGTTTAGGCAAATGGAAAAATAAGGCGGATTTTCCATTTGACTTAACATAAAACAATGTTATAAATTGTAAGGAATGTCTTCCCATGTCAATCAAATTCATCATCATCATGTGCCATGGCGATAAGCGTGGATGGTCATGTATCGCCATCTCACTCGATCACCAGAGACGTGGATCAGCTCAGTGATCTTGTCTCGACCATGCCACGTGGCCACGCCATCCAGGTATTTATTTCTCTGCCTTCTTCCATTTTTCGTCGCCTCGATCTTGCCAGTTATCACTAAGTTCTCCAATGTATTTCTTCTCATAACGTGACCAACAAATTGTGACTGTCTACGTCTAAGTTCTCTAATCAGTTTACGATTTTCGTTTGTTTCTTGTAGGACTTGGTCATTGATTTTTCTGTCTGTCCATGGGATTCTTTGCATTTTCCTCAGACGCCACATTTCGACAGCCATTACATGTTTTTTAGCTTGTCTGCTCACTGCCCACGCTTTACATCCACACAAAAGCACAGCTTCTATGTAGCATCTCAACACTCTTTATCTCGTTGCAAATGACATCGGTATGTTTTTCATCTTGCAAAAGGCTACCTTCACCATGACGATTCTTGTTCTAATCCATTCAAGGTATTCCCCATCAGATGTTATGACTGTTCATAGGTAATTGTACCCATTCACTTGTTTAAGAATATTCCCATTTACCAGTATATTACATTGTGATATTTCATTCTTCATAGTGACGACCATAATCTGTGTCTCATCTAATCTAATCTGTCTGCGTAGGAGATGGATTTATTCATCTCTTGCGTGTAATTTGTGTGCCAGGATGTAAAACCAGGAGTTTCTACTCAAGATCTGCGCGGATGCTACGGAGTTCGTGCATAGAGCGAAGCAATCCTTGAGTGAATTTTGGCAGCGTGTGTGTTGTTTTCTGTGTATTCGGTTTTTCAACATGGCGGAACAACGTGTGTTCTCCGAGCGGTCAGCAGTCTACCTAACGAGGCGGTGTGGATGCCGCGCAGGCATAAAGATGCAAGGTAAGCGTGGTGGTTTGAGACGTTTTAGACTCAAGTGTCACCGTGGAGTCTGCTTTGAAGAACTGCAAAAAAATCAGAAATAAATATCATAATGGGTGATTTCAACGCAATAATAGGACAGCAAGGCGATGGATGCAGTGTAGGCAACCATGGTTTGGGAGACAGAAATGAAAGAGGATACAGACTTGTAGAATGGGCAAAAGAACAAGAAATGGTTGTAAGAAACACCTGGTTTAAACAGCATCCTAGACGATTATGAACATGGAGGAGTCCAGACAATAGGATTAAAAACCAGATAGATTACATCCTGATTAGCAAAAGGTTTCGAAATGCGTTAACAGTTGTAAAAACAGTTCCAAATGCAGACTGTTACAGTGATCACAGATTAATTACAGGCACATTGAGGGTAAAGTTAAAGAAAGTCAAGTATACAGCAGGAAACCCTAAATATGACTTGTGCAAATTGAAAACTGACAAAGAAATACAAGATAATTTTAACCTAGAAGTAAAGAAGAAATTTTATATATTGTCTGATCTAGAGATCCTGTTTCAAGATGTAGATGATCAATGGGAAACGATGAAGAATTCAATCAGTTGTGCAGCAGAAAAAACTATTCCAAAAGTAAAGAAAGTGGGCCGTAAGACATTGATGACTGAAGAAATTTTACAACTAATGGAAACAAGAAGACAGAACAAAAATAATCCTGCCAAATATGAAGAAATTCGCAGAAACGTGAGAACCTTATATAAGGAGGCAAAAGAAACATGGCTTGAGAAAAATTGCAGAGAAATTGAAAAACAACACAACAGTAACAATGCGAAACTAATGCACAAAAGATTTCAGGAGCTTACTAATCAAAGAAAACGTACACAGCAGGCTGCCTAAAGACAACAGATGGAAGAGTCATAATAGGAAAAGATCAGATCTTACATGAATGGTCAGATGACGTGAACAACCTTTATGACGATAACAGAGACGAACAGTATGATGTCCAAAATAATAATGAAGGACTAACAATTTTGAAGATGGAGGTTCAGAATGCTCTTAACCATATGAAATCTGGCAAGACCCCCGGTTCAGACAGCGTCACAACATAAACGATTAATGCTTTAGAAGAATATGGAATAGATAAAGTTACCAGTCTGCTTAATACAATATATGATACTGGAAATATACCTCTGGAGTTATGTGTCAAAGACTAAGTTATAGAGTTATGAAGACCACCCTGAAAGAGTGGTCTACCTCAAGTAGAATAGAGGTAACCTAGTGCCCCTACATGAGGGCAGGGTAGGTGTAGGGAATAAGTAAGAAGGGGAACTATTAAATAGTTCTTTCATGGGACAAGGAGGTGTCAACCAGAGAGTAAGCACTCTGGTCACGGCATGATCACGCCAACGTGATAGACACGGAGAACTAAACTAGAACTCAAGAGAGGCCACCACTCTAGTGTGCTGAGTGACGCCGCACGCAAAAGCCGTAGTGCGCCCCAAGTCCTTCCGCGTACTGTGCAAACAGCACGGGAGGAAATATCAGACGGGACACAGACTTGAGAGTGAACGCATCGTTTAGTGTCGATGCTTATTTCGTTATCCGAGTAGATAGATTAGCAGTAGGGTTAGGAAACGACTAGTGATAGGGAATTCTGTGCATTTAGTCTTGTGTGATTTGTTAGCGACTGTTTGTTGTACATTGATGTGATGCAAAGAGCCAAAGGCAATAAAAATTTGTAATCAATTCCTCTCGTACGACTGACAAGTCTTTTTGTGTGGTGCGAGAGAAGTTATCCCGGAATGCCTGTGACATCGGTTGATGACAGGCTAGGATAAAGTGGTGTCAGAAGTGTAGCTTGGACAATTGTTCAAGCCAAAACACTCACCCACGGCTCTAAAGTAGTATTACGGCTAGATAATCACAGGGGTTTAATTTAGGTTAGTGATAATGGCGTGTGCAGACAGAACAAAGTGCGAGCTGTGCCCATCGTGACCAAGTTATGTTTATTTATGCTTATTGAATTATTTTGTGCTTATGAACATGTTTTCTTCTGATTTGTAAGTATTATTATTATAGTTTTGTATCATTTATTTCTATAATTACTTATTTATGTACTACTATTTGTCAAATATGATTCACGGCGGAGCGATACACAAAAATGTGACGAGAACAATATTGATTTTTCCAATCTAAAAATAGCGCTGCGCCGGTGACGTATCGCGATTTACAAACAGCTGCGTTACGCCATTTGCAATAAGCGACTGATTGATGACAAATCGAAAAGCGGCTGCTCGCCTGAATCGTTGACTTATATCAAATATTATTTGGTTACATTAGTTATTTATTAAATATATTTATTTATTTAAACAATATTATTACCTTTATATTTATTTCAAAGCATTAATTTAATTATTTATATATTTTTTCTATTTCTTACCCTCGCGATGGCACTACTTTTGCTATGCAAATGAGACGCAGTCTGCACAACACTTCCATAAATTAAACAGCTAGAGGTAGGGAAGGCAGAAGACGTTAGAACGAAGACAGGACAGTGACATTTAATATTAATTAAGCTACATTGTATTGTCCTGGGGCATGTAATTGTACAAAATTGTCTGTAGTTAGATATCGGTTACAAGTGGTTAATTGTTGATGCTCTTGATAACCAGGGAGAACAACAGCTGGTCATAAGCATAACGCAAGCTGTGTGTTGTATTGCCAGACGATTGGACTTGAGGTGCCAAACGAGTTTACATGATTGATCTGGAATGTTAAGATGAGTATACCCAAATGATTTTGCATGCAATATGATTAATAAAGCATCTCTTTTTCAGCGTGTGATGTATTAGCATATTTTGTTTAGATCTGGTTTTTCAGGTTATAATCTAAGATTATATTTTTTGTACTCAGGGACGTAAAAACCTAACACATCTAAGACAAATAAGTGAGTAAATATTTGAGTGCCTATCAACGCTAGCTAATTTCCCAACAACATGGCAACTTTAGCTGATTTCATAAAAGCAGGCAAGGAATTAGAATACACAGGAAATGACTTAGAGCAATATGCTGATCAAAAATTTAAGGAAGCAAAAGAAGCTGAGAGAGATGACGTGCACGAGAAAGACAACACCAAAAGGAGATTGTAGAACTAGCTGAGATAACAAAACAGAAACAGTTAGAACATGATAAGGAAATTAAACAGAAGCAGTTAGAACATGATAAGGAGATTAAACAAAAAGAAATAGAATTAAAGCAAAAACAAATAGATCAGGAGAGAGAATTAAAGCAAAGAGAGATAGATGAAATGGCAAGAGTGAAAGAAAAACAAATACAAGTTGAATCAGAGACACAGTTAAAGATGAAAGGTATGGATGTAGATTCACACTTAGAGATCTCCGCTACAAAACTAAAAAGTCAGCAAGAAGAAAATAAATTTAATAAGTACAAAAATATTATCAAACCATTCTGTAAAGAAGATTCCATATCAGCCTGGACAGAAAATGTCGAGTATCAACTGAAATACCACCAAGTACCAATCGATATGTGGGCCATGATCTACATGAAGAACCTAAGTGGGGAGCCCCTTAAAGTGATAGAATCAGTACCAACTGATCTTAGATCTAACTATCAGTACATCCACGATAGGATAATGCAACATTTCTTACTTGATGCCTCTGGGTATCAAGTACAGTTTTCCAATTTAAAACCTAAGCCAAGCGAGACCTTTATCGATTATGTCTCAAATGTCCAAAGCGTACTAAATAGATGGCTTAGTGCATCAAAAATAGGAAAGGAGTTTGAAAAACTTAAAAATTTAATAGCCATGGATAAATTCATATCCACAATACCATCTCCTTTCTCTAAATTCCTGCAGCAGTCAGACATCGAGACCATAGAACAATTTGAAAAGAAAGACTCTGCATATTTTTCCTCAAATAGAGATATTTTTAAGACATCAAATAGCGACTCTGAAATAGTCTCTTTTGTTAAGGACCAACCTAAAAGCTATCAGAGCAATAAAAAACCATTTCATAGAGTCGACAAGAAAGATAAGAAAGTGTCGAAATGTGTCTATTGCCAACTTTTTCATGATACTTATTCTATGTGTGATAAATCACCAAACTATCCGACACATCTTGAGATGGTCATTAAGAAACAACAAAACAAAAGAACTGCATACAGGCGTGCAGTCAAATGCTTCTTCTGTTCTAGCTACGGGTATTATTCAAATAAGTGCCTGGGCCGCCAACGAATGAAGGCCAACAGTGCAGTGTTAATTGATACATCTTCTGATAGAGGGAGTGAGACTGAGTGTGAGGTCGAGAATGTATTACCATTCAACCAATGTGAAGAAGTGTGTTGTGTAAACGATATTTTAAACTTTGATAATTGTGAGCAATGTCACCAATTTCATGCAGACGGCAAACTTACATGTGGACATATTGTAACATCCTCCTTTGAGAATGCAAACGCAGATGTAGCCTCCAGAGGCAATCTATTGTTTCACTCTTCATTGGTCAATGATAAGCCATGCCGATGTTTGCTTGACAGTGGAAGCTCTATTATTGGTATTAAAAAGGAACTTGTTAATCCAAAGGATTATACTGGTGACTCTGTAAAATGCCGTACTTTTGCTGGTAATATAGAAACCTATCCTCTGGCAAGAGCCCGTATAAACATCCCGTTCCTTTCTGGTACCTTTACATGTGCAATATTAGACAACCCTTGTACTGATTTAATTCTTGGGTGTCTACCCCAGCTAAGGCACTGTACAGATGAAGAAATATCTGTCTGGGAGGAGAAGAATGGATTCACTCCAGTGAACAGCTTAGATATCCTCAAACATCACAGCCCCAACAAAGGTGCTAGACCCATAATACTTTAAACTGATCAAGACGTAATGGTGCTACTACCAGACAGGCATAATAAAATGGTAACTTCGTGGCAAGGGCCATTCAAGCTGATACAAAAACTTTCGGATGTCGATTATGAAATATCGATAAACAGACACTTAGAGATATTTCATATCAACATGTTGAAACCCTACTTTTCCCGACAAGAGACAGAATTAGAGACAGACGAACACAATGCACCCACACCTATGGATGAGACGACAGACGTACACAACGCAACTACACTAGTTAGCAAGACTGGCAAATCCGACGAGATGCATACACTTAGTGAGATTACAGAAAACGCACTTAGCACCACAACCGTACTGAATCAGGTAGACGACGACGGGATGGAACTACCTGTTCCAATTGTAGAGAAGACTGCGACATTAGATTGTATACGATTAGAAACGGGACTGACATAAGACCAACGACGACAGATAATAGAATTAGTGACTGAATATAAGGACATATTTTCCGACATTCCAGGTAGGACGGACAGGATCGAGCACTCCATCCTTCTTTCGGACTCGAAGCCTATCAAATGCAGGCCGTACTCTATCCCACTTAGCTATAGAGAAAGTGTAAATAAGGAAATTCTTAATTTAGAAGCTAGTGGAATCATTCAAAAATCTACATCTGAGTACTCCTTTCCAATCGTCCTGGTCAAGAAAAAAGACTCCACCATTCGTCTTTGTGTGGACTATAGAAAACACAACAATGTCACTAAGATCGACGCAGAACCAATTCCTTCCTGCGAAGATCTTATTCTGGATATGTCCACCTCCAAAATATTCTATAAATTAGACCTTACTAAGGGATATTGGCAGGTCCCTATGCAGACTCAATCTATCCATCTTACTGCATTCTCAACACCTCTAGGTGTTGCGAGTGGCGATTTCTTCCTTTCGGACTTCGTAATGCTCCTGCCACTTTCGTACGCTTAACTAGAGATTTGTGTATATTTTGATGCTATATATTATTTTTTTTTTCTCTTTCTTTTCATAATATTTGCATATGATAGTTGCGGTGTTCGGATATATGTTATTATTGTGATCTTTCGTCGTGTCTACTATCTAGTGGTCTGTGTCAGTTTATTATATATTACGCGCACTGTGGTCGTCGTCTTACACAAGCTTGTAGATGTTACTGTGGGTTATTTCTTTGTGATCATCGTCTTCGTGTACTCAGCTTGTGAGTCTAGCGTTTATAGTCATCACTTAGTGTTATCATTCATCAGTTTGTATATGTATTTATATGTATGTTTAACAATATTTCCAGAAATGTTTTACAACTATTTGTTATAGATATATGCGAGGAAGTATAGGTGATATTTCCCCCTCACTACCTAGTGCTTATAGAGTCACTAAGTGAGTACAGAGTGATATTATTAGTACTACAAATTTACGTACACAGGGAGTGGTAGTGTACGTATTAAAGGCACACAATGACTAGCAGCAGAATCTTTACATTTATAAGTGGGCTGACAGACAGCAATGTGTCCACACGTACAAGATGCCTACTTTAATGGACTATATTGAAGCAGGTGAACGATTAGGCCTGAAGGGTAAAGAGTTACAGGAGTTTGCAGAAGCAAAATTGAAAGAAGTTCAGCACTGGGAAAGAGAGGAGAGGCATAATGAACGCGAGGCAAAACGTCTACAGGAAGAGAAGTTAGCTGAAATGGAACAACAAAAGCGCCTACGGGAAGAAAGGGTAGCTGAAGCCCAACGCCTACAGGAAGTAAAGTTAGCTGAAATGGAAAACAAGCGTCTACAGGATGAGAAAGAGATACAATTGAAACTAGAAATGACACAACTGAAACTTGAAAAGTTAAAACAACCAAATGCGGTGGAAATCAAGAAAAAGAAGATTAAGATGGAAGCGGAAATTGCACTCAGAAAACTAGAACTATCTTCGAAGGGACAAAGTGAGGAAGGCAGAAGACCTTCGCAGTCGTCACAGAGACTAAAACTGCCATACTTTACGGACCGAGACAACTTGAAATCTTATTTGTCAAGATTCGAAGCATCAGTGACAGTGTTAGGCATCCCAGAAGGCGAATATGCGATTAGACTGGGCGAGTATTTAACGGGTAAGGCCCTAGATACAATGTTTAATTTACCTGTGGAAGAAAGAAAAAACTACACTATTTTGCGGCAACGTTTGTTAACAAAGTTCCAACTAACTGAGCATGGCTATAGAACAAAGTTTAGACACTTAGGACAAGAGACAAATCAAGATTTCACAGATTTTGTTAACACAGTAAAGAACACATTTAATAAATGGATGGAGCTTGCAGAAGTAGGGAAAGATTTTAATAAATTAGTCGATTTAATGTTAAGAGACAAGGTAGTATCTGCATGCAATACAAACTTAGTAGCTTTCTTTGAGGAACGTAAGCCAAAGGACATAGACACAATGTCACAGTTAGGGCAAAACTATATGACTGCACATCCAAACTGTTCTATTGGTAGACTTATGAGTGAGGAAATAGTCTGTGCAGCCTACACTAAACAGGACCAGAATCCAGTTATTAGACCAAGATCGAAAAGTGTGGATTCAACACATAGATATGAACAACAAGAACCTCAAGACAATGCTTTTCGAGGAAACAATGGTGGGAGAGTAGGACGTTACCCATACAAAAGAGGAGATTTCCAGAGACGTCCAAATAATTATGCCGGATGCTGGAATTGTGGGAGCTGAGACACAAGGCAGCACAGTGTGATGCGCAACCATCCAATGAGCCAACAAGTAACGCAAGGAAGGAAATCATTTGTTTCAAATGTGGAAAGAAGGGGCATGTCAGCTATCATTGTACGATGAGAGAAATGGAGCATTCTAATGCAGCACAAGTTATTGAGACTATCAACAATGAAAGGTGTAGTGGGTGCAAACCTCTTTTTGAAAAAGACAGTCAGCCAGTCTTAGTGTGTGGTCATACAATGAAAGCATGATCATCAGTCCATGCAGGTGGAAGCATGAAGATGCACCATGGTTTCGTTAATGATAGGCCAGCATTAACAATTAGAGATTCCGGGTGTACGTCTATCGGAGTTAGAAAAAGTTTAGTGAACACCTCGGAGTACACAGGGGAAAAGATTAGATGCATAACATTTAATGGGACAGTAGAATTCTACCCATTAGCCGTGATCGCAGTAAAAACACCATATATCACAGGAAGAGTAGTAGCGTGTGTTCTAGACTCAATAGTGGCAGATTTGATCGTCGGAAACGTCCCAGGAGTTAAAGATTGTACAGAAGAAGAAGTAGTTTATTGGACCAGAAACATAGTTTAAGTAGTAGCGAGGTAGGTACCAAAAGAAAACCTAAATTAGAGAGTATAGCTGAAGAAAAAGAGGCACTTGAAGTAGACACATAGGACAGGGATAGGACAGCTGAGCAGGTGAGAATGGATCTCAAATATAGCTGTAGGGAATCCCAGAGACAAGAGACTACTCTCGACAAATGTTTCCAAGGGTGTAGTAAAATGATACATAGACAATCAAAGAAGGGTAGATGGTGCTTTGGAAGGAAGAATAATGTTCTCACTCGCAGGTTTTCAGAGGGCGGAACTGCATGTGGGCAAGGAGTAGTACCCGTAGCACGTAGTGACCAAGATACTAGATCGGCTCAGAATAGTGCATGTGCAGGGCACACAAGTATAAGGCGTATGCAGCATAGAGCAGGATGCCAGGTATATTGGCCAGGAGTTAATAAAGAGGTCAGACTAAACAGAGACTCCAGTGTAACGGTACAATATGTAGATTGCAAAGTTCAGGCAGTTCAAAAGAGTGTTAACGACATCACTGAACCAGGATTAGCAAACAGATGTTTTACAGATATAGGAAACATGAGGCATGGGTATATGAAGGGTAGACACAGCATCGACAGGAATCAGAGGTGGGTTAATGCAAGAAAAGAACCACCTGATATATGGTCGGTACACAAATAGCTTGTGTCTTTTTTGAGGATATTAACAGACCTGCAGATACACATATATGATGTTTCCTATGATGTATTATTATTATGTGATGTATGAGTTCATGCATTGGTACACAAGATAGAAAGTTGGTTGTATGGATGTGTGGGGAATAGGGGAGTGTATTATGAGCATTTGATGTATTATTTAGTGTGGTACCTAAACTCAGGTGGAATCATATTTAGGGCTACCCAGGCAATGTGTCTGGGTCACATATTTGATAAGTATTAGTCTCCCAACATTTGAAAACGATGTTTTCTTTTGAGGGTAGGGTAGTGACACATGCCTGGGTCATTGACATTAAGGAGAATGACCGTGCTAGTACATCAACAAGTGACCGGGCATGAGAAATAATAGAGGAAAGGTGAAGACATTAAGGTGAGTGTCCGGACAATATAAACAGGTCACGAGAGGAAAGGGCATTCACCTCGGAAAAAAAATATAGAAGATAAACGGGGAAAGGTGTAAGATAGAACGAACGAACAAACTTTATTTTGAAAGGGTTAAGAATTGGGCACGCAGGCCCGTCTAACATTCTGCCCTTCTATCACCCTCTTTCATACATTATTTCATTCACACATCATTCAAGGCTAACTGAGAACAGCAACAATATAAAAGATATGCATTATAAAGGCATGGGCAAAATGCGAACATCAAAACTACACGACACAGTAACATTATATAATGGTCTGACACTTGGTAATAGCCATGTTGAATATACTAGCCTACCAAAAGGGGACTGGCTGTTATACTAGGGTTTTGTTATTATTATTATTTTTATCTCTATTATTAAGGGGGAAGATAATCCGTACTGAGATAGTGTTCGAGTAATTTGCGATTATATGAATAGGGATTGGTGATGTCTTTGATTTCTTGTGGAAGATTGTTCCACAGCTGAGCTGCAGAGTACGTTAAGCTTGTTTTGAATAAGTCAATCCTAGGCTTCGGAATGTGTAATATATTTAAACGTTTACTGTGTCTAGCATTATATTTAAACAATGGCCAAAGGTAATTTGGGGCATTCCGATGCAGGATTTTGTGAATTAGTTAGCTTTATTGAAAAGCAGGTGTTTGCGGAGTGGTAGTAACTGAAGGTGTTTATACAGGCTAGGATTGTCAGATAAATGTTTGTTATAAATTAGACTCATGTCCCGTTTCTGGAGTGAGTAAAGTCGCTTGGTGTTTGAATTAGAACAACCGTCCCAGATTGTAGAGCAGTAGTCAAAGTGTGTCTGTATATGAGAAGTATAGAATAGTTTCCTTGTGTCCTCATCAAGGAAGTTTTTAATTTTGGCGAGTTGGTAGACTTTTTTCGCTGTTTGTTTAATAAGCGCTTGAACGTGGGAATTAAAGGTTAGGTTTCTATCAATGATTATGCCTAATGTTTTGTGCTCAATTACACTTTCTACTGGCATGTTATCGATGTGAAGTTGAAGTGATGTGTGTGAGCTTAGTGTTTGAAGTCTCTGTCTGGTTGTTAGTAACATTGATTTTGTTTTAGTGATGTTAATTTGCATACGGTTTGAATAGCTCCACCTAACTACATTATTTAATTCTTGTTGTAAAGACGACTCCAATAAAATACAGTTTTCAGCATTTGTGTACACTGTACAGTCGTCTGCAAATAGATCGCAGGACGACGAAAGATGCAAAGGTAGATCGTTAATATATATGGCAAACAATAGAGGGCCAAGAATAGAGCCTTGCGGTACTCCAATATTGAAGGTAGTGGTATGAGACAGACATTTATTATGTGATACTACTTGCTTTCTGTTTGATAGAAAAGATTATATTAGCGTGACTACATTAGGGCCAATTTTCATTGTCTCAACTTTTTAAATTAAAATAACATGGTCTATCATATCAAATGCTTTCTTGAACTCAATAAACACAGTTCCACATAGACTGTTGTTGTTTATATTCTGGTGCCAATTTTCTATCATGTTTGTTAGGGCCGTATGGCAAGAATATTTTGGTCGAAATCCTGATTGGTTGTCAACAATAAGCTTGTTGCGAACTAAATACTGTAATGTTACTTTATGGATGTGTTTTTCTAGTGGCTTAGATAGTGATGATAGTAAGGAAATGGGTCTGTAATTGTTCGGGAGATCATTGTCCAATGAACCAGATTTAAGAAGAGGGTACTCTTTAGCGATTTTGAGAGCTGATGGAAAGTGGCCTTTGGTGAGACACTGATTATATACATAGGTTAGTGATATACAGATCACTGGCGCAGCACAACGGAGAATCCGGTTGCTGATTCCATCTAACCCAGATGAGGTTGTGTTTTTTAGGTTACTGAGGTAAGTGAATACCTCAGTGATTGTCATTAGCGGTATGTCGGAAAGAATATCGCCGGAGCATCTTTTCTCGCAAAACGATGACAGTAAAGATAAGTTGCAAGGAGAATTAGGTATTGAAGCCTTCAACTAGTCTATGTCACTTTGAAAAAAATTACTGAATTGGTCGCATGTAATATGATTTGATGGTAAAGAATTTCGGAGGTTATACTTGTTTGTCAAGGTGTTAATTGCCTTCCATATATCCTTACTATTTGTTTTATCTATTACTAAGTTCTTAAAGTAATTTTTCTTTAGGGGCTGCAAGAAGGGGCAGACAGTGTGTGTGGTGTGTGGAAGATTGTGATGGCATAGAATGGTTTAAAAAGACAGGGAAAAACATTGACTGGGGAGGATGAAGCTGAGACCGGCTGCGAGTCGGGTCGTCTTGGGGAGTTGATGTTTTAGAGACCGAGCGAATCTGTTGTCGAAGAACGGGGAGCTTAGACTGACTGTTGGTCAGGTCTTTTGTTGTGTTGTTCTCCGAGTAGTGAGTGGAGGCCTGAACCCAGAGTGGGTTTTATAGTGAGTGAAGGCCTGAACCCAAAGCAGGTTGGATATCTAGCGGAGACTAGACCCAGTGTGTGGATTGTGATGTGTGAGGTCCAGCGGTGGATAGGAGCTGGATTACCTGTCTTGTGAATTTGCGATTAAGCAGGCCGTGAGAAGACAGTGATGTGTGCGTGTTAATGTTGTGAGGAGGATATGTATATTCTATGGATTATATATATTGTTTCTGGATATATAAATATGTTCCGTGGGTCTGTGTTATTTCTGTATTAAAGGATTATGTGCACTAACTCAATCTTGTTTAATGACTGATGGATGTGTATTACTGGGGTGAGTTGCATTGTGAGACAGTTAGATAACTCAATTGACACACCAGGAGTATCGTTACCTAGACAACGACCAATCTCACGAACTTATCATAAAGAACCTCGTGAGAGGGGTCTTTCGTGTCTTGAGAGTTGCATCTCATCAGTGCTGCCACAGGACAAGCAAGACTTAAAAAAGGAGACAAGAACGTAACTGTTTGCCATTCTCTAAATGTGCGGTAGTCACCCTTAACACGTAATATTTTTCATGATCTGTCCTATTTTGTTGTAGAGAAGATAGCGCAGAACTAGTACCAAAGTGACATCACCACGAAGAGCTCTGCTTCCCCTCTCCGAGCTCATACATTAGCGGGGTGTGCAAGACCGGTACTAGAACTGTATATTTCCCATAGACATATAAGACTGTATCCATGCCATGGTGCAACTCATGGCATATTTTTCGGGATAATAAAACGAGGTCAAAACTATATCGACAGACGATGATGAAATTAGACTTAGGCCTGTATTGTTTCCGCCTTAGGGTTTGAGTATTTCAATGTTAACAGCCTCTAAAGCAATGCCCACAGGAATAAGTTAAAAGTTAGTTGCATATCCTTTACAGCAGTGCTTCCCAAAGTGGTGGTCCAAGGACAGGTGCCGGTCCGCGAGCCCTTCTTTGTTGTTCCCCAACGTGAGCTGAAAAAAATTAAGAAAAAAATAATAAGTATGTTTCCTTTCATGATAGTTTAGACCTTTTTTTTAAAAAAAAAATAAGAGTGTCCTTTTCTGAAAACATGATATCCGCGTCGTTTTCATGGTGATTTAATTTTAAAATAAATTGAGCCTGCAACCGTGTTCCCCAAGGAGTATTATTTTTAAGGAGAAGCGAATCATTGGTTCATTGGGAAAGTTACAAATAGTAACCAGCTGAGACCGATACTAAAAGCCGGCCCGGTTGACGGCATTTGTTTGTTGACGACGTGCGTTTCTTATATTTCCAAGGTGATATTTATATTAAAATGTATAAAGGTCGTTCATTTGAAACCCGTTCCAGTGGCTTTTTTTATAAAAGAATGAAAGGAACATTAACAGGTATGGTAGAATTAAATAAAGCATTCATTTTGAATAAACTATGCACCATGGGTTGGTCAGCAGAAGTCGCTGTAAACATTCAGGCAAGCATCCCATTGCTTAGGTAGGCCTGCCGTCCTACAAAATCTTTGCAACATGCGGACAAGCAACAAAATCACACCGTGAGAAAGCATCATGGGTCGTTTATTCTTGATGGCTTTTTGCAGCTTGTCCGATTTTCCAAGTAGTGGGTAGAGTTGATGTTGACACCAGGTTCTTTAAAGTCGGCCAACAATAGCCCTTCATGGTCAATAAAATTCGCTAAGCATAACATTACCAACGGAAACCTGTAACTTGAATTTTTTGGTGGTCGGTCAACATCCGTGGTACCAATTGTGAACACATCTTCCGATATTTCAGTTTCTTACGAACGACCTTTTGAATTGTCTCAATTGACCCATCAAATTCCTTCGCTAGCGAACGTATGCTTCGAAAACGGTTCATCTGTACTGCTGCATACATTTTGGCGATGATCTTTTCCGTTGCAACAATATGCTCTTGACTAAGCCGTCGAAGATTTGTCGTGAACTGACGTCCTTTCCGAAACATTTGTACCCAGTTTGTCACTGTTGTCTTCGACACACATTTATAACCGTAAGCTGCATGCATTATTCGATGAATATCCACTGGTCGACATCCGTCAAATTAAAGAAACTGAATCACCGCTCTTTGAGCTTCCTTGGACGGATTTTGGATAAACCCGGCCATTTTCTAAACTATCAGAAACAGAACTTATGCATCATGGGACGCTAAGCACGTGCTCTTTTATTCATTGGTCAGTACTTATCACATGACTATGACATGATCATGTTCAACGTACGTAATTACGCGCGACTCGGCACGAACTGATTTCAAATGAACGCTCCTAATACAAGGGGCTTCTCATATGTCTGCATAGTACTGCCTGTTAACCGTGTTGCCATGAAGCATGTAATCTTTCAATATGACACCTTTGACGTCCCAAAAAACAGTCAGCATCACTTTTCTTGCAGATTTGTGTGCTCTTGGCTTGACATGTGTTGGCGAGCCCGGGGTTTTCCACTGCATGCTGGCAATTTTGGATTCTGGGTCATAATGGAAAATCCAAGTCTCATCTACCGTCACCATGGTCGTCAACATGTTTTTTGACCGCCATATGTTGAGCAACTGGCCACAGCAATCAACCGTGTTTGTTTCTGTTCACATGTCAGCAGGCGCGTGTCCCAGCGGGCGCACACTTTTCTCATGTTCAGTCTTTTGTGTAACATTCTAAAAACTGTACTCTTACTCAGTTTTGCTGAACCCGATATCTCTGCAATTGTCATTTTCCTATCCTGTCTATGATTTTCTACACTTTTGCAGTATTTAAGTCACTGCACTCTGAGGACGGTCGTCCTGATCTTGGCAGATCAGCAAGTTGGGAACGGCCACACTTAAACTGCAAACATCAATTGTTTACAGAAGCATACGAAGGACAATCTTCCTCAAACACTGGCTCCATCTCCCTATGTATTTCTGTAGGTGTTTTTCCCTGTAACATCAAGAATTGTAACACAGTCCAGGCGTCTAATTTGTCCATTGTTCTGACAACCCGCTGGATGTGCAGATCTGGTCAATAGGGTGTGTTGTGACATGCACCATATTGGGAAAACAAGTTGAGGAGGGAAATGCATAATTCATATGTCCATTACAAATTGAATGAGCTATGCATGTGCCAAATTTCAATTTTATCCAACTATTCCTTCATGGTCAGGCTAAAATTTATGAGAAGCCCTTTGTATATTGAGGTCATATACAATTCCAGATTAGAAGGAGAAAATATGTTTTTAAACGGCACAGGTCCTAGGTGCACAAGAAAATGTTATGTCGCTCCGCGAAAGTGACTGCTTTACAGGACGTAGTAGTCAACTTTAGCATTTTGTGGCTGTTTTGTGATTCTTGTTTACGTTCTATAGTTTGCAATTGCTTTTTTAATTACCGTCACGCATACTATTGAATAGAAACAACGCAATGTGGTTTGCTACCAAATCGCCAGCAGCTGTGTTTCGAACGCAGTATGTGGGATTATGAATTTCATTTGTAACTCTTTCCGCCACAGAGCCAGCGCCACAGAGCACATCGGGATATAGTTGGTTGTAATCCCACCAAAAACACATCATCGGCCATGTACTCAGAATGGACAAGACAAGACTCCCCTACCAAGCCCTCATATGGTCACCGGTAGGGAAAAGAAAACGGGGACGACCAAGAGAGACCCTGCGTAGAACCATCATTAGAGAAGGCTCATTCAATGGCCAAGTAAATATCCAAGATCTACAACAGGTAGCAGCGAACCGCCAAGCATGGAGAGACAGGACTTCTGCCCTATGCGCCGCCTTAGGCTCAAGAGGAAAGACTAACTAACTAACTAACTATTCCTTCATGGTCAGGCTAAAATTTATGAGAAGCCCTTTGTATATTGAGGTCATATACAATTCCAGATTAGAAGGAGAAAATATGTTTTTAAACGGCACAGGTCCTAGGTGCAAAAGAAAATTTTATGTCGCTCCGCGAAAGTGACTGCTTTACAGGACGTAGTAGTCAACTTTAGCATTTTGTGGCTGTTTTGTGATTCTTGTTTACGGTCTGTAGTTTGCAATTGCTTTTTGAATTACCGTCACGCATACTATTGAATAGAAACAACGCAATGTGGTTTGCTACCAAATCACCAGCAGCTGTGTTTCGAACGCAGTATGTGGGATTATGAATTTCATTTGTAACTCTTTCCGCCACAGAGCCAGCGCCACAGAGCACATCGGGACATAGTTGGTTGTAATCCCACCAAAAACACATCTGCTGCAGTTTTCAAGGCCTTTATCTCTGCTCTGAAGTTACTTAAGGCTTTTCCATTTGCACGTGACTGTGAATCCTTCCACCTTCATTTTCTGTTGAATTTGTCTCCTAATCCATCTGTACATGCATGGAACTACGTGGCATTGGGGTAATGTTCTTGTGTTTGTTCGTTTATCTTCTTTTCATTTCTGTCTGATAGACGTTATGTCAGTTCCTGAATGTATTCTACCATCTCATGGAGACGAGACGTTATGTCAGTTCCTGAATGTATTCTACCATCTCATGGAGACGAGACGTTATGTTAGTTCCTGAATGTATTCTATCATCTCATGAAGACGAGACGTTATGTCAGTTCCTGAATGTATTCTACCATCTCATGGAGACGAGACGTTATGTCAGTTCCTGAATGTATTCTACCATCTCATGGAGACGAGACGTTATGTCAGTTCCTGAATGTATTCTACCATCTCATGGAGGCGAGACGTTATGTCAGTTCCTGAATGTATTCTACCATCTCATGGAGGCGAGACGTTATGTCAGTTCCTGAATGTATTCTACCATCTCATGGAGGCGAGACGTTATGTCAGTTCCTGAATGTATTCTACCATCTCATGGAGGCGAGACGTTATGTCAGTTCCTGAATGTATTCTACCATCTCATGGAGGCGAGACGTTATGTCAGTTCCTGAATGTATTCTACCATCTCATGGAGGCGAGACGTTATGTCAGTTCCTGAATGTATTCTACCATCTCATGGAGGCGAGACGTTATGTCAGTTCCTGAATGTATTCTACCATCTCATGGAGGCGAGACGTTATGTCAGTTTCCTGAATGTATTCTACCATCTCATGGAGGCGGAACGTTATGTCAGTTCCTGAATGTATTCTACCATCTCATGGAGGCGAGACGTTATGTCAGTTCCTGAATGTATTCTACCATCTCATGGAGTCGAGACGTTATGTCAGTTCCTGAATGTATTCTACCATCTCATGGAGACGAGACGTTATGTTAGTTCCTGAATGTATTCTACCATCTCATGGAGGCGAGACGTTATGTCAGTTCCTGAATGTATTCTACCATCTCATGGAGGCGAGACGTTATGTTAGTTCCTGAATGTATTCTACCATCTCATGGAGGCGAGGCGGTATTGTCTCCAGGCTGAGCACCAGTTTTCATTGTTTATGGGCCTAAAGTCAGCGCAAGAGGAAAGTAAGAGTTAGTTAGTTAGTCGAGGTTCCAACCTGACGGCAACTGGTCGTCCCCATTATGCTCCGTTCCTGAGCCAGCGAACATCACACAAAATGCTCCCAACTGTCCAATGTGAAAAGTGGAATAGGCAGGAGTCTCGGCAATCCAACAGCCCGCACAGGTACACTGTGCATAATGCCGCTGCAAGAATGCCAACACAAAATTAATCCACGAAAACCACAGTTCATCGTCGATGGACTCGGCAGTCACCAGAAAGACCTCATTGACCCGGGTTTTCTCACACGGCTCGGTCTTTTACCGTGGAAATAAAGGTGACCCGCCGAAAGTGTCGCATAAAGCATGAACTCCATGAACTCCCAGCTTCAGCGCCGACTCCCGGGAGTCTCCTGAAAAATGCACGCGTTAAGCGAAAAGGCAAATTAGTCTATTCAGCAACAGCCGGTAGCCATTGTTCCGAACATGCATGTCACTGTACATGACAGTTGTAAAAGTATTCCCCGCGAATTTCACAGCTCACAGTGTCGCCCATGCACTCACTCAGTAGGAGTTTTGCTTTTTGAATTACCGTCACGCATACTATTGAATAGAAACAACGCAATGTGGTTTGCTACCAAATCGCCAGCAGCTGTGTTTCGAAAGCAGTATGTGGGATTATGAATTTCATTTGTAACTCTTTCCGCCACAGAGTCAGCGCCACAGAGCACATCGGGATATAGTTGGTTGTAATCCCACCAAAAACACATCTGCTGCAGTTTTCAAGGCCTTTATCTCTGCTCTGAAGTTACTTAAGGCTTTTCCATTTGCACGTGACTGTGAATCCTTCCACCTCCATTTTCTGTTGAATTTGTCTCCTAATCCATCTGTACATGCATGGGACTCGGTGGCGTCGAGGTAATGTTCCTCTATGTAGTGTTTGTTCGTGTTATCTTCTTTTTATTTCATTCTGATAGTCCTTTTGTCAGTTCCTGAATGTATTCTACCATCTCATGGAGGCGAGACGTTATGTTAGTTCCTGAATGTATTCTACCATCTCATGGAGACGAGACGTTATGTCAGTTCCTGAATGTATTCTACCATCTCATTGAGGCGAGGCGGTATTGTCTCCAGGCTGAGCACCAGTTTTCATTGTTTATGGGCCTAAAGTCAGCGCAAGAGGAAAGTAAGAGTTAGTTAGTTAGTTAGTCGATGTTCCAACCTGACGGCAACTGGTCGTCCCCATTATGCTCCGTTCCTGAGCCAGCGAACATCACACAAAATGCTCCCAACTGTCCAATGTGAAAAGTGGAATAGGCAGGAGTCTCGGCAATCCAACAGCCCGCACAGGTACACTGTGCATAATGCCGCTGCCAGAATGCCAACACAAAATTAATCCACGAAAACCACAGTTCATCGTCGATGGACTCGGCAGTCACCAGAAAGACCTCATTGACCCGGGTTTTCTCACACGGCTCGGTCTTTTACCGTGGAAATAGAGGTGACCCGCCGAAAGTGTCGCATAAAGCATGAACTCCATGAACTCCGCAGCTTCAGCGCCTACTCCCGGGAGTCTCCTGAAAAATGCACGCGTTAAGCGAAAAGGAAAATTAGTCTATTCAGCAACAGCCGGTAGCCATTGTTCCGAACATGCATGTCACTGTACATGACAGTTGTAAAAGTATTCCCCGCGAATTTCACAGCTCACAGTGTCGCCCATGCACTCACTCAGTAGGAGGGCGACGGAACCATGTACTACCAGTCCAATATGAGGAAAATGCGATTGCAAACCGTAGCTGCAAGCATAAACACGCCACAGGCCTAAACGGTTTCAACGCCTAACCGCCATATTGGCGACCGGAAGTCTCTCCGGGAAATTAAGAAACTAAATGTATATCTCTATACATCGGGAGTCTCCGTGGCGAAGCGGTCAAGCCGTTTAACTCGGGCTCCGAAGGTTGTGGGTTCGATTCCGGCCAGCGACCTCCGATTCACGAATTAAATTTTTCGGAGACTCCTGTGGGTCGTCGCTAGAGCTACGGAGTTCGTGCTTTGTGGGACGCTTTCCGCTCTGCGGAAAGAGACCGAGCCATATGGGATAAATCCCGGTGCAATGAAGTCGACCCTGTCGAGTTTTAAGGGACATTTTTTGTTAAGCTATATGCAATAAACACACACACAGACACACACAGACACACACACACACACACACACACACACACACACACACATATTACAATCTATGACACACTTGTGAACAAATTTATGTATCAATAGAGAACGGTCTGAAAGCCAAGATGATCGACTTCGTTGTACCGGGTATTATCTCGTATGGTTCAGTCTCATTCCGCAAGGCGGCCTGGCGAAAGCTTCGCACTGAATACGAACTCCATTGCTCCAGCGACGCGCCCCATGAGTCTCCGAGACAATAACACTCGTGAGACGCAAGATGTAGTCCGAAGTCTAACTTACAACCTTTGGAGCGAGAGTCAGGCGGCGTAACTACTTGGCCACGGACTAGATCAATAGAGAGAAGATGCAGAAATGCAGCAGTGTTGGACACTTATGGTTACTGCGGATGTAACAGATTTGGTTGAGTAATGTTCATCGGCGTACTCAGGTCAGCGTATTCCATAGTTACCCCAACCCAGTTAGTGTCTAGGGGTAGGGCAATGTAGTATTGGCGCCTTTCAGAAGCTTAGTGGCGGAAGGTCAGCTGGGTTGTAGTGCATCTGGTTGAGAAAAAGTAAACAAGTCAGGTTTTATTGCATGGCAAGGGAAGTTTAGTGTAGGAAGTACTTCGTATTGTGTCTGATAAACAAGTCAGAGTTGTATCATGGAAAATAAAGTAGAGTTGCATGGAAGATAAGGTAGATTTGAGCTCTATTCATGTTTATCATGTCTGGTCCAATAAGAGTTCTTAGAATGGTTATGAAAGGCGTACTGCGGTGAACCTTCTATTTTAACGAGAAAAACATTGTGAAGTATTTAAGAGGAGTCAGTTGCTGCTTTGAAAAATAAAATAAAAAAACAATGACAGAGGGCACACCGGAGGGGAGTGCTACCCATAGAAGGTTAGTCTGCAGTTCAGTTTAGAGTGGTGAAGGGGGTACTACCGGAAGTTTAGCTAGTTAGTTGGGAGTTCGCCTCTAGAGCCAGACTAATAGAGTTAATTGATCGCCGAGAGTTGAGAGTCGAGGTTTAGGTTTCACAAGAGATGCCGAGTTGAGTTGCTGAGTTTAGTCGAGTTCAGCCTGAAGTAGTTTAAGCTAAGAGTTTAAATGAAGTGTCGTGTGGAATTTCAGTACAGCTTTCTGTATTTGCAGTACAGAAATACAGAGCAGTTTCAGAGTGTGTGCCTAGAATACAGCAGCTTGGAGTTGAACATCGAGAGATTTTAGTTATTTTGAGTTTTCAGAGATGTTGCAGTTTTTAGGGTACAGTGGATTTCAGCAGTAGGTTGTCCTGCCGAGAGTTTAGCAGCTTAACCCAGAGAGGTTAGTGTTTGATTGTAGATAGTCTGTGTGGAAACATTGGTGAAGTTTGCTGAATAAATGGATATTTTTGGGTACGGTGTTTATCTTTAGTTCTGATGGTAGGAGCGGGGCTGTTAACAAGTGTTGATTGGGTACCGGCGTTACACACGTCGTGTGAAGCATATCACGTGACGACCAATGATGGACCACATGTACGGAAGAATAGGCTACCAATCTGCCCCCTCACTTTGACACGCGACGAGCCCGTGCATGAACCCGCGTCTGACCGTACTTATGACATTGTCAGTTCAGTTCGTACATTGAAATTCGGGTACACGACAACACCGAGAGATGCAGTGTATTGCCTGATTATTCCTTCATTGTCTCTCTGAGTTTGCACTAGTTTGTCTGTCTGCCGCTGATCTATAGCCTGAAGCTGACCATCTACACCCGTGCCAGGTCGTCTTTAACAATCTTCATAAATAATCACACAGGTATTGTTAGGCGATCATAGAAGTAGAAGAAAGAAGTATAAGCTTGAGGATGCACTAGACAACATAAAAATTGAAAGTTAGTTAGTTAGTTAATTAGTCGACAGATCATCCTCATTGCACATCGAAACATTCAGTCCATAAGTGCTCGGATCCCCTCCTCAGCAAATCCCGCAGCGTGTAGCGGCTAACGACGCCAGTTCTGTGTTGGTTTATCAATCTTCTTTGGCTTCCTGCGTAGTGTTCTTGTTTGGCCACCCCTCTTTTAATTTGCTGCTCTAGCAGTCTGGCCATTGTTGTAGATTCACAGTCATCACTTGGTTCTCGCAAAAGTCTTACTTCTCGTAGAGCATTCAGAATGTCGGCCTGGTCCATGGCGCGTCCGCCCTCCACAGTAGCCTCACCTGCGAGCTTGTCAGCCCGCTCATTTCCTTGTACTCCCGCATGCCCTGGCACGAAGATGAAACTAATCTTTGCCATCCGAGACCGCTCCAGAGGCAGCAACCATTCTCTTCGGATCGACCCCTCCTCTATCCTCTTGATCATGTTCATTGAGTCGCTAAAGAAACAAGCCCTAGTGAATGTCTGTGTCTCGAGCCATGTTATTGCTTTACTTACTGCCATGACTTCCATGGTCACGCTACTTGTGGTTTCAGTGAAAGCACCAGAGTCCTCCTTCACAATTCTCCCTCCGGCCCGAGCTGTAAAATCAAATCAAATCAAATCAACTTTATTAGGGTCACAAATTGGGCTCGCAGGCCCGTCTTACATTCGGCCCTTCCAATCACTCGTCTTTCGATTCATCAAGAGCATTATACATTTACATAGGAAGAAAAATAAACATTGTGAAATAAATGTTGTAAACATAAACAAGGCAAATTACCATGTTATGAGGCCCATCTCTCACCTACCCATACAACACCCCACCTACACACACACCCCCACCTACCCACACACACGCACACCAAGGGACACATACATACCCCACCAACCGACCCATCCCCCACCCACACTCCCTTCACATGTTCCCCCAACCAAAACCACACTCGTCACCCCCAAACATTCCCCCACCAACCCACATATCCCACGCCCACCCACATACACATCCTAACCCACACATCCTCTCCCCATCCACACCTCAAACCACACATCCCCCAGCCACATCTCCATTGACCACATATTTCCCACCCACGCACACAATCCCCCACATCGCACATCCACTCACACATCCCCAAACCATACACACACATCCCCATCAACTGGCATCTCCCTACCCCCCCCCCACACACAGACACACATCTCCCTAACCTCCCATACATCCCCAATCCACTCACACACACACACCCCACCACCCACACATACATCCTCCACCCACCCATACATGCCTTAACCCAATCCCCCACTACACAATCCCCCACCCGCACATCACATACATCCCCTACCATGCAATATTCCCAACCCACGCACCGCACACACACATATCCCTCACCAACACATCCCACACCCACATACCACTACACATCCCCACCTACACACCACACACATATCCCCCACCCACATACCACACAATATTCCCCCACTCCCACAAAGATACCCTTACCCTTCCACCCCACATACCCCCACCCACACACCACAAAAATCCCCCATCCACACACACATACCTCACCCACACAATATCCCAAACCAACACACCACACACCTCTCCCCATCCACACATGCATTCCCTACCCGTCCACCAACACACACTCACTCACGCACACATACTCCACTACGCACCCACACACCCCCACCCACCCACCCCCAACCAAACATCTCTCGATCACAATACCCCTACCCACACACATCCTCCACCCACTCACGCATCCCACCCCGACACATACACATCCCTCACCCACCTACACATCCCTAAGCCACTCACACACCCCCACCCACACATTCCCCATCCACGCACACATCTCCCACCCACACACGCCCACATACTTCCCCCATGTAAAGGCCCATGAGCTTCTCACATGTCGGACGACCGACCCATCTGTGTAGATGACCGCGTCACTGTCTAGCGAAGTCTCGAAAATCAACGCTTGTACTTCAGCCTCCACAGCAGCCGAATTTTCTTGTCTGCATTTCCTGTCTAGTTGGATGCAAACTGAACAGGATGTGCAGAAGTCTGTTGGCACTTGCACCCACTCCTCGCCAGGTTCTAAGTCCTCAAGTGAACACACCTGTTGAAGAATGTCTTCGGCTTGACCCATCCACGACCGTCCTCTTTTTAACCTGCTGCCGATCACCTTCCTGATTTCACTATGCAGTGGATGTTGTGTGTTTGCGTTAACTCTGAGGTAGGCGCGTGCCCTGGAAACTTGTATTCTCTCTTCAATGGTTGGAAAATCAAGAAGGTAGCGCATCGCCCTGCATGCTGTATCTCTTGTACATCCAAGAATAATGCGCATAGCTTCATTCTGTATCATTTCCATCCTTTCTATCTGCTTATGGCTGAGAGTCAGGATTGCCATTGCATACTCCAAAACAGACATGACCAGCCCCTCGTACAGAAAACATAGATGGCGCTGCTCACAGTTTGCTGCCGCCATCCCCGGCATCGCAGCCAAACCCCGCTTGGCCTTTGTTATCACCTGGTCTATGTGCACATTATAAGCAAGGCTTCGATCAAACCGTATCCCTAGGTAATTCATTGCCTGCGTTCTTTCCACCGTCTCTGAACACAGCATTACAGTTGGTGTTGGAGTGTTGACAATATGATTATTCGAACGAGAACCAAGTCACTGTTGCCTTTGTTGGGTTGACCATTGCCCCAGCTTCATCACACCAAGTACTTATGCGATTGAGTTCGGTTTGTAGTTCCACAGCAACCTGCTCTCTATCCTTACCCTGACGATACACTAAAACATCATCGGCATACGACAATGTCCAGTGATCTGCTCAGTGGTGATTCTCACTGTGTAGGCGTTGAACAGTACCGGAGATAATGGTGATCCCTGTGGTAGGCCAGGATATATTGTTGTTGGTTCCGAAGTCCAACTGCCACATCTAAAAACTACTTTCCGTTGGAAGAGGGCTGCAGCGATCCAACTAAGGAGGAATGGACTTACTTTTAGTTCAAGAAGCTGAAACATTAAAAAATCCAATGGTACTCTGTTGTATGCGTCCTCAAGATCAATCGCTGCAGCAAAGGTTTCAATGCCTGAGTGGAAACCTTCATAGACATCATGGGCAAAGACTGCTGCATTGGTCCAGGTTTCTCTTTTTGGACGGTACCCACCCAGGGTAGGTGGGAAAACACCTTGCCTCTCTAGCTGGCTTGATATCTGTACGGCAATTACCTTCTCCAGCAGCTTGCCTATTGTATTCTGCATGGTTATAATTCAATATCCCTGAATTTTTGTGTGGTCTTTGTCAGGCTTCGGCAAGGGAATCAGATAGCTGTGTAACCATTCCTCCTTGATGCTAGCACTCCCTATACTGTTGTTGTACATGTCTGCTAATTTCTCTAGCTCATTGTCGGTACACTTATTGATGTCGTCGTATCTTATGTCATCAGGACCTGGAGCGCTGTTTTTTGATCGTCGAAGTACAGCCTTGATTTCTTTCACTGTCACTGTGTCTTCATCCGAAGTGTTCTGAGCCTTGCATCTGTCTGAGGTGACCTCCTTGGCCAGATTTCGGCCTCCCATGTCTGTCTGGTTGCTCTGCTCAAGATAGCGTTCAAAGAGGGCTTTGCCCTTGTCCTCATCAGTCCTCTGCCAGATGAGGTCAGCACCTTGGAAGTCAGAAATGCTCTTATTCTTGACTACACCACTCATGCTTTTATGTAGTCGCCAGAACAATTTCAGTGACTTGTCAGTGCTTACTCTTTGACACACCTCTGCCCATTTTTCGCTTTTAACCACCTTGACCATTTTCTTGAAATAGCTTACTTTTGTGTGCATCTCTCTTTCTAAGTGCATGCAGGGACTAGGATGACCAGCTCTGTTCTTCTTGGCATTTTGCCATCTCCTTACAGCACTACGCTTATCCACCCAAGCCTTCTCCACCTCGAAACTCTACCACGGTGGCTGCTCCCAGCTTTTTTCCTGCCCTGAAACTTTCTGCGCTTGTCACGTCTTATTTTACTCACCACATCTTGCCCTGTACTGTCATACTGGAAAGTCTTTACCTTTAGCTTGTGCTGCCTGGTTCTGCCTTTCTCCACCAATATGATGCAAGGGTGGTGGTCGCTGCCGTGGTGTCCTAGGACACCCCATCTACACACTGTAGTGAGTGAAGGTGAAACTAGCGCCAGATCAATAGCACTGTCCTCATCGCCTGGACGGCTTGCTGTCCTGGTGACACAGCCACTGTTGATACAAACCAGGTCAATGGTTTCAAGTGCAGTCTCGAGCTACCTCCCCCTGTGTATTGGAGGAAATGTTTCCCCATGATCTGCCTTTAGCGTTGAAGTCACCACAGAAAATAACATTTCTCTCGTGGCCTAATATGCCACTTAAGCACTGCCACTTCTGGGCGTCCATACTCGCATTGCGGGCATAAACATTAACCAACACGAATGGTATAGCTGGAATGAACTCTCAACGCCTGTATTTGTATATCGTCACTGTCCAAACTGGACATGTCTAGCTCTGACTCCACCATGCTGTCGCGAACGAGAATCGCCATTCCCAGATGTCGTCTGTTGTAGAAACATTTGAAGCCGACAATTCGGAGTAGCTGATTGCCCAGTCTCGTCTCCTGGGGTGCTACAATGTCGTTCCTGTAAACTAGGGTTTCTAAAATAGAGCCCCGTTATTTACACTGGCACAGTTCCAATATAGAATACGGATATTCGTGAGTCCTAGACGGTGACACTTGAGTCTAAAACGTCTCAAACCACCACGCTTACCTTGCTTCTTTCTTCCTGCGCGGGTTCCACGCCACTTCGTTATGTTGCCTGCTGAATGCTCGGAGAACACATGTTGTTCCGCCACGTTGAAAAAAAAAACGAAACACAGAACCCACACACGCTGCTAAATATTCACTCAAGGATGGCTTCGCTCGATGCACGAACTCCGTAGCACCCGCGCAGATCTTGAGTAGAAACTCCTGATTTTACATCCTGGCACACCAATTACACGCAAGAGATGAATAAATCCATCCCCTACTCGAAAAAGTTAACGAACACAAAACAACCAGACCGTCCGTCGCCATCTTGAAACCGGAACATCATAACATTGAAAAGTATAGTTATATTAGTATATTGTCTAGTGCGTCCTCAAGCCTCTACTCATTTCTTCTATGAATTGGAAACAAATAGGTATATTAAACTCCTGCGAGAAGAAACGTACTAAACATCAACAACGTTGCACATACATTACAAGGAGATCCATCGTATCGCGAAATACAGGTGAAAATCCGAAATCAGAAGCACTCAATAAATATATAAAATGAATAATAATATAAAATAAAATAAAATACACTCAAACGCGTACAATACGACACACAGGACTACCGACGTTTCGATTCTCAGAATCGTTGTCAAGGACACCACAGATAGCTAACACAACGAAATACAGCAAACAAAGAAAAAATACACGAACTATTCCTATAGCTGTGGGGCAGAAAAGGTGGCTTGGCCAGCCGCGAAGGCACGCGTTGGCTGCAGAGTTAAAAGTGGGTTGCCAGATAGGATTTAAGTAGCCAAAAATATGTGAACAGTCTGCTATGAAAATATAAGGGTGTGGGGATAGTTATGTATAGATATGGGGGGGGGGGGGGACAGCATAATAATAGATAGTGTAAACAAGTGTGGAAGATGCCACAGTTATTGATACCTGCTGGATGGATGCATCCCAGATTGTAGATTAGCTGGCATTCAATTTTGAGCCTGACGTAGCTATTGGAGTAGCTGGGTTTTAATGCGGTGACACATACATCGTCGACTCCATTATGGTTGGAGGAAGTGTAATTTTAGTTAAAAATTAGTGTAATCGGCATCATCATGTGCCTGTCTGAATGGCATTGGCGTTCACGAGTACTCACAGACCACGATTCCTGGTGTTGTGATTCAAGTTTATAAATGATATTCTCCCTACCAACGTCTTTGGCCATCCAGCATCAGTTCTCTTGGTCAGCTGTCAATTTTACTGCTGATCATGGGACGCAGAGGTGTTTCCAAGGCACCAGGGCCAGGTTCTATACTGGCCAAGACCTACTAACATGTCCTAGTCATGCGTCCTGGGCAATCAGGTCCCTTCGGGGTCCTGGCTAACGTAGTAGGATCGATGATTCTTCCGAAGTGGAGAGTATCTGCCTGCACGGCGAGGAACCACCAGTCTGCACACCAATAAGCCAGACATGGGACAACGGATACTCACGCAAACCTCAGTCCGGTATGACATCACACTGATGTTGGACAACAGGATGTCTTCATCCGACATACTGGACTTCACGCTGGAGTTCACAGCCAGCGAACACAAGCAAGCAAGCGGCACTGCTGATCATTTCTGTGTCACCGTGTTTTTTACTGTCTCTTTTCTCGTTGCTTTGAAGATATTAGAATAAGAATCGCCATGGCGAAAGTAGCCTTTAGCAAGATGAAAAAACATTCTGACCAATAAAAATATGTCAATTGAAACGCGAAAAAGAGTGTTGAGGGGGAACAGGCCTGTTCTTTTGTATGGATGTGAAACTTGGATAATGAGCAGTCAAGCTGAAAAACATCTGATGGCTGTAGAAATGTGGTTTCTGAGGAAAATGCAAAGAATACCATGGACAGACAGAAAAACCAATGACCATGTACTACAGGAGACAAATGAACATCGTAAACTGATTAGAGAAATTAGACGTAGACAGTCAAAATTTTATAAACATGTTATGAAAAGAAATGGATTGGAGAACTTGGTGACAACTGGCAAGATCGAAGGGAACAGACCAAGAGGAAAACCGAGAGGAAAATACCTGGATGGCTTGGCCACATGGCATGGACGAGACAGGAACACTGAGCTGATCCACGACTCTGGTGATCGAGTGAAATGGCGAGTCATGACCGCCCACGCTTTCCGGCATGGCACATGATTGATTGATTGATTGATTGATTGATTGATTTCTCGCTACTTAACCAAAGACCACTGTTTGTCTCTCTTCTCGCTACTTAACCGAAGACCAGGATGTGTCTCTTGTGTTATATTTGTAAAACTATTCTAGTTTCACTATCATCTTGCAGACATTATGCTAGTTAAGCTGGCCGACAAAGATATTAGCAACATTCGTCTCAGGAACATTGTGCACAACTATGTGGAAGAGACAGTGTCCTTTGGTTATTTCGTGAGAGGAAAGACATTGGAGGACAATGTGACGACTGGAAAAAGAAGCAGTAGAAGTGCCAGAAGTACACCGAGAGAAATGAAGTCGACCCTGTCGACTTTTAAGCGACTTTTAAGCGACTACACATATTATAACCATGCAAAACGCCAATGATGTCTGCACATTACTCTGGCACCAGGTCTGAATTTCAAAAGGTGTCATGAAGTTCATAAAGGAGTCATAACGGTCGTAAAGGTGTCATGACTGTCATAAAGGTGTCGTGACTGTCATAAAGGTGTAGTGACTGTCATAAAGTTGTTATGACTGTCATAAAGATGTCATCACTTGCATACAGGTGACGTGATTTTCATAAAGGTATAGTGACTTTCAAAAAAGTGTCATGCCTGTCATAAGGTGCATGACCTTCATAAAGATGTAATGCTGTCATAACGGTGTCATGACTGTCATAAAGGTGTCATGACTGCCATAAAGGTGTCCCAACTGCCATAAAGGTGTCATGACTGTCATAAAGATGTCGTCACTTTTATGAGGTTATTAAATAAAGCAGTGAAAAAAGCGTGTATTACCATTCTGTGTAAAATATATTAACAACCGTGGAATCACTGATGACATAATCTGGCTAGAAACCACTGAAGAAAATTTCTAAGAGCAGGTGGACTGTTTACTTTTAGTATCTTATAGAAATAAAATCCGCAGACTTATTGATGCTGATTGTCTGAGAAATGCATGTCCTGTGAGAGACGTGATAGCGTACTGGCTGGCATGCTTGTCATGTGAGCGAGATGGTAGAGTACTGGCTGATGGTCTTGTCTGAAGCCATGTGTTTGAATCCCCACCGAGGCAAGGTTTGTTTTAGAAACTGACCTGGGTGGTCAGATCGATCCAGATAAATGGGTGCCAGTAAATATTCAGGGAAGTAAAGGCAGTGGTTGTGATATCTATCACATTAACCTGCTGGGTTTTAGAATATGGGGGATAGCCCAGTACGCTTCAAGGCGCGAATAACGGTAATTGAGTTTACATCACTGTTATTCTTGAATTTCCATATTTCCTAAGTCCAGCAGATTCTGAATTTGGACATACAAATAAATATGAAGAACATCATGTAAAATACATATAAATAAATAAGACTTAAACAAATTGTGAATTGTGATTGCTAAAAAAGATGCAGGGATCGGCACATGCCGTGTTTTGGGCATATGTATAAGGTATTGATTACTGCGAGTTTTCAAACACACATGTAGGTCCGTTAAAGAGCATCTGTAAATATTATAGTACAAAAAGCAGGATTATATTCACAACACCACGTTATAAAATACAATTTAACACAAAAACGTAAATATTGTAGCCAAAACAGCAGGATTATATCCCTTACGCCATGCAATAAAATAAAATATAACATAACAATATAAATATCATACCAAAAATAACAGGATTATATTCCCATCACACCGTTATAAAATAAAATATAACACAAAAATGTAAATATTATAGCAAACATAGCTTGATTATATTCCCATCACCAAGTGATAAAATAAAATATAACACAAGAAATATGACTATTATAGCAACAACAAAAAAGGATTATATTCCCAACACCACGTGATAAAATAAAATATAACACAAGAAATATGACTATTATAGCAACAACAAAAACAAAGGATTATATTCCCAACACCACGTGATCCAATAACATTTAACACAAAAATAAAAAAAAATGTAAATATTATAGCAAAAGAAACAAATAGGATTTCATTCCCATCACCACTTAATAAAACACAGTTTAACACAAAAATGAAAACATTTTAGCAAAAAAGCTGTATTATATACCCAACACCATGTTATAAAATAAAACTTAACGCACAAATGTAAATATCTTAGAACACAGAAAAATTATATTCCCTGTGATAGAGTATTTTGGCTCCCTTCTAGTTTGTTTAAAGCTAGCAGTAATTAATAGTATAAGTATTTTCTTTTTTTTTTTTTGCATATCCTTTACAGGACATCGCTGTCAACACCAGCATCTTTCAGCTGTATGTTGATTTCTTGGTAAGATTACGCTCAGTAGTTTGCCATTGCTTTCTGTGCGGCCGGCTCACATACCCCGTAAGTGACCGATGCGATTCGAACCACTGCTGATTCTTACCATCACCACGTTACCCACGAGAGTATACGAGATTACGCAGAAAAGTCATAACCTCAAAGCCACGAAGCCGGCAGTATAAGTATAAATGTAGAAATTATAACTATGTTGAATAAATTATAAGTGGTTTAAGTATTAACCTGTGGGCCCACCGGCATATACGTCCGGCCACCATACAAAAGAGAATACTGTAAACCAGGCAAACGCAACGTTTATCTGGCATGGCTGATTTGATGATCTGTCTCATTCTTCTGGCTGGGTTCAGCAACAACACTTCGGTGGCCAATTTAAAAAACTAGTTCGAGTTAGGACAATCCAAAATTCATTAGTAAAAGATTACAAGTACCACGACGGTTGTATAAACTAGAGCCAGACTTCGAAAAGGCGTTGGCTGCATTTTTTCCTATTAATGTATTTTCATTTACAGTAAAACCTCGGTTTTAGTCGATAATCCGTCTGAAAACAATCGGCGAAATCCGAAACAGACGAAAAACGAGGCAATTATATCCATATAAATGGCTGTAAATCCAATTAATTCTTTCTAGACACCCAAAAGCACATGCCAAAAATACTATTTTATAGAGAATACATATAGTGATTAGTACTATTTTTCGACCCCAGGCTTGTCCGAACTGGCACCTTCGCCGTGCCTAGTAACACTATATGCCAGTGTGACTCTTGAATCGTTCAAGCCATGCTCTGCTGGCCCCTAAATAACTAAGTACACTAGCACTCGTCCAAGGCATTTTCTTAATGAGATCGGCATACACAGTCTGGCCTTTTCACATATGATTACCTCCCAAAGAGAATCACCATCTAACTATTTTTGATTTATCCAAATTTATAACTGTTCGACATCTTCAGTTCTCTGCGATCTATGTTTCGTTAGCACATTCACACCTTTCGCTACATTAGCCCCTTCATTGTTTCCTTTTTCGCCACATTGGAACTTATCGTGGATGGCGACTTCCCATACATGCAGCCGATTTCAGCAATCGTAATGCCGCTACCGTATTTTTCAATGATTTCATTCTTTAACTCGATCGTATTCCTGACCTTCTTCTTCGAAGGGCTGTTGGCTCGTGACATTTTCTTTGATCCTATGATGGAGCTAACAGGAAAGGATTAACTTATTAGCAAGTGATGTCCACACAACGAGAAACAACGCCAAACTGAGCAGAAGAACTCTTGAATCACTTTGTGTTCGCAAAATTAGCAGCGAGGTCCCGTGGCCACATCGACGAAATCCGAGGCAACCGTCGAAAACCGAAAATCTAAATCGACGAAAACCGAAAGCAACTAAAACCGAGGTTTTACTGTATGTACAATATGTGTGGTTAGTCTAAAGAAAGTAAATTTACCCATGCTAGGCCGCGTGAGGTAAACACAGTAAATCCTTAAGACACGAGGCGTAGACAAGTATTTGGCTCTAGAAGGCTAGTTCTACAATCTGGAAGTGTTCATAGCATTTAGGGATAACATACAGTGCGATTTGATAGATTCATTTGTACTATCCTAGTGATTTATTTAAATCAAGCCGGGTTGATATTATCAGTGCGGTAGAGAGTATTCGCCTTCAGGTGAATATTTTGTTCAAAAGCCAGGCTTGGCAAACATAGATCAGGGAGAAGTGGAATATAGTTACTTCAGCTATTGATTGAGTCCAGTAAATATAGGAATTCGTGGTGCTAAGATTCTTTGTCATCGGATTGTTTATTTCACAACGGGCGATATAGTTCTTGCTAGGAGTTGACGTAAAAACTACAGGTTAAGATGTAATAGGCAGACGTGTGACATTTAATCACCTTTCCGGTCTGCACTATTCCTAGTGATCAACTGTACTTTACTATTTCCATTTCTTGATTAGTTGTTATTTCACTACTCTGCTGTATAATCATTGTAAGTCTTGATTATTGTTATTTCACTGTTCTGTAGTATAATCAGCATAGTTCTTGATTATTATTTCACTGCTCTGCATTATAATCATTCCATGTCTTGATTATTGTTATTTCACTGCTCTGCAGTATAATCATGGTGTTTCTTGATTAACTCTGAATGAATATCAGCTGCCTTGATAGGATTGCGATTCATTCTGTTTCCTACAGCTATATAACTAGTAATGTTAAAACATATGGATCTGTCCTGATAGAGCTACATACATAAGAAATAATAAGGAAAGTATAACGGTCTCTGTGTAAGATTTAGTGCGGTTGAAGGGGATTACCTGCCGACACAGGGCTCACCAGGTGTTTGTGTCTGTACAAATATATATATATATATAAAATGTTTTGCATATCCTTTAGAGGACATCGCTGTCAACATCAGCATCTTTCAGCTGTATGTTGATTTCTTGCAAGATTACGCTCAGTAGTTTGCCATTGCTTTCTAAGCGGCCGGCTCATTATCCCGCAAGTCACGAGCGCGGGTCGAACCGATCCAGTTCTCGTCTCGCTGCGAGATCCTGCGTGGATAAACGGGATTACGGAGAAAGTGGTGTAACCCCTCAGCCAGAGAGACCGGCTATATATATATATATATTCAGCATTTTGGTCTGCTTCACCGAGTCTGCACATCCATCAACAAATCCAACCATCTAGCTATCCAGCAATCAGCCCTCTACAAGCCAACGTTTTAACAACGAAATACAACGAATATTTACACATTTAAGATCGATGGAAGTGTGATACGTCATATCGACACGTAAAGTCACATTGACAAAAGCTGAATACATTTTAATATTATAGTGCGTTTTTGTTTTTGTTTCCTCAATATAAAATTCAATATCTCAGTAACCAACTGAGGGAAAATGATGAGATTTAGCATATAACCTTATAATTATGTCCACCCAACAAAGAAATTTTTGTTCTGGAGATTGTGCAGCAGATTTCAGTGTTTGTTTATATGCGGTATATATTTTATTGCCCCCGCATTCATTCCATCATTTTAAGAGTATTACCGCTTAAACACGACACCCCCCCCCCCCCTCCCCCGCTGTTTTTGAAATTTGTCTGCGCGGTTTTAGCTTTTGGCAGACTGAGGGAATTTATATGGGGTAGTTCAGAGGTGTCGTCAAACTGTGGATTCTTTCATGAAACGTGATTATATAAATAAACTAGCTGGCTCGGCCCAGTTCCTGGCGGAGATCTATCTATCTATCTATCTATCTATCTATCTATCTATCTATCTATCTATCTATCTATCTATCTATTTATCTATCTATCTATCTATCTATCTATCTATCTATCTATCTATCTATCTATCTATCTGTCTGTCTGTCTGTTTGTCTGGCTGTCTGTCTGTCTGTCTGTCTGTCTATCTATCTATCTATCTATCTATCTATCTATCTTTCTATCTATCTATCTGCCAACCTGCTTGCCTGCCTGCCTACCGGCCGACCCTCCCACCCACCCACCACCCACCGACCGACCGACCGACCGGCCCACCGACCGACCGACCTACCGACCGACCCACCCAGCTAGCCAGCCAGCCAGCCAGCCAGCCATCCACCCACCCACCTACCTTTCTGCCTGCCTACCTACCTACCTCCTACCTACATACCTTTCTGTCTGTCTGTCTGTCTGTCCGCGCTATTAAATATTGATAAACGTTACTGGAAAATACGTCAGGACCATGTGTTGAAAGAGGAAGAGGATTATTGGAGAAAGGATGGATTGAATTTTATGCAACCGAGAGCAATCATCAACCTACTGGAATCGTCCGAAACAGATTAAGATCTGAGCAGATCGCAGACCTTAATCTACGTACACACTTACTGGGATATTTTGCTCCAACTATTTAGACGAATTGCAGGCCCTAAACATTACAACATCAGCATCAGCTGAAGAAACAAGAAGGAAATGAAAAATAAGGTAAGAAATATATTCCTTCTACTTTCCTGTTAATTTACAAATTATTTACCCCGTGCCTCTGTAAATTCTCAGTCTTTACTAATATTACACATTGCACCCCTCTCGGGATTCTCCGTGGTGAAGTGGTCAAGCCGTCTGACTCGGGCTCCGAAGGTTGTATGTTCGATTCCGGGCCGCGTGCTTCATTTCACGAGTGCATTTTTTCGGAGACTCCCGAGGGTCGTAGCTGGAGCTACGGAGTTCGTGCTTTGTGCGACGCTTTCCGCGCTGCGGAAAGAAACTGAGCCATATGGGATAAAAACCCGGTGCAATGTAGCCGACCCTGTCGATTTTAAGCTAGTTCTTTCATTGCACCCACTCCCATACGAATCCGGATACGCCTTTGTGTGTCATCAGAATTGGCAGGTCTCACATTACCGTAAAAATAACTTTGTTAGCGAGAAATCACTAGTTGTTGAGCAAAACATCAAAGGAATGTCACCGCTTTCAATGATTTAAGTTGTTTTTGGACCTATCAAAGACATATTCCTTGGGTGGGGGTAAATATAAGACGGCTGGAAAAATTTCATAACGATGCAACAGACAGTTTTCAAAATAATTGATCGTGAATGAAGGCAAACACATTTGGACATACTATACAGCCTAATATAACAGTTGCTGCTTGTGAGCCACTGTCAATAGTCATGCATATTAGGGTGCTTATGCACCAAGATTTTCCATAGACTGTAGTCCAGGTATTGAAGAAGCAGTGGAGCTAACTCACCGACGCCTCACCATATGAGAGGTGGAAAGACAGTGGAGGAAGACTGCAGACCATAAGCGCTGGAACTACTATCAGAGCTAAGTAGTTGAAGAACGCTCCCGATCCACCACAACACAGACCATCCAATGATTACAGCATAGTTGACGCGTTTGAAAGCAAAACTCACTAAGGACAGTCAATATCTTTTAAAGCATGCATTCATTTTTTCTTAATCATAATTTTCTTCTTTCCTCCTCCCTGTGGCAGTAAGTTTTTCATTAATAAAGGTAATAGCTGTGTTATAGTCTATTACCACACACATACAAAAGTAATAAATAACGATGCTTATTGCCTTTCATAATCCAATAAAAAGCCATTAACAATAATAGTAGCTATATGGTGTTAAGGAACGAAAGTTGTTTCATACACTTTGTGTCTCTATTGTTTTTGTCGAACAAAAGAGCCCTGGGGGTTCTTTTTCTCTGCAGGATCTGGTGGCACAGATAAGTAAGCCTTCTGTCTTTAGTCTATTATACAGCTGGTAGATTTATGTCATGTTTCCTGCACCACCGTAAGGAGGATGGATTTCTTTCTGGGATCAGTAACTGTACTTCCTAGCGTCAAACGAGCCAGGTGTCTTCTTCTCCTACAGTGGGTAGACTTTCCCAAGGGTTAGTCGTATTGTTTTCAACTTTATGCGTGGAGTTTCTATCTACCTTTGAAGACCACGCCGTATTCCCAAGACCACGTTCTAAGATCAAATATAACACAAAAAATATAAATGTTGAAGCAAATATAACAGGATTATATTATCACAACCATTTGATAAAATATAATGTAACAACACATAGCCATGAAGAACGTGCAACATTATAGAGATATATCATAATACAAAGATAAACATCAGTTTACAAAAACAATAAAATGCAGCAACTGAGCTGATTATGAACATTATTTGTTCAAATTATAATCTAAAAGGTTGAACGAGAACATTTTAAAATAAGCCTTTCAACATTGGCAATTAACGTGTGAAGGACGCCAGCGCCATTCTGAACTAATAGTTCCTGAAAAGGAATTTGTCTACATGCGGGATTGGCAGGGAAATGACAATGATGCCTCCAATTTGCATTAACATTTGGTAATAGGTTATTACGGAGAACAAGCCAGGGTTAGAAAATGATCTGGAAAATCAACTAGAAGACTTCTAGGTAGTCACAAGGTCGCCGTGACCAAATGGTTACGACGCCTGTCTCACGCTCCGAAAGCCGTAGATTCAGAAACTCCTGAGTGTTGTCACAGGATCTACAGAGTTCGTGCTCTGTACAACAATTTAGGCAGTAAAGAGTGGAAAGACAAAGAGCCATATAGGATAAATCCCCTTGCCACGAAATCGAACCTCTCAGCTATAAAACCTCTTTGTAGACATGATGATGATACAGTCTGGTGAGAAGCAACCAGAGAAAATGGGTTAAGTTGTTTTTCTTTAAACGTACACAAAAGAAAAAGTCCCACAGTAGGATATAACATAACAAAACTAAGCCCATAAGCATGAATCTGCTGTGGCTATGTGAAGTGTTACGACCGACTCATTTTGTAGCCCTGAATGCACGGAAGAATAGGTGACCATTCGATTCCTTCTTTAGCGAATGACGAGAGTTGGCATCGAACCTTTATGCGGCCGCGCTCATGTCATTACCAGATGCCGATGATGGAATCTGGTTAGAAGAGACTGAATGATGATCTCTGAGAACTGGTGGATTTTTGCTATTTTAGTGAGAATCATTACATGAGATTTATTGATACTGATTGTCTTCGTACTGTTGTCTACGCTGTCAAACATATGAAGAAATTAAAAACAGCTGGGCCAGATGGAATCGCAATAGAAGAATTACTAGTACTGGGAGAATTTGGAGTAGACATGTTAACCAAAATGTTGATTGATATTTTCAGCAGTGGATATCTATCGAGTGATATGCTGCAATTTTTATTTACGGCTGTACCAAAAAGACCAGGATCAATTGAAAGCGAAGAGTTTCTTACAAGTAACCACAAAAACATGTCACTAAGCTTCTGCTCAAAATTATAATGGGAAAAACAAGAAAGAAATTATGGAAATTGGTGAATAACAGTATGGATTTGTTGAAGGAAATGGTGCAAGCAATGCAGTATATACATTTCGGACACTAATAGAAAGATCAATAGACACAGAAAGACATATATTTTTGCTTGATAGATAAATAGATGGCGGTTTAAGCAACTTTCGCTTAGAATTGGAGATACAATTATGTGTTTTGTATGTGTTTCTTAACATCAGTCTGTTCAAATAAGGATGAACCTACGACAGGTCCAGCAAACCGGTAGGGATTTTGTTTTTTCAAGTACTATTGCTCGAGAATTATGGTGGAAACTGAAAGAAAAGCGCAACTCTCTGCGTCCACGACAGAAACACACCGAAAAATCGAGCAACAACAGCTATATTACGAAAGAGTCACGAGATATTTGCGACTTGGAATGTTATTGGTCTAGGAAATAAGAAACGATTCTCGTGTAGTTTATGAAAAAAAATCAAATATTCAAATATTAGGACTAGCAGATACGTGAAATAAGGGGCAGAATACAAAACGAACACACGCAAGTTACGTTCTTATATATAGAGTGACGTCGATCAGCGAGCTAAAGCTAAACATGGAGTGGGTTTTATGGTTACATCCGGCAAAATCGAAAGCTACAATCAACATAAATTTATATCGGAAAGAATCATACTAATATAGATCAACGAAGGAAATAAAACAGCAACTTTTATACAAACATACGCCTCCATGTAACGACACTTACAGCGATGACGAGTATTTTCATAAACTTGCAGAAACGCTAAAATATGTCAGTGAGATTTGTGATGGGTGATTTCAATGGACGAATAGGCACACGAAGAACACTGTGGGATGAATGCATGAGGCCATCAGCGACATAGAGACTGTCAAGAAGCTGAATGAGATGACAGAAGTAGTATAAGGATAGAAGTAAGGAAGAAGACTAAGACAGGATAGAGATAAGATCCCTTACCAGGGAATAGAGAATAAAGGGACAGAAGAAGGAGATAGAACTCTAAACAGTTCTCCGACTTGACACGCACGTGTCATAATTAGGACATCTTAGGACATGACAGGGATTTACTCCCAGGTTAGAGTAGAAGACGATAACCCCGGGAAGTACCCGTAAACAGCATTAACTCTAGTACAGTAACTAGTAACAGGCTACTGAACTGCGTGCTAAGTAACAGGGCACGCAACATTGCTGACGCACGAGAGTTCACAGGCCAGCAGCTGGACAGCGCTGCAAGGCTAGCGAGACCGGACTTGACAGTTGAGGAGACAGGACCAAGTGTTTACCCTACCGGTGTGTGGTTAACGGGGCACAGTAGTTGTAGTGAACTAATATAGTGTTAGGATAATT
Source organism: Cepaea nemoralis (assembly GCA_014155875.1). Taxonomy (NCBI): domain Eukaryota; kingdom Metazoa; phylum Mollusca; class Gastropoda; order Stylommatophora; family Helicidae; genus Cepaea; species Cepaea nemoralis. Next base: position 54,895 of record JACEFZ010001049.1, on the reverse strand, counting down.
AGAGAGTGTATTTAGCATTGTTAGCATTGCAGTGATTGTCATGATGTTCTACAATTGTATGCACATATAAATGTTCATATAGGCTCGTGGAGCAGATTGTACTCAGTACGCAATAAACGACATTCCCCTTTGTACACCTACGAGTTGATATTCGTGCGGTACAAATGAAGAATCCCTGTATGCCTGTATAATCTAGGTTGTTGACAGAGACTGAATGTAATAGCAATGGTCAACACCTACATAACATATGTTCCAAACACGTACTAACAATAGCAAATAGATTTTTCCAACATTGTCGTAGCCATACAAAAACCTGGTATAAATGGAATGACATAGATAAAGCATCTGAAATTGACTTCATTCTACTTAGGAAATAGGACAGAAGACTACTTTTGGATTCAAGAGCTCTCCCAAATACAGATGTTGATACTTATCATAAACCAGTCATAATAAAAAAAGATTTCATCATACAAGAAAATAAGAAACAAAAAGGTAACAACACATGTCATCAATTATAGGATGCTTCAGGAAAATACGGATCAAGGCGAATTCAGTCAAGGAATCAAAACACTACATAAGAACACCCCTAACGACTACTCAAGCGTAGATAAGGAATGGACAATTTTCAATGTTGCCATTCTAGACACACTGGAAATTAAATGTGTAACAAAGGAAGTAGGGCAGGACAAACGATTAAGGAAAGCTTGGTGGAATAACGAAGTTAAAGATAGCAAATTCAAAAAGAATGTAGCATTCAAAAAATGGATTACAATTAAATCTGAACAAGACTATGTTACTTATAGAACAGCACGACGAAATTCCAAACAAACAATTAGTGCACCTAAAGATGAATCTTGGAGAATATACGGTGAACAGATGGCTACCTTTAGCAAAGATTACCCAAGAGAATTTTATAAATATTTCAATAAAATGAGAAACAGAGATGCTTGCTACAACCCAAACGCCAGCAAAAGAGGTATATCATTATTTAATCTACAACAAAGACTAGCAAGATGGGCAGAATACTTTCAAGAACTACTTAACCCCACACATAATAACATAGAAAACCTTGCCTGTGGGAAAACGAGTTAAATGGCTAACAAGACATTTTATATAGCATGGGAAGAAAGAAAAGTCCCATACGACTGGCAGCAGGCAATAATAGTACCGATATGGAAAAAGACAGGCAATATGAGAGAGTGTGAAACATACAGAGGTATATCACTCCTGGGCCATATAGGGAAAATGTACGCAAAACTACTGGAACAAAGAGATAGACCAATAGTTGAACAACAGTTAAGCAAAGTACAATTCGTTTTTCAGAAAAGTAAAAGTTCCGCTGATGCACTATTTACACTAAGACAAATATGTGGAAAAAACTATCGAATATGGTGGCCAGCAGATTATTGTGTTTGTGGATCAGGAAAAGGTTTTCTATAGAGTAGACAGATACAAATTATGGACCAACCTTGAAGACTATAGGATACAAGGGCAACTGCTAAAATACATCATGGCCATGTACTACTCGAACCGAAGTGCAGTAAGAACACAAGAAAGTATGTCAGATATGTTCACAGTTAATACAGGAGTGAGGCAGGGATGTGTGCTCTCTCTCTCTCTCTCTCTCTCTCTCTCTCTCTCTCTCTCTCTCTCTCTCTCTCTCTCTCTCTCTCTCTCTCTCTTTCTCTCTCTTCTGCTATTTAATGTCTACATGGACAGAATATACAAAGAAACACGCCTTGACAGAACAGATTCAGCAAATTTAGGACTCTTTACTTCAGATGAAACAACTGACTCAAAGGAAATAAATGAACTACTATTTGCAGACGATCAGTCTTGTTTTATAGCGACGAAGGCAGACTGAAAATCATATTAATAATCTAAATTTAACATGCAGCAGATACAATATGAGTATAAATAAAGTCAAAACCGAAGTAATGCATGTTAGCAGATCGCCTGGTTCACTAAGTATACAGATAAATAGCACATCTCTGAAACAAGTTAAAGAATGCAAATATCTTGGAAGTATGATCACAGAAGATGGCAGATTGGACAGAGAAATCGAAATCAGATGTCAAAAAGCAAGTACGCTAACATATCAACTATCACCCACACTGAGACATCTAAATACGTCAATGTCCGCAAAACGACAGATAATAAACATCATATTCACACCAACCCTATGCTACCAATCTCAAACTTGGACTTTATCCAAACCACACTTTCGCAAAACCAACACCTGTGAGATGAGATGCCTGAGGAGAGCTGCCAACTTAACAATCCGAGACCGAGTATGATATACTGTTATCTGACAGACTGTGGGATCAAAACTGTGTGCCACATTTATTGAAAGACAGAATCTCAAGTGTTTCGGCCATGTCGTTAGAATGCAACATCATCAACTACCATCACTGGCCATACATCAAAGATCATCTGCGACGAGATCAAGAGGACGCCCGAGAAAAAAAAATGGATTGACGACATCAAAGGCATTGTACAATGACACGGAATGACACTATCCAGTGCCGCCTATCGGACAAAATTACATATCCGTCTGGTAATTTTATTATTCAAATATGGTATATTACTAGCGCGTTTTTTGCGACGTAAATGATTATCCAATAACAAAAAAACATGACGTACAAGTAATATACCATACTTGACTAACAAAATCACCAGCCGGACATGTAATATATCTCACCTTACTAGCAAAATCATATAACGGACCTATTTGAATAACAAAATCACCTGACGGACATGTAATATACCACACCTCACTAAGAAAATCTCATGACAGACATGTAATATACTATATTTGATTAAGAAGATCGCTTGACGGACATGTAATAAACCACACTTGAATAACAAAATTATAAAACGGACATGGAATATAACATACTTGACTAACAAAATCACCAGACGCATATGTAATATACCGTACTTGACTAATAAAATCACCAGACTGACATGCAATATACCATACTTGAATAACAAAATCACCAGACGAACATGTAATATGCCTTACCAGAAAAAACAACATTACCAGACTGACGTGTATTATACTATACTTGACTAACAAAATCACCAGGCGAACATATAATATACCACACCTCAGTAACAAAATCACCAGATGAACATGTAATATACTACACCTCACAAACAAAACCACCAAAAAACCAGAAGTTAAAAAAATTACTAGACAGACATGTAATATACCACACCTCACTAACTAAATCGCCAGACGGACGTGTCATATACCACACCTCACTAACTAAATCACCAGACAGACATGTAATATACCACACTTCACTAACAAAATCACCAGACAGACATGTAATATACCACACCTCACTAACTAAATCACCAGCCAGACATGTAATATACCACAATTCACTAACTAAATCACCAGCCAGACATGTAATATACCACAATTCACTAACTAAATCACCAGACAGACATGTAATATACCACAATTCACTAACTAAATCACCAGCCAGACATGTAATATACCACAATTCACTAACTAAATCACCAGACAGACATGTCTTATACCACAATTCACTAACTAAATCACCAGACAGACATGTAATATACCACACCTCACTAACAATTAATCACAGACACATGACATAAACTGTTACTGTGGTGTAAAGTGTGTAGGTCTTCACTAATTCTAAGTTACTACATAATGAGGTCAGCCGGCCATCTCCTTTTATCATCCCAAACATTTTAAACATGTTCAGACAATTATCCAACATCCATGTTATTGCAGGACCCCGCGATAGCCAGTGATCAACGCGCTTGCCTTCCGACCTGCTGGTCAAGTATTCGAATCCCCATCAGGGAAAGGTGTGATGTTTGTATTGACTTGGGTTTCTATGTCGATTCAGCCTACAGTGGATACCAGAAAATGTCGTGGGAAGTAAATAAGGCGGGCATGATACTGAGCACATCTATATATAGTGTCAGCTGATGTATACAAATGTGCAGGCACCATAAACTCATCACACAAGAAGGCTTGTCAGTAGGTCCCCCTGTACTTTCATAACATCCTTTTGACTATCTACTCGACGTATTTTGACCTCATGTGTCTCTATTTCTTTTGTTTGTATCGCTATTTGAATGTGTTTGTCAGGGGTTAAGATTTGACACCTTTCAGTCTCTTGAAAACTTCTGGTCAGATTGTTTCTAAGTTGACAGATATTATAAAAACATGCAATAAACGTTATAGCATTGGCCATAACAATTAATATTGAGATAGTCATTAATGTGTACACAGCAGTAGCCGTGTATGCAAGTCTTGGTTTTGTGTTCAAGTCTATGACTGCACTTTGAAATATGCATAATACAATGGGGCTGGATATAGTAAACGGCCTTACTTTATGAACATGTCGATCGATTCTGCAACAATGGTGAAATGTGTTATCATATTTATGATCAGCCGCTAAATGACTTTGCTTCGTTGGAAATATAATTAATGTAAGTGTCAGGACGTTCAACATCAATAAAGTATCAAATATCAGTTGTAAAATCCAGACATAATCAGTATCTAAACATTCGGTGGAACTTAGCAACTCAGAATCGTTGTTATTAGATTGTGGGGTCTTTTTATAAGCATAAATAACGTCATGGAGTTGTTTCGTGGTAATTTCATCTCCTGAAATACAAAACATATCAATGTTAATGTTATGTACACACATGTGGTTCATTAAATGTATTATTAAATTCATCATCACGTGCCTTGCCAAACAGCCTAGGCCTTCGTGTCTCTTTTCAAATCTCGGCTCTTGGTGTTCTGAATCAATTCTATTCTTGACCTTCCGCCACGTCCGATTCCACCCAGCACAATTTTTTTTTATATGTACCTCTGTCTCATCCTTCGCCGATCTTTCTAGTCGTCTCCATGTTCCTCAATGTCTCTCTTCTCAGTATATGACCACAGAACAGTAGTCGTCTCTTTCGTACAGATGCAATGCCTCCAAACGCTTCATAATTTGATCTTTTAAATTCTAAAATTAACTACAATACAAGAGAACAGGTCCAAAATAACATTTCACTACTCTCTTTCTGCCATCCAATGAAGGTTACTTATTACATAAGATACTTTTCATCTCTTTGAAATGCAATTTGTTTCTCAGGTCGCTTCTGTTCTAAATCTATGTTATGCACGTTCAATATGATATAATGTGTATCCCTATATACCTGAATGTATTGGATTTCGTAAGTATTTCTCTATTATATTGTAATATCACATTTCGGTATATTTTTTATTTTTTGCATATAACAATTGTTTATGCTTGCTTGATATTTAAGGCACCTCGACACCGCAAGGTATAAAAGGAACAAGATGAGTTGAGATGAGATGAGATATTTAAGGATTGTCCTGTTTTGCACATATTTTTAAACTTCAATGTCCAACAGTCGTTGCAGATCTCGTAAAGTTTCAGACATCAATACTGTGACCTCTGTATGAAACAGATTTGTTATAATATAATTTCCCACTGGTATTTCAGATCTATCTTTAATATGTCTCATTATTATGTCGCTATAGAAAGAGAAATGATAAGGCAACACAGTTTCCATAGCAAGCGACGAGTCCTAGTATGGAACTTCCTCCGATTGCACTCATGCATGACTGTATACTAACCGTACCGCCAACGTACCCGCTACCTGACGTTTTCCAGAATCTTTTCTGTTGGTGTCTAATATCATACCACGTCATGTATTGTCATTCAGTTAGATAACAGGTTGCAGTTTCTCATTTCATTCTCCCATTCCAGATTTGCAGCTTCCACGTAAACTTATCTGTAGGAAGAACGTATGTTGGTTGTCCCATACCTTCCCCGTCCACATAGATTGTTTGTGATCTCCGCCTATGACAGCAACCTCCGGTATCTGATAGTGCTCTGTTCTGTTTAGGTGCAAAGTTGTCCACCTAAACTGGTGTGCAATTATGGTAATTCACACCAACTACCGAAATAAACTTGGGTATAATTTGGGAAGTAAAGATCTGGCTGGCTTGGCTACATGTCGAGACAAGAACACGTTGCTGATCCACGACTATGGTGATCGTGTGAGGTGGCGAAACATGACCGCCCACACTTTACTAGGTGTTTGTCGTACTCGTAAGCATACCTGTTTCCTTCACGAGCCCCAGAGGATATTTTAGGCGCCAGGTTCGAATCCAAGTGTGGCTACTTTAGACCTGCATTTTTTATATTGTCTAGTGAGTCCTCCAATCTGTACTTCTTAGCTCTGCTTTTGTGAGTGTGAATTAATAACCAAATTTATTTCTTGCAGTAAGAAAATCAAAAGTCGACTTATCCCGTGTGATTTGCACTGTAATAGTCGTTTTCTCAGTTACATTTGGTCCAATCAGCAGCTGCATTCCCACTCAAGTATAAACAACGACAATTATAGTTCTATTGGGCAATGGATAGACACAATATTTTACATATACAAGATTAAATTTTGTGAGGTTTGTGGACACGCAACAGTTTGTAAATTCAACACTAACCTGGTGGCTGAATGGGGAGGGGGGGGGGGGAGCGGGGGGGGGGGGGGGGGGGGGGGGTGTGGGGTTTTGGACATACATTTTTCACATAAAACACTAACCTATCCTTGGAGCAGTTGAGGCTGTCGATCCTCGTCATCACAAACAGTGTCGTGAAACATGCCGCAGTCTGTCAGACTACGATTACAGATGCGACATGGTGTACAGGGAACCTCTATCTGCAGAGATTCTTGTGTGGGGTCTCTGTAAGTAACCAGCCTTACAGCCAAACAAGGTTGGAGGTGGTTCTGTCTGCACGGTCTAATGATGACCGCCTGGGTGAGATTATTCTCAGATAGTTCTTCACATTTTAGAACAATCCTTATATGTGTAGCTGTGGTTCAGACATGAAAGTTCCCAGCTGGACAAGGTAAGCACTCCTCACTGGATGTCCTAAAGAACTGTCCAGCTCCACACACAACTGGTCTCTCCTTGCACACAAACACACCATCAGGGGTCATAACTGCATCGTGATTAGGTTGGCAGCAGACGGTATCGTTGTACACCCCACATGGTCGGGCGAGAACCGGACACTCAGTACACTTCTCACAACTGTCCTCCAGTATGATATTCGAGGCTTTTTGTCTGTAGAATCCTTCTGTACAGAGTATGACAGCGTCATGAGAACTGTTGCAAGCACTGACCAACACTTCCACAGCAGGGTATCTTATTACTGTACAGGGCTTACATTGTCTGAAAAAATGATGGTCGTCTTCCATAAAAGCTCCATACTGACAAGGAATACAGACGTCGTGACCTTCTCTGGGAGTGTGGAGCCTTTCTCCTATTGAGCAGTGTGTCTCGTAAGTTCTACCAGGGCAGAAGTGAAACAAGAATAGGAA
>JACEFZ010001049.1:30000-42500 GCA_014155875.1 Cepaea nemoralis | reverse complement strand
GAAGAACACCAGTGGAACAGTCAATAAAGTTTCGTACAGAACGTAACTAAAGCTAGAAGGAAGATGATTCACCAAAGAGGGTGATGATTATTGATGCACCACACAGCATCAGACAGTAGTAACTAACCGAGAACATTAATTATAATAGTTACCTAGTGTGATATAATCTCGTGTAATAGAACACAAGACATGATACTTGAGGCTAGATAGACACGAGTGAGGATCAAGTACATTAACAATTAACATTAATAACTGTGTACACACTACAAAGGACTTGTGCATTTTTTTAGGAACGATAGGAACGGACATTGTGTAGGGTGCAACCGGTCCATGATTAACTGTTAATACCACCGGTGTCTATTTCGGATGATCATGAAATGGGATTACCAGAGGTCTACAGAGGCAAGTCAGTATCCGGCAAGATGGTTTCGGCACTGGGTGAGATGTACCTGTTCTGACGTAACGTGCTGTGGTCTATCCTTGCTAGGATCAGCTGACTGGGTTGTTGTCTGAGAGTCCGATTCTACACACTTTATAGAACACGTCACACATTTTCTTCGCATACACGTCTCATATACGTTACACTTTTCTTTTAATAAATTAAGCTGTATTAATATTTAGAAGCAAGAGTTGTTGAATACGTTGCGTTGGGGAAGTATGAGAAGGGGGCATAGTACGACAGTGAGAGAGAGTGATAGGAAAAGGTGTCCATAGGCTGATGGAGTGTGTTGGACGGAAGCTGGTGGATTCTCCAGAATATTGAGAGGGAAAAAAATATTATAATGTGGGTGTCGACTCTCTTCACTCCAGGGACGACACTGTAAAGGAGGACACGACATTATTGGGGCTCGTAAACGGAATCTTTGGACAGCGGGATCTCTCGTAAACGGGATCTTTGGACAGCGGGATCTCTCGTAAACGGAATCCTTGGACAGCGGGATCTCTCGTAAACGTGATCTTTGGACAGCGGGATCTCCCGTAAACGGAATCCTTGGACAGCGAGATCTCCTGCAAGCAGGAACCTTTGACAGTGGGATCTTCTGACAACGGGGTCTTTTGACACGGGATCCTTAGTTATAAGAGGGAGATATCATATTGGAGAATCCAGCTAGAGTGAATGTGGATAGGGGTTAGGACAAATATCTTACCTGTTCACACTTCACACGTCTGCATAGGTCTGTGGTCCTGATTCTACTCTTGTCACTGAGTGAATGTGCTGTGTGTGGTAATATCTAGATTTATAGTACTTGTTCATATATCTGTATAGTAATTTGCAGTTATATTGTACTCGACCTGCTAGCTTACCTCTCTGTAAAATGGCCACCCCTAAACTTAGCACAGCAGAATTAAAGGCAAAGGGGGAAGACATGGGATTGTCGGGGTCTGCTCTAACGGATTACATACAGGAAGTGGAGAGAGAGTATCGTCAAGCAGAAAGGGAAGATCGAAAGGCCGAGTTGGAATTGAGAAGGATGGAATTGGAAGCTGAGCAAGCAGCTAAGAAATTTGAAGCTGAGCAAACAGCTAGGAAACTGGAAGCTGAACAAGAAGCTCAGAAAAGGGAGCACGAGTACCGGATGAGGGAACTCGAGTTGAAGAGTCAATCTAATGGAGAAACTGAGGGAGCAGTTGGAGGTTCCTCCATCCCAGGCTCAACACCAGTAGGTGGACATGGGTACCATGCTATGAAGTTTCCTTTAGCGGTCTACGAGGAGGACAAAGAGAAGATTGACCAGTACCTTCAACGCTTCGAGGCTATGTCAGTTGCTATGGGTCTGGAGCGTAACAAATGGAATCTCAAGCTATCCCAGGGTTTACGCGGGACCGGCTACGAGGTTTATTCTCTGCCACCAGGACATGAGAACAATTATGACGAGTTAAAGACAGCTCTGCTGAAACAATTCGAGGTTACGTCACATACCTACCGGAAAAAATTTCGAGCAGCGAAACGAGAACCGGGGGAGTTGTTTGCCGCCTACAGTTTGCGTCTTAAATCTTATCTCCATAAGTGGATGGATTTGGCTGGGTTCGCACATGACTATGAGAGTCTGGAAGAGCTCATGGTGGTCGACCAGCTGAAGAAGCAAATGTCTAAACCTCTCAGGACGTTCCTGGGAGAACAAGGAGCGGAACGTATTGACCTCGTGACTAAATTAGCAGAACGGTTCGTCGAGGTACATGGGGAGGCAGGGGAAAACCTTTCCACCAACTCCAAAAGTCAAGAGAAACATGACAAGAAGAAAGCCAAAAACTCAGGAACCAAAAAGTGGGAACCTTATGTGCAAAAATCAGAGGATAGTTCAGAGAAGAAGAAGGAGGGAAGCAAGAGCACTTCAAGCTCTACACCAAAACGACCGTGGTCGGAGAAGTGGTGTTCAATTTGTAAGTCACCCTCTCACAATACGAGGGACTGCAAATCGAAGGCTAAGAACCCTCACTTTGCAGCATGTCAAGTGACTTCCAAGGAGGTTGTCACGGAAAATGCCAAGGTCAACAAGGAAGCTCGCCACCAGGAGAGCTCACTCAAGTCCGACAATAGAAAATCTAGGACAGGGAAATGGTGCAACCAATGCAAGTCAAACACGCACAATGCTATTGACTGCAGGGGAAAGTCAGGAGACACTCAATTCGTCGTGTGCCCCGGGAAACCTAAGGTGGAGCCCACCGAACAGGTCGAGGCCGAGGAAGAGACTCCAGACCAGGAAAAACCACCTGTAGTGGAATTGGTAGAGGTTAACGGTCGTCAAGTGGAGTGTTTATACGACACAGGACTGGACGGGGAGGCCGTGATTTCTGCGGATCTGGTACATCCAGAACAATTCACAGGTGAGACCTTGGAGATACAGCCTGCACAGAAGAGTGCTGTAGTCATGAAGTTGCCTATTGCTAATGTGGAGATTCGGTCAAGGTACGTCACCGGCACCATCAAGGCCGCTGTATTGACCGATCCCATTTTTCCAGTCATCCTAGGTTGCCGGTATGTCTTTCTGGGAATGCCCAGGGAGCCAATCCATATGGGAGCAATGCAGACTCGCTCTCAGACGAAAACGGAAGAGGCAGACGCAATTGTGACTAACCCAATGCCGGGGGAGCTACGAACTGCCCAGAGTGAGGATGATACTTTACGTCCTTGCTACAAAAAGCTGCAGAAAAGTGCTGATCCACCAGGACGGGGGCAGTACTACATGAAGAATAGGATACTCTACAGGAGAGCAGGAAGGGGAGACAACCTATACGGTCAGTTGGTCGTCCCGAAAGCTCACCGGTCCCAGATTCTTCATATGGGGCATACCATCTCCTTTAGTGGACACATGGGTATTGCCGCCACCATGCAGCGGATTTCCTGCCACTACTATTGGCCGGGAATGACAGATGATGTGCGTCGGTATGTGAAGTCATGCCCTGAGTGCCAGAGGGTGGCACCGAAACACTGGACAGCACCGGTGGTGTTGGGTGAGATGCCCATCATGAACTCTCCTTTCGAGAGGGTAGCCATCGATATCGTGGGTCCACTTCCCAGGACTAGGAAGAGGAACATGTATATACTCACCATGGTGGATTGCTGTACAATGTGGGGTGAAGCCATACCGTTGACCACGATTGACTCGAAAAGAGTGGCGGACGCACTGATGGAGGCCTTTACCAGATTAGGCTTTCCGGATCAAATTCTGACGGACAATGGATCTCAGTTTTGTGGAAAACTCATGGAGGAGGTATTTAGGGTGTTTCACTCTAACCACATACATACCAGCCCTTACCACCCTCAAGCCAATGGACAAGTGGAGCGTTTCAACGGCACGTTGATGACAATGCTCAGGAAACTAGCGCAGGAAAAACCTGATAGGTGGGATGAATATATCCCAGCAGCACTCTTTGCCTATCGGGAAGTTCCTCATGGCTCAACAGGACTACCACCCGCTACGTTGCTGTTTGGTCGTCCAATCAAAGGACCGTTGGAAGCCATGTTGAGGAGTTGGACTGAAGAGGGGACGTCAGAAGAAGTGATCTCATCCTATAAATACGTGGAGGAACTGAAAGAAAAACTCCACAAGGGATGGACTCTGGCAAATCAAAACTTGAAAAAGGCCAGGAAAAGACATGCGGCTTACTACAACCGTAGGTCTAAAGAAAGATCTCTAGAGGTGGGAGATAAAGTCTTGTTGCTACTCCCAACGGGAAACAACAAACTGGAGATAGGTTGGCAAGGACCATTTCCCGTGGAAAGGGTGATATCCAGAACCAACTATCAGATCCGGATCCGGGGAAAGTCGAAGATTTTCCATATCAATCTCTTGCGGAAATACGAAGAGAGACCCGGAGACAAGGCAGCTCACCTCATGGCAATGGCAGTTGCAGTGGAGACAGAAGTGGGAACCAGCGAGGGCAGGGAATATCCCTTGGTACACCAGGAAACCTATAGGGATGTGCAAGTGAACCCTGATCTGACCTCCCAGGAGAGGGAAAGGATAACCCAGGTTCTCAAGTCTCATAAGGAGATACTGACTGATAAACCAGGACGAACGAGGTTGGTTGAGTTCGAGATGACTTTGACCACACAGGAGCCTGTTCGCCAAAAGGTTTACCCAGTGCCATTCTCTAAAGAAAAGGCCCTGGAGGAGGAAATACAAAAACTGCTGGAGGATGACGTGATTGCACCATCCACATCCCCATACAATGCAGGGGTAGTTTTGTTACGGAAACCAAGTGGAGAACACCGGTTGTGTATAGACTACCGACTTCTGAACAGTCACACACAATTTCAGGTGGAACCTTTGCCGAATCCAACTCAGTTATTCGCTAGGCTCCATAAGGCTCTGTACTTTTCAAAGGTGGATCTGAGTCGGGGGTACTATCAGATACCAGTCAAACCGGAGATTCGACCACTGTTGGCTTTCAGTACACCCAGTGGACACTACGAATTCAAGGTCATGCCCTTTGGACTCAGCAATGCACCTAGTGTGTTTACACGCATGATGAGGACTTTACTAGATCCGTTACAGGATCCGTCCATCATCTCATTCATGGATGATATTCTGATTTCCAGTGACAGCTTGGATGACCACTTACAATCCTTGGAGAGAGTGTTTAATAGGCTCAAGGAAGCAGGGCTTACTGCTCGTCCAACCAAGTGCATGATTGGTTACCAGACTCTGGAATTTCTAGGTCACACCATCACTCCAGGACACATTGTCCCAGAAGAGAAGAACCTGGAGAAAATCAGAAATGCACCAAGGCCAAAAACGAAGAAGGATGTGCGATCTTTTCTCTCGTTGTGTGGGTTCTACCACAAATTTATCCCACATTTCACTGAACTGGGAGCTCCGTTGACGGAAACCTTGAAAAAGGGATTCCCGGACCAAATCATTTGGACACCAGAATGTGAGAATGCCTATAGTCAGTTAAAGGAGGCCTTGGTCAGCAAACCTGTATTACAGCTCCCTGACCTTTCCAAACAATTTGTGTTGAGAACAGATGCGAGTGCGATTGGAATTGGAGCCGCTTTGTTACAGGAAGGAAAAGACGATGCTTCGGTTTTGAAACCTGTGGCATACGCAAGTAAGAAACTTCTACAGGCGGAGAGGAATTATTCAACCTGTCGAGAGAGAGTGCTTGTCCCTCGTATGGGCAGTGCAAAAATTTCAGCCATATTTGTATGGAGTTAAGTTTCGAGTCCAGTCGGATCATCAACCCCTGATGTTCCTGGCTACTTCTCAGAAGCTCAACGCCCGGTTGATGCGGTGGTCGTTGTTACTTCAACCTTATAATTTCACAGTGGAGTACATTCCTGGGAAGGAAAATGTTGGAGCGGATTTCTTGTCAAGACACCCAGCTCCTGAAGAAGAAGAATGAATCATCTGGATTAAACTCACGGTGGAGAAGAGTGAGATGGACTACTCTCTTAGGAGGGGGCCTATGTCACAAAATAAAACCGTGTGTTTAACCAGTTGATTATTATAGAGGCTTTCTGATAAACGGACTATCTGCTAAGCGACAAGTGTTTCAACTAATACAGAGAAAACATTCATAGTTGTGGCTGCACGTGTTCCCAAACAGGTCGGGCATAAATAACAGCTGTACTTGTACATCTGGTTGACGGATTGGCAACACTCGGAAGTGAGGGAGACGAATCCCGGCATCGCCTTGACAGTTTATCAACATTTGAATACAGATGGAAGCCGTGGGATCATAGTGGCAATCGGATGTTGGCCATCACCTGTCGGACAAAATTAACAGTGGCAGATGTATAGAGGAAGTGAGTGCGCTGAATCATACATCGCTTTGACAAGTCATAAACATATCAGAGGGAAAACGGAAGTACTCAGCACGGAAGTAAACAGTACCTCTGTCAATTCTTAGTTTCCGGAACATCAAGAAGACTGGCAGCTTGTTGGGAAAAACTGTTGTTGGGATCATACAGTAACTCGTTAGTTTGTTGGGGGAGTCGAAACAAGTGATGACAACTTTGACAGTGACTAGACAGGAGAAAATCGATTCTTGACAATGGATGATATGCCCACAAATAACACTTGCAGGACATCAACCATGTCACGTGACCATTTTAGAGGTTTTGCCGTAAACCATGATTGGGAGAAACAGAGTTGACCAAAACCGTGGATTATGATGGACGTGTTTGTGGGAGAGCTCTACAGTGTTAGATAAATTTAACATTAACTAGCATGTGTCGTTATGGCAAAGTGTAGTAGCCATCCCGGGAATGAGGCGGTTTTGCATAAGGTAGTCAATATAGTCTATTAGTTCTAATTAATATAGACTGTAGCCTTGTTAAAAACTATAGTGTGATGATTAGCACTGTTCGTGGAAACTAGTTAGAGTAGAATAGTGATATTGGCTATGCTAAGGTGAATAGAATACTGAGGTTGCACTCTGTTTATGGGTCTTTCCTTTGTCATAGCCTGATTCAGGCCCTAGGTAGGGTAGCTAATCTGCTCTATGACAAAGTTTAGTTAGCTAAAGATCATTAAGCAAGGCAATAGGCTTACACTCAGCCGGTAGGATCAGTGACTAGTACTATCACCAGATGTGTTGTTTCTATCCTAGGTTCCCTACCAGATCCGAGGAAACTCAACAAGTTTTTAGGAAAGGTTCAAATCCCATTCGGAAGAACACCAGTGGAACAGTCAATAAAGTTTCGTACAGAACGTAACTAAAGCTAGAAGGAAGATGATTCACCAAAGAGGGTGATGATTACTGATGCACCACACAGCATCAGACAGTAGTAACTAACCGAGAACATTAATTATAATAGTTACCTAGTGTGATATAATCTCGTGTAATAGAACACAAGACATGATACTTGAGGCTAGATAGACACGAGTGAGGATCAAGTACATTAACAATTAACATTAATAACTGTGTACACACTACAAAGGACTTGTGCATTTTTTTAGGAACGATAGGAACGGACATTGTGTAGGGTGCAACCGGTCCATGATTAACTGTTAATACCACCGGTGTCTATTTCGGATGATCATGAAATGGGATTACCAGAGGTCTACAGAGGCAAAGCAGTATCCGGCAAGATGGTTTCGGCACTGGGTGAGATGTACCTGTTCTGACGTAACGTGCTGTGGTCTATCCTTGCTAGGATCAGCTGACTGGGTTGTTGTCTGAGAGTCCGATTCTACACACTTTATAGAACACGTCACACATTTTCTTCGCATACACGTCTCATTTACGTTACACTTTTCTTTTAATAAATTAAGCTGTATTAATTTTTAGAAGCAAGAGTTGTTGAATACGTTGCGTTGGGGAAGTATGAGAAGGGGGCATAGTACGGCAGTGAGAGAGAGAGTGATAGGAAAAGGTGTCCATAGGCTGATGGAGTGTGTTGGACGGAAGCTGGTGGATTCTCCAGAATATTGAGAGGGAAAAAAATATTATAATGTGGGTGTCGACTCTCTTCACTCCAGGGACGACACTGTAAAGGAGGACACGACAGTATGTATGTATGTATGTATGTATGTATGTATGTATGTATGTATGTAGGTAGGTAGGTAGGTATGTATGTATGTATGTATGTATGTATGTATGTATGTATGTATGTATGTATGTATGTATGTATGTATGTATGTATGTGTGTGTGTGTGTGTGTCTGTCTGTCTGTCTGTCTGTCTGTCTGTCTGTCTGTCTGTCTGTCTGTCTGTCTGTCTGTCTGTATGTATGTAGGTATGTATGTATGTATGTATGTATGTATGTATGTATGTATGTATGTATGTACGTACGTACGTACGTACGTACGTATGTATGTATGTATGTATGTATGTATGTATGTATGTATGTATGTATGTATGTATGTATGTATGTATGTATGTGTCATATATTCTGAAGGGAGTGGGAAATCACTTTGGTGCATGCCCCATTTCTAATCAAAGAAGTTGGGCCCCATCCTCTTCTGTCTTCAATAACCCCAGAATATGACCCTCGAGTTATCTGCAGGCCTCGTCTTATTTAATTTTGTCTAGGAGATATAGATTATGGCCCTGGTGAAAATAGAAAATACTAACTGGGAATCTGCCCCTTCTCCAAGGATTCTTATAGCTCTTGAACCCCCCTTTTTCATTTATCAAATCTGAGGAAAGTCTGGAGAAGTCTCTCAGCTTGATTTATGTGAAGAAAGCATGGATGTTGAGCAGTTGATAGACCTAGAGTCTTCTCTCCCCAATTTAATATTCCTTTATGAGTTAATGTGATATTAAACAATTAAACACATAACCAATCATAATAGATCTTTACAACATGGTGTACACACACAAGATGGAGAATCACAGATAGGTTGAACCAATAATCAACATAAGATCAGTGACAGTTAATTATTTATTGAATGGGCCTGTGTCTTCTGGCCTGTTATTCATTGTCTATGTTGGTTTATACAAGATAATTTAGAAAAATGCATATAGGACCAATGTCACAGACCATCAACAAACAAGCATCAATACATTAGATGTCAATAAGAGTTGAAACATGGTATACATTTGAATGTTGTAAATGTTAAGTGTGAAAATGATGAATCTATATTTAGTTATCAGTTCTTGAACACTGAGTGTCGTGTTCTTTCTAAGAAAGTGATACCCTTATGATTTGGAGGATTAGGATAGGCCTGGGTCCATTGACTGATAGATCCGCTTCAGGTCTGCCCGTGTAGCTCCTCTGAAGGCCTCCCCATGCTCTGCTCATGGCCAAGTCATCCTCCATCTTAAGTGCGGTTCATCTCTTTCTCTCTGTGGTCTGGTTTGGTTGTTGGCCAGTTGGTTGCCAGTTGGATGCCCATTGGTTGCCAATGGGTTGCCACCAAGATTTCACTGTGTAAGATTCACATAAACATATACAATCTTCCCAATACAATATTCTAGAAGTAGGTCGGAAGAAATCTAAATTCCTGAAGTAGGAACTAGTTCCCCTCCCCTCCTCTTTTCTCTAATCTAGTGTTGGGTTAATTTGGGGTGGTCAGAGTTTATCACACCGTGTACGCCTTGTATCAACTGGTTCCTGCTGTATGTGGGTTCTCATTTGACCTGGGGTCAGTGAAACGTGTACAGTAAGACAGTGACAAGATTGAGGAAGTGTCAAGATGCATGTAAATAAATGACATACATTTATAACATTTCTATCACTCAATTGTGTTTGTAGTGTGTATAAATAATTCTCTGTGTTTTCCCAATTAACCAACTTCTTCTTCTTCTTCTTAGTATAATAACTCCTTTCCCATTATCTGTTGTTGTTGTGGTGTTGAGTGTTGAGTTGTGGGTGGTTGTGTTTGTTAAGTTGTGTTGCGTAATGAGTTAAGTTAACTTCTGGTGGTGGAGTTCCGCGAAGCACAACTTTTCTGATGTAATGCAGTTCATAAGTGCCCTTATCTAATTAAATTGTGACACACATATAAATATTTATTCCATCAAACCAAATTTATTCAATAGATGAAGCAGAAAGGAAAAATTGATTTCTCTTTCAGCTTTCTAGATTGTAAATAGGCATAGATAAGTCTGTTTTAGAACAAGGCACTTGTTCTAGTACACGAACTGTCATTTTAGCTGTACATAGTGATAGCAATTTAAGCAGTGTTTCTGCTGAAATGTACAAGATTGCTTTAGAATCATCACTTCTCACAGTTGTTTAGAATAGAATGTAGTAGTATTATGCACTTCTTAAAGTTAATAATTATCTTAAAGAATATCAGAGATTGCAGTATTCGAAGAAAGTGGTAGATTGTCAGTTGCCCGGGAATCGGCTTTGCGTCGTCAGAAGGGAACAGTCAAACATTTTTCAATCAATCACTTCGGAGGTTTTAATTTATAATAATATATTTCAATTGACATTACAAACACTGGATACCATTCCTTTGATACATCTGGTCATCAGTTCAATCTAAGGACTAACAAGCTCACCTGGGATCCAGACATACTGCCTTCCCTATTTGAAAAACGGTCACACTAGCTTTCACGTCTGCTCATCAGGCATGTTTTAGGAAGAGTGCGCGATTAACATAATCTATACAGGCGTTGGCGCGAAGGCATTGTCACATCCAATGATCTCCTGAGTTTGGGCTGATGAAATGTTTCCTAGAATTGACGTCATCTGTCACTTGTTCGAGTTCCAGTTTTGATGTTGCATTAAGTTTTAAAGGTTTGGTTTCAGTTTGCGTTAGTAAAGTCCATTGTTTTATATTTTTCTCCTCTTCTTGGCTTGAATTCTTGTCAACTGAATAATGGTGGTTAGTAATTATGTCACAGTATGTATGTATGTATGTATGTATGTATGTATGTATGTATGTATGTATGTATGTATGTATGTATGTATGTATGTATGTATGTATGTATGTATGTATGTATGTATGTATGTATGTATGTATGTATGTATGTATGTATGTATGTATGTAATTATGTATGTATGTATGTATGTATGTATGTATGTATAATCTATACAGGCGTTGGCGCGAAGGCATTGTCACATGTCTGTTTTATCCAATGATCTCTTGAGTTTGGGCTGATGAAATGTTTCCTAGAATTGACGTCATCTGTCACTTGTTCCAGTTCCAGATTTGATGTTGCATTAAGTTTTAAAGGTTTGGTTTCAGTTTGCGTTAGTAAAGTCCATTGTTTTATATTTTCTCCTCTTCTTGGCTTGAATTCTTGTCAACTGAATAATGTTGGTTAGCAATTATGTCACAGTATGTATGTATGTATGTATGTATGTATGTATGTATGTATGTATGTATGTATGTATGTATGTATGTATGTATGTATGTATGTATGTATGTATGTATGTATGTATGTATGTATGTATGTATGTATGTATGTATGTATGTATGTATGTATGTATGTATGTGTGTGTATGTATGTATGTATGTATGTATGTATGTATGTATGTATGTATGTATGTATGTATGTATGTATGTGTGTATGTATGTATGTATGTATGTATGTATGTATGTATGTATGTGTTCTTTATGCGTTCGCGAACGGTCCATCCGCTTGAGATGAAATTTTCAACATGTTTTCTTTTCATTCCCGTGCACCCAACTGTTATAGTTTTTTAGGGTACAATCAGCTACTTACTTACTAAAATTTAATATTTAAATTTACATTATCATTTCTATATAGCGAGGGGGCTTAACATAAGAAAAGTTATTTCAAGGGGCATAACTTTTAATAACTTTGCTATTATTTTTTATATAGATTGTTGCATTATTTTCGAAGATTTATAAACTCGTTGTCTACAGTTATTTACAGGCATATGAGTTATAATAAATAATGATATAATCTTTAAGGCATTTTCATAGTTTTCATAAAAATAATGCATCTATTTAAATAGTGACAATTTTCTAACTCATCGTTTTATGTTTAATGAAGTTATCTACAGTCATGTAGGTGATTGAAAACAGTTTTCATTAAAAATAATGGATAGTGTGTGGAAGGACATTCTTAAGTTACTTTTTTAACCATTTTCTTTCCGACCACTGAAAAATCTGTACGGATCATTTTGGAGACGTTCTCGTCTTTCGGCAAAGGGAGTGGGGCAAAATTAAACGTCCTAAAATCTACTATAATGGGCTTAAGCAAATGGAAAAATAAGGCGGATTTTCCATTTGACTTAACATCAAACAATCTTATAAAAGTGTACGGAATAGTCTTCCCATGTCAACCAAATCAGACACACAAAGACACTTGGCAAAATGTAGAGAAGAAAAATAACAGATATGTTACAGAGATACAAATATAAAACAACTACCATATTTGGTAGAAGTACCATTGTTAATACATATATAATTCCAAAAATACTATATATGTGCACAGTCCTAGATCCCCCACGTCAAACTGTCACAAACATAAACAAAGAGATTAGACGCTTTGTGTTTGTCAGCACCATCTACAGTATCAAACATACTACACTCATGCAAGACAAAAAGATGGAGGTATCGCCCTCCAAGACATAACAACAAAATACAAGCACGTAGGATCAAACACGTAGGTGAAATCCTACAA
>JACEFZ010001049.1:0-25000 GCA_014155875.1 Cepaea nemoralis | reverse complement strand
TCCCCAGGTTTTCTCAGTACGTGTCCTATCCAGCGCATATCCTATCCAGTGCCTGTCCTATCCAGTGCCTGTCCTATCTAGTGCCTGTCCTATCCAGTGCCTGTCCTATCCAGTACCTGTCCTATCCAGTGCCTGTCCTATCTATTGGATTCCTATAGAAACAAATTGGAAAATGCAAACAAGAATATCCCGCTGCTGTGGAGGCGGAAATACAGGCTTTGATCTTCGAGGAGAATTTTCTTTAGATGGTGATGTTGTTATTTAGACAGATGGGTGGGTCGTTCATTGGCGTTTAAAGCTCAAGCTGGAGGAAGAATTTTGAAGGAAGATTCTGGTGCTTTTTCCTTGACTACAAGTTGTCTGACTATGGAAGTCACGACAGCAAGTAAAGAAATAACATCGTTCGAGACTCTGACCTTCACTCGGGCATGTTTCCTTAGTGACTCAATTAGTATGCTCAGGTAGATTGCGATGGTGTTGGCCCGAAGACAGCGGTTGTTGTCCCTGGGGTGGTCACGGCTGGCAAAGATTAGTTCCCTTTTCTTACCAGGGTATGCGGGTGTCTAAGGAAATGAGCAGGCTCACAGACTTGCAGGTAAGGCTCCTGTGGAGGGAGGACGAGCCATGGATCAGGCTGATGTACTGAATGCTCTACGAGAAGTACGTCGTTTTTGAGAACCAAGTGATGACTGTGAATCTACAACCATGGTCAGACTGCGAGAACAGCAAGTTAAAACAGATGTGGCCTGACAAGAGCGCTACGCAGGAAGCCGAAGAAGGTTAAAAATCCAACACAGAACTGGTGGTGTCGCTAGCCGCTACATGCTGAGGTATTTACTGAGGAGGGGATCCGAGCACTGATGGACTGAATGGTTCTATGTGCAATGAGGATGATCTGTCGACTAAATATTTAAAACTAGCTTAATCAACCAGCATTTGTCAAGGATCTAACTTAATCATCATTGGTTAAAAGGTCTAACATGATTTATCAGCAACTGTTAAAAGATCTCTAGGTTAATCAATCATCGTCTGTTAGAAGATTTAACGTAACCAACAAGCATCTGTTAAAAGATAAAAACAAGACTTTATCAATGCAATAATCAATAAACTCGTTACCTTAGTAAAGCTCGTAAACTGTTCGGAATATTGTCAGATCGTAAAAGAAATCGCGAGTGCTGTCATTCTTGACGCAACTTACTTCCTTGTAGAAAGTGTGTTCTGGCCAGGGTCGCCACTTTTCTTTGACAGAAAACATTATGAAACGGAACAAATAACATCTATAAATATCTAGATTGTGTTGGTAAACATCTACAAAAATCATCTAGATTGAGAAAGTAAGAAATTACATAGATATCGATGTGACTTACCCTATAGAATCATGTCCTCATCTTCACCGATGTCTATCTCACATGATCCACAGGATAAACTTAGCTTGCATGATGAATTTGAAGCTTCATATTCAAATACGATCAGGGAGCTGATAATTTGAACGGCATTTTCCTACCCTCATCATTCAAAATCTTATTGTCAAGATAGCATTTAAGAGGTCAAGTTTTATCCTATTTCTTAGTTTATATTGTATATAATTCATAGTACTGAAAAGACTTTCCACATCAGCATTTGAATGGGATAATATCATGGCAGAAATCGCACATTTAAAGAGCTTACAGAATGGATTGTTACATAAGGCATCTTTAAATTGTCTTACTTCTTTCCAAAAGCTTCAATCAATCAATCATGTGCCATGCCGGAAAGCGTGGGCGGTCATGACTCGCCATTTCACTCGATCACCAGTGTCGTGGATCAGCTCAGTGTTCCTGTCTCGTCCATGCCATGTGGCCAAGCCATCCAGGTATTTTCCTCTCGGTCTTCCTCTTGGTCTGTTCCCTTCGATCTTGCCAGTTGTCACCAAGTTCTCCAATCCATTTCTTCTCATAACATGTCCAAAAAATTTTGACTGTCTACGTCTAATTTCTCTAATCAGCTTACGATGTTCATTTGTCTCCTGTAGTACTTGGTCATTGGTTTTTCTGTCTGTCCATGGTATTCTTTGCATTTTCCTCAGAAACCACATTTCTGCAGCCATCAGATGTTTTTCAGCTTGACTGCTCATTGTCCAAGTTTCACATCCATACAAAAGAACAGGCTCTATGTATCCCCTCAACACTCTTTTTCTCGTTTCAATTGACATCTTTTTATTGGTCAGAATGTTTTTCATCTTGCTAAAGGCTACTTTCGCCATGGCGATTCTTGTTCTAATCTCTTCAAGGCATCTCCCATCAGATGTTATGACTGTTCCAAGATAATTGTACCGATTCACTTGTTGAAGAATATTTCCATTTACTTGTATATTACATTGTGGCACTTCTTTCTTCCTAGTGACGACCATAACCTGAGTCTTTTTACAATTTAATTCTAACCCCAGTTGCTCACTGTGTACAACAACCGCATCTACTAATTGTTGCAGGTCCTGCGCATTGTCTGCAATTAATACTGTATCATCTGCATATCTAATGTTATTGATGTTTCGTCCTCCAATGCTGATTCCATTTATATCCTCTACATTTCTGAAAATATTTTCACTGTATAGGGAAAAAAGATCTGGAGACATCACACATCCCTGCCTAACACCTCTCTTAATTGGCTGATACTGTCCCACTTCATTATCAATCCTTATTGCAGCTTGTTGTTTCCAATATATGTTTTTTATAAGTCTAATGTCTTTCCCATCAATTTGTAGATCTGCAAGCATATCCACCATGTTGACATGTCTAACTCTATCAAAAGCCTTTGTATAGTCAATAAAGCAAAGATGTATATCCTTGTTTACTTCTATAGCACGTTCAATAACTGTTCGCAGCATATACACAGCATTTACTGTACCCTTTCCTTCTACAAACCCGCATTGTTCTTCCCCTATTTCAGGTTGTATCTTCTTCCTCACTCTTTGCATGATAATTCTTAGCAAAATCTTTGTGATGTGACTCATTATACTAATTGTTCTATGTTGATCACATTCCAAGGTTCCTGATTTCTTTGGGATTGCAATAAATACAGAGTTACATAATTCAGGAGGTATATCTCCAGTATCATATAATGTGTTCAGCAGTCTGGTGACTTGCTCTAGTCCAAATTCTTCTAAAGCTTTAATCATTTCTGTTGTGATGTTATCTGCACCGGGGGCCTTGCCAGCTTTCATATGCTTAAGAACATTTCGAACCTCCATCTCCAAAATTGGCGGTCCTTCATTATTAAATCTAATATCATACTGTTCGTCTCTGTTATCATCATAAAGGTGTTTCACATAATCTGTCCATACATGTAGAATCTGGTCTTTTTCTATTATGATTTTGCCATCTTTAGTTTTTAGACACCCTGTTGATGTACTTGTTCTTTTATTAGTAAGTTCCTGAATTCTTTTGTGCACTAATTTGGTATTTTGACTGTTGTGTTGGTTTTCAATTTCTAAGCACTTTTCCTCAAGCCATGCTTCTTTTGCCTCCTTACATAATATTCTGACTTGTCTGTGAATTTCTTCATATTTGACAGAATTATTTTTGTTGAGTCTTCTTGTTTCCATGAGGTGTAAAATTTCTTCAGTCATCCATTTCTTACGACCCACCTTCTTTAATTTTGGAATAGTTGTTTCTGCAGCCACATTGATTGAATTCTTCAACGTTTCCCATTGATCATCCACATCCTGGAATAGGATCTCTAGATCAGACAATATTTCAAATCTGTTCTGTACTTCTATGTTGAATTTGTTTTGTATTTCCTTGTCATTACTCAATGTACACAAATCATATTTAGTGTTTCCTGTTATATACTTGACTTTCTTCAACTTTATCCTCAATGTTCCTGTGAGTAATCTGTGGTCACTATAACAATCAGCACTGGGAACTGTTTTTGCTACTGTTAGCGCGTTTCTAAATCTTCTGCTAATGAGAATGTAGTCAATCTGGTTTCTAATCCTGCTATCAGGACTCCTCCATGTCCATAATCTTCTAGGGTGTTGCTTAAACCAGGTGTTTCCTACAATCATTTCCTGTTCTTTTGCCCACTCTACGAGTCTGTATCCTCCTTCATTTCTCTCTCCTAAACCATAGTTTCCTACTGTGTATCTATCCCCTTGATTTCCTACTGTTGCATTGAAGTCCCCTATTATGATGTTTATTTCTGAATTGTTACATTTCTTTAAGGCAGACTCTATGTCATTATAAAATTCTTCTACACTATCTTCACAGGATTCTCCTGTTGGGGCATGTACTTGAATAATATTTATGCTAAAAGGTCTGCTACTTAATTTAACTAGTAGAACTCTGTCCGACACGGCCCAATATCCTTGAACAGATTTTGATGTTTTCCGGTCCAAAATAATTGCCACTCCCCTATGACGATCTTCGCCTCCAGAATAAATAATCTTGAAATTTTCATCTATCTTGACGCCTGCTCCTGTCCATCTCGTTTCGCACATACCTAAAATATTAATTTTTTCCCTTTCAATTTCTTGTTTTATGTTCTCTAATTTTTCGTCGTCGTTTAACGTCCTAACGTTCCAAGTTGCTAATTTTAACGTCTCTGTCCTTGTCTTGCGATGATCAGTCTTTAAGCGAATCAGATGTACTAGGCACTTTTAAAGAGGTAGTTTGCCGTTGCTTTCCTCTATGGCAGTGACCTTACTGGTCGGAGACCGCAGCCATTGACTCAAGAAGAGCTCCTCTGCCCGCCGTCGTGAAACTCGAGACCATGACCAACAAATATCTGTCGGCTGCCCTCAAAATTTCATCCACCACCTGCCTTCTGTGGCTTCTTTTGAAAACTTCCAATTAAAGAACACAAAATAACATCACATAATCCACAGGAAAACAGTAAATCCATAGGAAATCACACGAAATCCAAAGGAAAACACTAAATAGCGTCCCTCGGAAAAGTAACGCGTCATTTTGTCACCATCTTAGACCGGACAACTTTCTGTTTTGTTTGTCCAGTCAACCAAATTTATTTTGGTTAACTGATATTCTGTTTCCTCCACACTGTTATCAGTAACCTCTAAAAATTTCATAATTTGACAATATTTACGTATGTCATTTACTAGCTCTCCACCGATGTGTCTCCACCTTGCCGTGGTGGGGGAGCTTGCGTGTCCCATCGACCCCATGTGCTTGCCGATGGATGAAAACTACATATCGGACGGCTCGTGGGATAGGGACCAGACTAAGAGAGACACAACCTGCTGCTCTGCAGGTGACTGAGGATAGCAGTCAAAATCAGGGAAACGATCCAAAAATCTCAGTCAGGACATAACCTCTAAGGCTCCAATCCGAGGTGTATGGCTGAACGTCTCTAAGCCATAAACTCTCGGAAGTGAGAGCCTAGCCGACACAAACCTACATCAAAATTGTCAGGAGGTGCAGAGCGCGCTACATGCTCAGCGCAGATACTCGTTCGATGGCTCTTAGCTGGGGGATATGAGGTATCCCCGGATGAAAGGGCCTGACCGTTATTCGCCCACAGACGCACGGAGGTAAGGTGCTGAGCCGGCAGCACATGTAGCCTACCTCGTGAACGAGTACAAAAAGGTGGAAAAACACCTCGGTCGCACGTCCTGTAGATAGTCTGTAACCATACTCATGGAGTGAGTGTAGTCAAAGGAGGAAAATTGTCTCGTTGACACGAAATGGAACGCCTGTCTTGCGAATCCATTATGTGGCAGCCCGAAGCAAAAGCTTGCTGTGTGGAAGTCGAAATAAGAGTTCAACTGTCTCGAAAACCGAGGAAGGCTAACCTCATCAAAAATGCCCGCCGAAGCCGGAAGTGCCAGCCTACGGGCGGCAAAATAAAAATGGCACTACGCAATTATTCCCGAGTGAAATGTCTTTCGTGACCGGAAAAGCTCTAACTAGTCGTCCCTCGTGCTAGGAACAGCTACCTAGTTTCCGAATGCCGCTCTTGTTCGGAACAGCTCTGACTAGGTAGTTTTCCGAATGTCCGATGTGTCTGGAACAGCTCTGACGGACACAACGACAAGCACATGTCCGAAAAACTCGCTGAGTGGATACCGTCTGCAGAACTGTCTGGTTTGTGCGGGAACGGCCCGGTGCGAACAAAATGCCCAATATACTGAAGTGAGGAATTAAAGCAGCCATGAGCAGGACGTGACGATTCCCTCTGTGAGCCCAGTATCAGAGCGTTATGTGTCGGCTCTGCAATTATGGAAGCCACCCAGGATGGCGGAAAATGCTATGGACTGTCCCTGCCTTCCTTTGAGGGATGACCGTTGTATTCGACCGTTCAACCTTGGCCAGCAGGTTTGTAGATGGCACCACAAAAGTGAGAGTCTCCCAGGATTGCTAATCTGGTCAAAAATGCACGCTAAAAGTCGGATGTGTTGGCCTAAGGGTTTCGATCCAAGGGTGCCTAACCAGACACACCGCAATCACATCTGAAAAAACACTCCGGATGAACGCAAAGAAGAAGAAGAAGAAGATTTACTAGCTGAAGTATGCTGTTAACATAAAAGAGTTAAATATTTTTCAATAGATCTACATTTTCAGAAAGTCTCTCGTCAGTTGCTTGAATAATGAGACAAGAAAATCTTGACAGCGCTTTCTTATGTTGTTCTCATCTTTTTTTTGTTAATAGTCATTTAGTTTTAAACCATCAATTTTCGATTCGATTTGGTATCCCAGGTACAAACGAACAACGATCAAACTTTATTTTAAAAGGGTAACAAATTGGGCACTAAGGCCCGTCTTACATTCGGCCCTTTCGATCACTTATCTTTCATTCATCAAATGTGCATGTTACATTTACATAGGGTAAAAAAAACATAGTCAAATGGAGTTTGTAAGCATAAACAATGAATATTACGCATGGTACATTCACGTGGGGGAAAAAACACATTGTCAAATGAAAGTTGTAAACATAAACAATGCAGACACATCCCCCATCCACCCTCACACCCCGCAGCCACCCACACATCCCTCAGCCACCCACACATCCCCCACCCACCACACCCCCACCCACACACACATACCTCCACGCACTCACACAGACTTAGGCAAACATACATGCCGCCACAAACCCAGGTATGGCTTAGGAGCCATATAACTCCATATAGTGCAAGTAAACAAATCAGCTTCAGAAGTTGGCAATATGAGTCTTTTACCAATTGAGTGAAATAGCAAAGTGAGATCGTCATGTAATTTAACTTTATCAACATTTTAACTTTTTGTACTTCACTTAGAATGGGTTGTAAAAAGAGACGGAATGCCACATTAATTTATTTTTTATCACTGTACATTCCATATAGTATTTCAGCCGTGTAGCACTTTTCACTTTGTCTTGTTATTTCGAGTGTGTCTTCAACTCCAACCATAGGTTCACAATTATTTCAACTGCTGGTTGATAATCATCTAGTTTTGCAAAATGACAGAATTTTCAGTGGTGAGGAAACTATCATTTAGTGCTTTATATAAATTATTGTATTGCTGTTGTCTGACAGATGATTTGGAGAACCAGTTATGTGTTTCATCAATAAGGAATTCCAAATTCCTTGGTAAACATTCTGATGAGGCATGTCAGAATATGCATTCTGGCTGCAAGGCTGCAATTCTAGCTGCAAGGAATGAAACTCACATTTTATCAGGATTAAAGATGGGATATCTTCCTTCAATTTGGCATAAACGCCATGGTTGATACCAACCATTACCGAGGCATTATCGGTACCAATGGCAGCCAAATTTACAGTTCAAATAATGTTACTATGATTTATGCGCGCATTTACTCAATACCGGGGGGTTGAAATATTGTTGAGCGTTGACCAAAGTCAGTTCAAAGTTTAAATAATGGCAGTCCAGACCAAAAACACATTGGGTAATAAATATTTTAGACAGTAATAATTAAATGTCACCGACATAACGTCAAATTTATAAAACGTCTAACTCCAAATGAAAAACATCTAGAATTACATCTAACACCAAAACGTCAGTAAACGACATCTAGACGCCGATAAAAACATCTAGATCTGGAGGTTAAACATCTAGAATGGCAACCCTGGTTCTGGCTCCGCCAGTGTTCAAAGTTCAACTAATTCGTTTACACAATAAGAAACGGAAAATCCCGAAATATCCTGCAGGAAATTCCAAAGTGTAAAATATCTATATATATTTTCCCGATAAAATTATTCATCAATGGTATCTTGTCATCATCATCATCATCGCGTGTGGGACGCAGAGGTGTTTCCAAGGCACCAGGGCCGGGTTATATACTGGCCAAGACCTATTGACGCGTCCTCGTCGAGCGTCCTGGGCAACAGGTCCCTTCGGGGTCCTGGCTAAAGTCAGTAGGATCGCCGATTCCTCCGAAGTCGGAGAGTGTCTGCCTGTACGGCGAGGAATTACCAGTCTGCACACCAATAAGCCAGGTATGGGACAACGGATACTCACGCAAATCTAAGGTCCTGTATGACATCACACTGATGTTGGACAACAGGATACCTTCATCCGACATACAGGATTTCGCGTTGGAGCTCAAGCCAAGGAACACAAGCAAGCAAGCATCATCGCGTGTCATGCTGGTAAGCGCGGGCGGTCATATTTCGCCATCTTACACGATCAACAGAGTCATGGATCAGCTCTGTGTTCTTGTCCGGACGATATCATGTGGTCAAGCCATCCAAATATTTACTTCTCTGCATTCCCCTTATTCTTTTTCTACCAATGTTGCCAGTTGTCACCAAGTTCTCTAGTTTATTTCTTTTCATAAATTTCCCAAAATAAGTTGACTACATCTAATTTCACTTACGTCTTGAAGGACTTGCTTATTGATATTTGTGTCTGTAAATGATATTCTTCGCATTTTCCTCAGAAACCACATTTCTATTGCCACTATATATTTTTCAGCTTGTCTGCTCAAAGTCCACCGCTCACATCCATACAAATGTCCAAGTTCTATGTAGCACTTCAACACTCTTTTTCTCGTTGAAATTAACAACATTTTATTAGTCAGTATGTTTTCCATTTTGCGAAAGTCTACCTTTGCCATAACGATTCTTGTTCAAGGCACCCTCCATCAGATGTTATGAGTGTTCAGAGATAGTTATACCGATTCACTTGTTTAAGCATATTCCCATTTACTTGTATATTATATTGTGATATTTCGTTCTTCTTAGAGACGACCATAATATGTGCCTTCTTACAATTTAATTATAATCCTGGTTGTTCACTTTGTACAATAACCATATCTACTAAAAGTTATCTGGTGCAAGTTCATAGATAAAACATACATGTATTATTTGGCGCTCAAAGAATTACACGTATCATCCACATCAACCCACAACTATGCAACATGAGCAGAATTCGTATCTAACCATTGTATTCATGTGTATGCTATCAGTTATCAGTTATCAGTTATCAGTTGGGGCATCTTCATTGCACTCCTGACAGGTCATAGGTGCTCAAGATCTTCCCCCCCCCCCAGCATATGCATCAGCGTTCGGTGGATAATAGTGCCAGTTCTGTGTTGGTTAACGAGGCACCTCGTTTTCCCGATGTACCTCTCGTGTCTGATCTTGCCAATTCTTACTCCTAAGTCTTTCATCCTGAACAGCGATGTGGATTCACTGACGTCAAAGTCTTCTGTTCTCGACATGTCTTTAAGGACCAGTGTTGCCATTTTAGTACTTTTCGCGCTAAATTTAGTGCTTTTTCAAGTCAGTTAGTGCGACAATTTTCCCTTTAGCGCGGCCACGTAAAGTTAGTGCTTCACAAAATTTTGTTGCTCTTTTTGGTGCTTTTTTGGGGTGGGTAAAAATTACTTTACAATTCATTTTGGGAACACTAAAAAGCCGAATTTGAACTGAAGCAAGGGAATAAAACAGTCTTAGTACGTTACCGCGTAATATTCAACTAATTTAACTCCCTTTAATAAGACTTGGCTGAAAGCGAACGCCATCTTGCAGACAAGTCCAAACGTCAATACATTAGCTTGTAATCGAGTTCATAATTTTCTGGTGTCTACATTATCCTTTCATTTAAGCTTATTTGTGTTTCACCATGAGCAAGAAATATTGTCAACATTTCAGAGAACAGTGGCCCAGTGACACGAGATTTCAAAAATGGTTGTTAAAGGTAGAAGGGGATAATACTGAGTGTTTTTGCAAATATTGCAAATGTTCCATTCCAGCCAGGTTAAATGATATTGAGAGGCACAATAATACAACGAAACATCAGAAAACCGAACAACAATTCAGTACACAAAGGCAAACAACAATTGCATTTGACAAACTGAAAGATGATGTCAAAGAAACAGACGGATGCATGAGTTTGTTCATAGCGGGCCATTGTTCGCTTCGCGTTGTTGACCATTTAAGTGAACTCTGCAAGGTACACTTTGGTGACAGCAAAGGTTGCAAGAACTTTAAGCGTAGGAGAACTAAGTGCAGAGCAGTTATTTCAAATGTACTTGCACCATATTTCACAACAGACTTGACAGCTGATAATGGCAAAAGTAAATACAGCTTATTGATTGATGAGAGCAATGCCATTTCTGAAACTAAGCTACTTGGAGTAGCTATTAGGTACTATTCAGAGAGAAGAAAGCAGTTTGTGGTTACTTACTTAGATTTAGTTGAACTGAGTGACTGCAACGCACAGGCAATATGCAATGCGTTAAAAGTTAAAAGATTGATTAAACAAGAATGGACTTGAGTTGCAAAGACTAGTTGCACTCGGCACTGACAATGCGTCTGTCATGACAGGTGTAAACAATGGAGTATGTACAAAATTAAAATCCGAAGTTCCTCATTTGGTACTAATTAGGTGTGTATGTCATTTCCTTCAGCTGGCAGTGTCACAGGCTGCAGCTGCTTGTCTGCCCAGGAAAGAGAAACATATAACTGGTTTTCTCACTCAAGTCTTCTCACTCCTCAAGCAAAGTACAGGGAGCTTTTTGCTTCAATAAATGATGGACAACATCCGCTAAAGATTGTTCAATTAAGCCAGACACGATGGATGTCCATTCTATCTGCCATTGTCAGAATATTGCAGCAGTGGGTCGAGCTCAGAACTCATTTTGATTGTGCAAGACTCAACGAGCACTGTTAAACAGCAGAACTTCTACATTCTATGTTTTAGCGACATGAAAAAATATGTGTATCTCATATTTCTCAAGCATATTCTCGGAGAAGTTCAAAGTGTGAATAAGAAATTCGAAGCAGATATACGGGATCCAACAAAACTACTCAGCGATCTTGTCCAGCTCATTGATTCTATCAGTTCAAAGATTGCTATTCCTGGGAAAAAAATAACAGATTATTTAGATCCTGATCCCAATCTAGATTATGAGTTTGAGAAAGAAATAGCAGACTACAAGGTTCCCGATAAGAAAGAAATTCGTGGAAGGTGCATTCAGTTTTTAATAGAGCTATTGACACAGCTGCGTTTACGTACACCCGATAACGTTCGAGTTTTGCAGTCCATGTCATGTCTTAGTGGAAGTGAATGTCTACAGCCAATGACGCCCTGTATATTGGATCTTGCTAAAATGTTTGTAGAAGATGCAGCTACTCTCACCCGCATCGATTTCCAGTGGAGAAAACTTCATCATATGCAGTGGACACAGACCTCTGACACACTTGGACTGTGGGCAGAAATAGCCTCATACAGGGATGCCACCGGTGAAAATCCTTTCCAAGATCTTACAGATTTAGCTTTAACTGTGCTTACTTTACCTCATTCTAATGCGGACGTTGAGCGTATTTTCAGTCAGATGGGAGTTATAAAATCAAAATTGCGGAATAGGCTTAGCATAAAGAGTTTGACAGCTGTTTTGACTGTTAGATATGGAATGAAAAGATATGGCAAATGCTGTCATGATTATAAACTACCTAAGGATATTCTGCGAAAAATTGGATCACAGGAGGCATATACATGTTTCTTTCAATCATCCTCCTCATCCTCATCATCGCAGAAGCAAACACAGCAGGAAATAGCTACAGAAACTGAAGAGAAGTTGTTTGACTGGGATTTGGCAGATCAGGAATAAACTTCATTCTAATATTCAGTGATAACAATAAATTATAATGTGCTCCTTTATAACATTTTGAATGAATACCGCCAGAGGTTGTTTTAGTGATTTCCCAAAAAATAGTATTGCAATTTGGTGCTTTTTTGGCTCGAAAGTAGTTCTGATTGGGATTTGGCGGATCTGGAATAAACTTCATTGTAATATGAAGTGATAATAATAAATTATACTGTGCTACCTTGTTACATTTGTAATAAAAACAGTTGGTGCTTTGGTTTAGTGCTTCCTAAAAATATTTTGTGCTTTTTAGTGCTTTTTAGGGTCGATTTTGGTGCTTTTTCATCAAAGGGAGATGGCAATACTGTTAAAGACGTTACTAACATCGGCACGATCCATGGGTTGGCCATCTACAGGGGGTGCAGAGCAAGACAGTTTATCAGCTCGTTTATTTTCCTCGACTCCCGCATGTCCCGGGACGAAGATGAAGGTGACTTTACGGACAACGGACTTCCGCAGCGACTCAGTCCACTGTCTGCGTACAGATCCAGCTTCGACCTTCTGAATCATGCTCATTGAATCACTTAGTACACACACTTTGGTATAGTTAGTTAGTTAGTCGACAGATCATCCTCGTTGCACATCGAACCATTCAGTCCATAAGTGCTCGGATCCCCTCCTCAGCAAATCCCGCAGCGTGTAGCGGCTAACGACGCCAGTTCTGTGTTGGTTTATCAATCTTCTTTGGCTTCCTGCGTAGTGTTCTTGTTTGGCCACCCCTCTTTTAATTTGCTGCTCTCGCAGTCTGGCCATTGTTGTAGATTCACAGTCATCACTTGGTTCTTGCAAAAGTCTCACTTCTCGTAGAGCATTCAGAATGTCAGCCTGGTCCATGGCGCGTCCGCCCTCCACAGTAGCCTCACCTGCGAGCTTGTCAGCCCGCTCATTTCCTTGTACTCCCGCATGCCCTGGCACGAAGATGAAACTAATCTTTGCCAGCCGAGACCGCTTCAGAGGCAGCAACCATTCTCTTCGGATCGACCCCTCCTCTATCCTCTTGATCATGTTCATTGAGTCGCTAAGGAAACAAGCCCTAGTGAATGTCTGTGTCTCGAGCCATGTTATTGCTTTACTTACTGCCATGACTTCCATGGTCAGGCTACTTGTGGTTTCAGTGAAAGCACCAGAGTCCTCCTTCACAATTCTCCCTCCGGCCCGAGCTGTAAAGGCCCATGAGCTTCTCACATGTCGGACGACCGACCCATCTGTGTAGATGACCGCGTCACCGTCTAGCGAATTCTCGAAAATCAACGCTTGTACTTCAGCCTCAACAGCAACCGGATTTTCTTGTCTGCATTTCCTATCTAGTTGGATGCAAACTGAAAAGGATGTGCAGAAGTCTGTTGGCACTTGCACCCACTCCTCGCCAGGTTCTAAGTCCTCAAGTGAACACACCTGTTGAAGAATGTCTTCGGCTTGACCCATCCACGACCGTCCTCTTTTTAACCTGCTGCCCTTCACCTTCCTAATTTCACTATGCAGTGGATGTTGTGTGTTTGCGTTAATTCTGAGGTAGGGCGCGTGCCCTGCAAACTTGTATTCTCTCTTCAATGGTTGGAAAATCAAGAAGGTAGCGCATCGCCCTGCATGCTGTATCTCTTGTACATCCAAGAATAATGCGCATAGCTTCATTCTGTATCCTTTCCATCCTTTCTATCTGCTTATGGCTGAGAGTCAGGATTGCCATTGCATACTCCAAAACAGACATGACCAGCCCCTCGTACAGAAGACATAGATGGCGCTGCTCACAGTTTGCTGCCGCCATCACCCGCATCGCTGCCAAACCCGCTTGGCCTGCAGTTGAACTTTGGTATAATGCTGTGATTCCAGCCATATGAAAGCCTGTGTAACTGCCATCACCTCCATCGTCATGCTGCTCGTGGTCATAGAGTGGGCACCACTGGATTCTTGAACTGTTCGGCCCGCTGAACGGGCTGTAAATGCCCATGCACTTCTCTGCTGCTTTACAACAGATCCATCTGTATAGATGAGCATTTCGGGGCTATCTTAGTGTTCATAGACGAGCGCGTTGACCTTTGTATTGACAGTGGCAGGGTTCTGTTCTCTGCACCGTCTGTCGAGTGTGATAATGCAGGAGAAGGTGCACTTAAAAGCTGGAGGCACAGGCACCCATTCCTTGAAGGGGTTGATACTGGTAGGACTGCAGACCTGCCTGATGATATCTTCCGCCAGACGCATCCATGATTTGCCCCTCGTTAGTCTGTTGCCCTTTCCTCTGAATATATCTTCATGCAGAGGGTGCTGCTCATCCGCACTTTTCAAGTATGCGCTAGCTCTCCAGATCTTGATCCTTGGTTCATTGTCGGGAAGTCAAGGAGGTATCTCATCGCTACACAGCTGGTGTATGATAGACCTGGCTAAATAAGACACATTTTCAGAGGTGTATAATTGGTCATGAGGCACATTTGTTCATGCACCGAGACGCTGTCGTCATGTAGAGATGAAGGGATCAAACCCCGGTCGGTAACTAGCTTTCCATTTTTGTATTGTCCAGTGCCATTTCGTCCTCTTGTCTCAGCCTCTATTTCTATGAGCGCCAAACGATACATAGGAATGTATTAAACAACTGTCTTAGTGGCCTCAAAGTGTTCCACAATTGATATTAGCGCCAAACAAAAAATGCGAATTTATTAATGAACTGTCGTAAAAGCGTTCCCCCAGTTGATATCATCTGGTGCCGCCCACTCACGAGCATCATCATCATGTGTCGCGCATTTAAGTGTGGGCGGTCATGTTTCTCTATCTCATGGAATCTTGATGACGGACAGTAAGAAATGGATGACAGAGATATCTTTATACTAATTGAAACAACGTGTAACAAAACAAAAATAACAGTAACAAGTATGAATAGATATAAAGTAATATTGGAAAACTATGTAAAGTGACCACACAAAAAAGATGTTTGAAGAAACTGGCATTGACATTAAAAAATCAGACAATATTAGATGTTTGTGTGTGTGAGTTTGCGCGCTTTGAACTCCAGTGACACTCACCATCAGGCAAACTCAGACTTCTGAGGTACGTGTAATTTACATCCCCAAGGCAAGGACGAGAAGTCAATATTTTTAGACCTACTGATCGGTGTTGGGGTTGAACCCGCTACCTCGGAAGCAGGACACCGGAAGTTTAATAACGAGCTTTCTTATCCATTCGGCCATGCTAACCTCCGCAGTACTAGATATGCCAAATTAATTTACACAATAATGAGCTACCTCATAAAACAAACACAAATACACACACGACAACAAAGTTGGGCGGTCTAAAATGTAAAGAAGGTACGAACGAACGAACGAGCAAACGAAAGAACGAACGAACGAACGAACGAACGAAAATCTTAATTTTCAAAGAGTTAAGAATTGGGCACGCAGGCCCGTCTGACATTCTGCCCTTCTTCTCTATTTCCTCTCATACATTCTTTCATTCAACATCTCTTATGAAGCAATTCTTTAACACAATTAGGTAGCTGGCTGGAGAACATCTGGAGACGGAACGGCAGCATCTAGAGATATCAAGTCTTTGTAGGCGAACATTTGGTTGGGAAAGAGACTGCAAATTCCATAAAGGATGAACTGTATGTTTCGTAGAGGACTTTCGTGGTGACATTCTGGCGGCAGCAGTATGCACAGTGTGCCTGAGCGGGTCGTTGTTTGTCGAGACTCCTTCTACTTTTTCCACTTTTCACATGGGGCAGTGGGGAACATTCTATGTGATATATACATATACATATGTATGTATATTATCTCTCCACCGTCTTCTTGGTCTACCTCGGGGTCTACAATCATTTATTTCTTGAGTGTAAGCGAGTTTTGTTTCCCTATTATCTGTGACAAAACGGACGCGATACAGTCTGTTCTCTGTATTATTTCCCTTTGAAGGGACTGCGACGGGTTAGTCTCCTTTGATCTGGTAACGATAACTAGGGAATTCCCCGTCTAAAGTAGTTCGTGACGTCACAATTCTGGTGATTTCTAGAAGCCTCTAGAATGTCCCCAGTCAAGTTCGTACGTGGTTTGTTGTCACGTTGGACTCACGATTACTCGGGACTTACGGGGTTTTGGATTTATCCATGATCCTTGTGAATCTCAGGGCCCGAGAAGTCCTTGGGACTGCCCACTTAGTTGGTCACGATCAGTCGCCAGTCGGACATCGTCGAATGATGAC
This sequence comes from Cepaea nemoralis, assembly GCA_014155875.1. Taxonomy (NCBI): domain Eukaryota; kingdom Metazoa; phylum Mollusca; class Gastropoda; order Stylommatophora; family Helicidae; genus Cepaea; species Cepaea nemoralis. The sequence goes on along the minus strand of JACEFZ010001049.1, from coordinate 8,737 downwards.
CGAAGTAACTCACTGCTAAAAAAGATGTCGGTAAACGCAGCCAGGCGGACATCTGCAGTGAAGTGTTGTGATTTCTAGATCACAGGTAATGTTGAATTATTTCATCTATAGATTAACCGTTGTCCGTAAATACCGCGCCTACATTCCCAAGACGATGAATTGCCAACTAAAATAGTACAACTGGTCTGATCAGTGTTTTGTGTATTGTGATCTTGGTGTTACGAGATAGTGCATTTGATTTTAGCAGATGTTGTAGTGCATAATATATCTTATTTCCAGAGTTGATTCTAGCTTGTATTTCTTCCCTTATTATATTGGAGCAGTTTAAGATTGTAACCAGGCATTTGTATGTTTCCGTTCTTTTAATGGTATATTATCTATTTGTATGTGGGCCAGAGATTTTAGCCGTTCCTTCTCTTGAAATTACCATATATTCTGTCTTATCTTGATTGATAACCAGCTCCATTTGTTGAGCTTTTCCCTTTAAGTGAGTCAATATTTCCGAAGTCTTTTGTTCAATTTCCCCTATAATATCTATATCATCTGCATAACCAAGCAGTCTGGATATTCTTCCAATAGCACATTACTCCTTTACCTTCCTTACAACTTTCTCTAGAGCCAGATTTAAAAGGAGCGGCGATAGTGCATCACCCTGTTTCAAGCCAGATGTTATTGTTGTTATTTGAAAAAACGGTCTGATTTCCTGCCTTTATATGTTACTATATTATAAGTATCTTCCATGCATAGTCTGGTCATGTTGATTAAATTCCTTGGTATTCCAAATTCCTGCATAGCATTCCATAGACTATTCATATGCACACTATCACAAGCCTTTTTTAAATCCACAAAAATGTTATGGAGATCTCTTTTATATTCCTAATTTTTCTCTGCTATTTGTCGAAAGATAAATATCTGATCTATTGTTGATCTGTTTTGTCTAAAATCCGCCTGATAGTCACCTAATATGTCTTCTGGATATGGTTTTAATCTATCTAGTAATACCGCGGATAGTATCTTATAGCTTGTGGACAGTAGTGATATCCCTCAATAATTTCACATTGGAACTTTCTCCTTTCTTAAAGATAGTTATCAATAATGACTCTTTCCGGTCATGGGTAGTTTTCTGTCCTCAGGATTTTTATTATTAGTTCGTATAGCTTTAGATGTAATGCATGGTTACCTGCCTCTATAAATTCAGCAGCAACTCCATCAGTCCCAGTTGCCTTATTGTTTTTAAGTCGTGTTATTACATATAGGATTTCTTCAAAAACAGGTTCTTCAATTTGTGGTTCACACGTTAGAAACTCTTCCTGTGGAAAGTGTTACTTGGAGCTTCACAATTTAATAATTCAACAAAGTATTCTTTCCATGCGTAACACATTTCCTCATTGGTATTTATAATATTCCCATTTTTGTCTTTTAAGCCATATGTTTTGTGTTGGTGCCCTCATTTAATTGACTTCAGTTCTTTAGAAAACTTTCTGGATTCGTTTTTTTTTGTGATGATTAGTTTCCATATCTTCGATTATATTGCTCATATATTCTCGCTTTCTGCTGCCGAACTATTTTTGTAGCCTCATTCTTTTTCCTAATAACTGCTTCTTCACATTTTTGATTGAACCATCTGTTCTTTCTATGCGTGGTTAACACACCGAGACATATTTCTGCGGTAGTTTGAATTGTATTCTTGATGTTCAACCCAGTTTTGTCAACGCTTTCCTCCAACGGGGTTTGTAGAATTTAAAGCTTACATTTTATTTCATCTGCAAATTTCTCCTTGACTGTAATTTCTTGTAGATTTTCTCTGTTATATTTTGGGTGTAACCATTGTAGTTTAGCATAGATAGCTCTCTTAAGTTTTATTTTAAATTTTGCCCCAACGTGGAAATGGTCGCTGTGGCACTCAGTTCCTCTATAGGTTATAACTTGTTGCTTGTTTCATGCATTTTTGTTGTTCATTAAAATGTGATCTATTTGATTATAAGTTCTCTTGTCACATAATTTCCAAGTTTGTTTATGTATATCCTTTCTTAGTAGTCTGGTACTGCTGATCTGCAGTCCTTTGGCTTTGCTAGGGTGATGACTCCCCATTCATTATCATTTGAAGTTGTATGTAGGCTTTCCATACCGGAAACTTTGTTATGTGTTTGCTCTCTACCTATTTTTGCATTGAAGTCTCCAGCACTATCAGGGTGTCCTGTTGTGGGTTCCTTCTATGACATCTTCCTGATCATTATAAAATTATTCTTTAATATCATCTTCTTTCTCTTTAGTAGATGCATATACATTAATCATCGTTATATGTTTCCATTTACCTTGTATTCGTAACTTACTAATCCTGTCATTAACAGCTTTACAGTTTATAACGTTCCCCCATAACTCTTTTTTTTTAAATGACAAATCCTGTTCCTAATTCATGTTTATTTGGGTGTTTTTCTCCATATATTACAATCATTCCATTTTTCTCTAAAGTACCCTCTCCTGGCCACATTATTTCTTGAATTGCTGTTATAACCATTTGATATTCACCAGCTCCCCGTTTAGTTCCACGGCCGCCCCAGCTCGATATCGTGTCCATTCCATGTTCCAAATCTCAAAAGTCCTTTAATCTGTCCAAACGGTAGATTATATTTGGTGATACATTATCCTTACATTCCGTTAAGGTGTATAAAAGGGATGATTCATCTTTTACACAACTTAAATGGACACTGATGCGATTTTAAATACAGTTCAGAACAAGTGAAAAACCTTTACTATGATTGACGCGAGGAACAGTGTAATATTCCATATAACAATGAATTACTATTTCTACCAGTTTCGATGACTGACATTTAGAATTCTCTCAACCATAAGTTGATTGGCAAGATCACGAGACTGGATATCATCAAAGTTGAAATGATCAATGGCTTAGAAGACTATGACACAGACCAGGTCACCAGGCTGCTGAACACAATATTTGTTCCTGGAGATATACTTCCTGGCTTGTATTGATCTATGTTTATTGCAAACCCGAAGAAATCATGACCCTTAGGATGTGATCAACAGCAGAATATTAGCATAATGAGTCACAGCAAGGTGATTTTGCAATGAATTATTATGCAAAAAGTTAAAAGGCAGTGTAATCCAAAATAGGGGAAGAACAATGAGTGCATGTAGACGGCGAGGGAACTGTGGGGTGTAAAGATAATTAATAAGAATAAGGACAAGTTCGCTAGGGGCATTCCTAATGGAATTGGGTCTCTTTCCCAAACACGCCGTATAGAGGAAATAATATACTGGCTCAAGAAACCCCCAAGCATTGAACAACGCAGAAAAGGGTGCAAGTTCAACACTAATATAGAAGAAATGTTTCCCATAGAAGGCCGTGAGATCCGGAAATTTCTACCATAGACAACCGAGTAACTAGTCACTCTACCAAGAAGTTGTGTCTATGTGTAAGTTCCCCACCCCACTTTTAATCTTTCATAAGTATATACATACAATGACAAGTATCCATTGCCATGCACAACCACTGTCTTACATAACAGATGGGAACAACCACTGTCATACGCAACGCTGTATTACCTAACAGATTGGAACAACCACTGTTAGACAAAAACAACACACTGAATCACTGTATTACATAACAGTTGAAAACAACAATGTTAGACAACAACAGCAACCATAAATTGACTATAAACATCAACTTTGGAACAAGACGTTCACAATGAATAATCTTCAAGGCTTGGTTAAACCAAACAAACAGACCTCTGTATTTTGAAAACATTTGGGTCTTGGGAAAACCTTGTTGGTTGAACCATGGTGACATCTACATGAAAGAAATGATCATATTCAAGTAACTCACACAAGTTATACAACCAGAACAGACTTCCAAAACATCCCAAGAAAAGTTTACAACAAAGAACATGTGTATCACACAAAATAAAGCGAGTGAAAACTAATCCATACAAAGACATAGATAAAGAAAATCTATCTAATCTGTCTCTGGTACTGTCCTAGATGACTATTGATGACTCCCTCTTCTTCATTATTCATCAAAAAGGTCTGGCTATAATCCCACCTGCTATAATCCAGGACAACAGCTGATATATATATATATATATAGATATATATTCTCACATATTCAGGGAATTTGGAATTGCACACACACAAATGGGTACTCCAACCGAATAGAATATATATCCACTAAGTCACAGCTGTTAAGTAGCTGGGTTAGAGGCATACCGGCTTGGTGTAACAGATCGAGGCATAATTCTCTAGCTGTCAGTATTATTGATAAACCAAGATTATTCACAGAGTTCTTCAGTATCCCTTGAATGAGGAAGGACATCACAGTCTCTATATTGTTTCATAAACAAAGTTAACCTGAAATTGGGCATAAACATCTAGCCCCTTGTTCTGGGTGAGGATGTGGTAGATACTTTCTCCAGCTGAATTCACGACCAGCATTGACCTGGAGTGGATATGCTGGATGGTGAGATTTAAGAAAAAAAGAGCTGGGAGTTCGCATAAATAGTCGGCGATTCCATACTGTTAATTGCTGGTGAACCCCCGACTATCAATGAGCCTCTTGTACAGGCCATTTGAACGAGAAAATCGGGGACTGATTTATTAAATAGGGTATCTCCCTGTGTCCAGATGGGCAAAGCAGATCCTCTGGCTCTTGTATACAATGTAATGCTGAGCACCACCCGAAAGCTCCTAGATGTAGGGAATCCACTTCAACATGGTCAAAGTCCAATAATACCCAGACACTGACATAAGGTCCAGTGCGTGCGGCAGTACACAGTCGCACTCTTCAAACTTTAGCAAGTGCATATTAGGGGTGGGCTGATGACCCAGTTTCCCGCCTATAAATACAAGCGTGTTGACTATAAATCGATTTCCAATACTCCACCCACATCTCTCCAGCGCCTATATAATGAAGAAAAAAACAGGGTCGATATACATTAGTAATAAAACCCATTACTTGATAATATTGTATCATAATAAAAATAAAGAAAACAAAAAGAAAGAAGAAAGGAGGGTGTTGTCTGTTTCTTATCTCTCGTCTCCTCCTGTAGAGTTTTGTCCCACTCCAAAAATGAGTGAGGTATCTACTCATGTACATCTATTCTGGATCAATACTGGAGCGTCCTGGGGGGTTAGCCACATCCTAACCATCCAAACATCCTGATAGTACCGCTGTCCCAACATGGTCAGAATCCCTGATAAATAGCCTCATGTCAACAATTCCTAAATCTCTTTTCCATAGCTGCAAGCAGCATTAGCTAAGTACCACTGACAAATGGCAGAAGGCTAGCCACCAGATCAGTCATCTACTTCTTCACCACCACCACCACCACCACCACCACCACCACCACCACCACCACCATCATCATCATCATCATCATCAACATCATCATCATCATCATCATCATCATCATCATGTGTCCTGTCTCCACTGGGGTGAAATTATGTCTACTCCAGCAGTAACAATCATGAATAGAATATATATATAACACTCATAACAAAATCCTTATAAGCCTTTTACTAATACATGGCATGAACCATCTAGTGGGTAGTTACCCAACATCTCAAAGCCAAAACACAAGAGCATAGTGTCATTTCCCCTATTTGACTATTTGATGCAGGTGGTTTTAATGAACGTTGTTTTACAACCCACCAAATTCTGCCATCACAAGTCGTGCATTGACATCAAGAACACTCATGTAGTAAGCCAAGCAGTAATAATGTTGTTGGTAAATTCCTGGACATACGTTATTAGCCTAGACACCTACAACAGGGGTACAATGCAGACGGAGAACGCACATCCTGCCAAGCCTTTGGTTATCTGGTGCACGTTTTCCTTCCTCTCACTTGAGATTATAACTAACTGACATTTCCTTCGGTCCCATAACATCGTGTATGAAAAAAGATTACAAGACCATCAAACCTCTGTGTATTTATAACAATTTGAACAAAAGATTAACTCCCAAGTGCACGAGAAGTCAAAAGAGAACATTTCTTTTGCATAACAGACTATTTATGTTGTACGCATATAGTAACATTTCTCCAGTATCAGAAAAGAGATACAAAATATGCACTCAAAGGGAACACTTTATAACACAGAGACAAGTTGCAGTTGATATACATTTGAGAGTAAGATATGTTCACAAAGCATATCAGAAAGATTACACATAGCAAAATTGAAATTGCAAGCCTTAGGATAGTCCGTGGGACAAAATGGCGGAGGGCGCAGACCGCGAAACTCAGGCCAAACCTTCAATGAAATGTTCGTCTCACATTTTTTACAAACCACTTCAATCATGATACTTGTTGCATCATGTATTATCCTAATACATAAAATAAGATATTACGCTCTGTGTTGCCGGGGCCCATACGGGGGAGCAAAGAATAGTGACACTGTTACCAACCATGCACGTCGTAAGAGGCAACTAAGGAGGCTATGCTACTGAGTGAGTGCGTGGCGCGACACTGTGAGCTGTGAGTTTCGTGTTGAATGCTTGTGCATCTGTCCGCAGTTGTTTTTCGCTTGAACTGCATGTTCGGAACGATGACGGCCGGCTATTGCTGGATTGACAGGTTTCCTTTTCGGTTCACGAGTGCATTTTTAGGAGACTCCTTGTAGTCGTCGTTGTAGCTACGGAGTTCGTGCTTTGTGCTTCGCTTTCGTTGGGTCGCCCTGCAGAAAGAGACCGAGCTATATGGGATAAAACTCCGGTCAATGAAGTCTTTCTGGTGACTGCCGTTTTCATCGACAATGAACTGTATTTTTCGTGGAGGATTTTGTGTTGGCATTCTGCGACTAACTAACTAACTAACTAACTATCTCAGCCAATATACACCATGTGTTGTACCTGTGACGTATTGTTTGTCATCCAGCAGTGCTTCCCAAAAAACGTTGCTATTAGTGTAAGCCTGATTTAGCGAGACAGTCCAGCGATTAAAAAGTTTCCACGGAAGAATTAATTGAAGCTACCTTTGTTTCAATTCCAGCGCATTGATTGGCCGAGACCATGGAAAAATTTATTGTTGACTAGGCTAACTGCAGGCCGCGTCATTCGCCATGTTACCTTGAAGTTAGCGAATCACCCCATTGGGTTAGTGGGGGTAATTAATCGCCCTTTAATCCTCTGCGCTTTGGGTCATTGGCACCTTTCCGTCTTGACTGACGATAGTTTGGTACATTGTGCTTCAAAAAGGCTTAATAACTACGACTCATGGCGGTGGCGAGTGTGGCTGGTAAGGCCAATTCTTGCTGCAAATGTTTGCCCACAGTAGATGCATGTGAAAACATGGTCATTTCCACCATTGTGCACCATCTTACGTCTCTCACGCTCTGTGTGTGCTTTATCTGCAATCATTTTCTCTTTGTCTTTATTCCATTTCTGATAGTTTGCCCTCCATGCAACACGTTCAGCGGCGACTTGCTCCCAATGTGCATTATCTATGCCTGTATCAATCATGTCCCGCTTACAAACATCTTTGTATCGTAGTAGAGACCGACCCTGAGATCTCCTACCCGTCTGTAATTCACCAAAAAATATGTCCTTTGGTATTCTACCATCATCCATCCTCCTAACATGTCCTATCCATCTAAGTCTACGAAGACTGAGCATGGAATACACCGTCACACAACCTGATCTTTCCAATACTTCAGTATTTGTGATTTTGTCTTGCCACTTAATACCAAGTATTCTTCGCAGACACCGCATATGAAAGCTGTTTAAACGTTTCTCTTGGCGTGAGTAAGTTGTCCAGGTCTCACTGCCATATAGAAGAGTACTAAGGACACAGGTTTCGTAGACGAGGACTTTTGTTTTGACAGTAAGCTTCCTGTTCTCCCAGATTCTTTTTGCTAACAAGTTCATTGTTGTTGCTGCCTTGCCAATCCTGATGTTGATTTCCTGATCGAGGGATAATTTGCTATTTACCTCTGATCCTAGATATGTAAAATGGTCTACTATCTCCAGTTCGGCGTCGTCAATAAATGTTGATGGTACACCATGTGCACTTGTGACATAATCTGTGTCTTCTTTTTGTTATTGTTAAACCAAATTCAGACAAGCATTGGAGAATGCAGATAGTAGATGTTGTAATTCTTCCTCAGAGTGGGTCGTAATTGCAGCATCATCCGCAAAAAGCAACTTTCTGATTAGTACCCTCCTAATTTTGGTCTTGGCCTTCAATCTCTGAGCATTATAGAGGCCACCATCTGAGCGTGAGTGAATGTATATACCGTCTCCTGATCACGAAAGGCATATTTCAGTAGAAGTGAAAAGTATATCCCAAAGAGTGTTGGGGCTAGTACACAATTCTTGCTTAATGTCGTGTCCCCCTTTAAGTGTCGTCCCTGGATGAGGAGATCAAAACCCCACATTATAAAATTTTTTCCTAATATCCGGGGAATCCACCAGCTTCCGTCCAACCACTCCATCAGCCCGTGGACACCTTTCCTATCACTCTCTCACTGTCGTACTATGCCCCCCCCTCTACTTCCCAACGCAACATACTCAAAAAACTCTTGCTTCTAAAAATTAATAAAGATTATTTATTAAAGAAAGTGTAACGTATATGAGACGTGTATGCGAAGAAAAAGTGTGTCGAGTATTCTAATGTAATGTATAGGTCACCTTCAAAGTTCGGATCAGAGTCCACTCATCATGGCAAGATTACACGACATCACCCAGTCAGTTAACCCCCCAATTTTTTAAGACCCCTCCAAAAAAACCAT
>JACEFZ010001048.1:20000-23382 GCA_014155875.1 Cepaea nemoralis | reverse complement strand
TGGAGGGGTGTGTGTGGGTAGTGGTATTGTGATCGAGAGATTGGTTGGGGGTGGGTGTGTGGGTGCGTAGTGGAGGATGTTTGCCTGAGTGAGTGTCTGTTGGTGGACGGGTAGGGAATGCGTATGTGGGTGGAGAGAGGTGTGTGGTGTGTTGGTTGGAGATATTGTGTGGGTGAGGTATGTGTGTGTGGGTGGGGGATTTTTGTGGTGTGTGAGTGGGGGTATGTAGGGTGGATGGGTAAGGGTATCTGTGTGGGTGTGGGTGGGAATATTGTGTGGTATCTGGGTGGGGGATATGTGTGTGGGTGTGTAAGTGGGGATGTGTTGGTGAGGGATGTGTGTGTGGTGCGTGGGTTGGGAATAGTGCGTGGTAGGGGGTGTATGTGATGTGCGGGTGGGGGATTGTGTGGTGGGGATTAGGTTATGGCATGTGTGGGTGGGTGGAAGTTGTATGTGTCGGGTGGTGGGGTGTGTGTGAGTGGATTGGGGATGTATGAGTGGTTAGGGAGATGTGTGTGTGTGTGGGGGGGGGGGGGAACATGTTAGTTGGTGGGGATGTGTGTGTATGGTTTGGGGATGTTGTGAGTGGATGTGCGATGTGTGGGTTGGTGGGGGATCGTGTGCATGGGTGGGGAATATGTTGTCGATAGAGATGTGGCTGGGGGATGGGTGGTTTCAGGTGTGGGTGGGGAGAGGATGTGTGGGTTAGGATGTGTATGTGGATGGGAGTGGGATGTGTGGGTTGGTGGGGGAATGTTTGTGGGTGGCGAGTGTGTTTTGGTTGGGGGATCAGGTGAGGGCAGTGTGTGCGGGTGGGGGATGTGCGGGAGGGGGATGGGTCGGTTGGTGGGGTATGTATGTGTCCCTTGGTGTGCGTGTGTGTGGGTAGGTGGGGGTGTGTATGTGTCCCTTGGTGCGCGTGTGTGTGGGTAGGTGGGGGTGTTGTGTGGGTGGGGTGATGTATGGATAGGTGGGAGATGGGCCTCACAACATGGTAATTAGCCTTGTTTATGTTTACAACATTCATTTCACAATGTTTATTTTTATTCCTATGTAAATGTATAATGCTCTTGATGAACGAAAGACGAGTGATTGGAAGAGGCCAATGTAAGAGGGGCCTGCGCGCCCAATTTGTGACCCTAATAAAGTTGATTTGATTTGATTTGATTTGATTTCTCTCTCTCTCCTCTGTGTCTGTATGTGTTCCTTTGTCTCTTCCTGTCTCTGTATATGTCTGTCTAGCTCTCTCTCTCTCGCTCTCTCTCTCTCACTCTCTCCTCTGTGTCTGTATGTGTGCCTTTGTCTCTTCCTGTCTCTGTAAATGTCTGCCTAGCTCTCTATCTCTCTCTCTCTCTCTCTCTCTCTCTCTCTCTCCTATGTGTCTGTATGTGTGCCTTTGTCTCTTCCTGTCTCTGTATATGTCTGTCTAGCTCTCTCTCTCGCTCTCTCTCTCTCTCTCCTCTGTGTCTGTATGTGTGCCTTTGTCTCTTCCTGTCTCTGTATATGTCTGTCTAGCTCTCTCTCTCGTTCTCTCTCTGTCTCTCTCTCCTCTGTGTCTGTATGTGTGCCTTTGTCTCTTCCTGTCTCTGTATATGTCTGTCTAGCTCTCTCTCTCGCTCTCTCTCTCTCTGTCTCTCTCTCCTCTGTGTCTGTATGTGTGCCTTTCTCTTCCTGTCTCTGTATATGTCTGTCTAGCTCTCTCTCTCGCTCTCTCTCTGTCTCTCTCTCGCCTCTCTCTCTCTCCTCTGTGTCTGTATGTGTGCCTTTGTCTGTTCCTGTATCTGTATATGTCTGTCTAGCTCTCTCTCTCGCTCTCTCTCCTTCTCTCTCGCTCTCCTCTCTTCTCTGTGTCTGTATGTGTGCCTGTGTCTCTTCCTGTCTCTGTAAATGTCTGCCTAGCTCTATCTCTCTCTCTCTCTCTCTTCTCTCTCTCTCTACTCTGTGTCTGTATGTGTGCTTTTGTCTATTCCTGTCTCTTTATATGTCTGTCTAGCTCTCTCTCTCTCGCTCTCTCTCGCTCCTCTACTCTCTGGTCTGTTGTTTGCCTTTGTCTCTTCCTGTCTCTGTAAATGTCTGCCTAGCTCTCTCTCTCTCTCTCTCTCTATGTGTCTGTATGTGGCCTTTGTCTCTTCCTGTCTCTGTATATGTCTGTCTAGTCTCTACTCTCTCTCTCTCTCTCTCCTCTGTGTCTGGTATGTGTGCCTTTGTCTCTTCTTGTTCTCTGTATATGTCTGTCTAGCTCTCTCTCTCTCTCGCTCCCTCTTTCTCTCTCTCTACCTCTCTGTCTCTCCTCTGTGTCTGTATGTGTGCCTTTGTGTCTTCCTGTCTCTGTATATGTCTGTCTAGCTCTCTCTCTCGCTCTCTCTCTCTCTCTGTCTCTCTCTCTCCTCTGTGTCTGTATGTGTGCCTTTGTCTCTTCCTGTCTCTGTATATGTCTGTCTAGCTCTCTCTCTCGCTCTCTCTCTCTCTGTCTCTCTCTCTCGCTCTCTCTCTCTCCTCTGTGTCTGTATGTGTGCCTTTTTCTCTTCCTGTCTCTGTATATGTCTGTCTAGCTCTCTCTCTCTCTCGCTCTCTCTCTCTCTCCTCTGTGTCTGTATGTGTGCCTTTGTCTCTTCCTGTCTCTGTAAATGTCTGCCTAGCTCTCTCTCTCTCTCCTCTCTCTCTCTCTCTGAGGAGAGCGGGGAATGTGCGTATGGGTGATGTATATGTGTGGGTGAGTAGGGGATTGTGGTGGTTGGGGGACGTATGTGGGGTGTGTGGGTGGGAGATGTGTGTGTGTGGATGGGGAATGTGTGGGTGGGGGTGTGTGAGTGGCTTAGGGATGTGTAGGTGGGTGAGGGAGTTGTATGTGTTGGGGTGGTATGTGTGAGTGGGTGGAGGGTGTGTTGTGGGTAGTGGTATTGTGATCGAGAGATTGGTTGGGGGTGGGTGTGTTGGTGCGTAGTGGAGGATGTTTGCGTGAGTGAGTGTCTGTTGGTGGACGGGTAGGGAATGCGTATGTGGGTGGAGAGAGGGTGTGGTGTGTGTTGGTTGGGGATATTGTGTGGGTGAGGTATGTGTGTGTGGGTGGGGGATCTTTGGGGTGTCGTGAGTGGGGGTATGTGGGGTGGATGGGTAAGGGTATCTGTGTGGGTGTGGGTGGGAATATTGTGTGGTATCTGGTGGGGGATATGTGTGTGGTGTGTAAGTGGGGATGTGTTGGTGAGGGATGTGTGTGTGGTGCGTGGGTTGGGAATAGTGCGTGGTAGGGGGTGTATGTGATGTGCGGGTGGGGGATTGTGTGGTGGGGGATTAGGTTATGGCATGTGTGGGTGGGTGGAAGTTGTATGTGTGGGTGGTGGGGTGTGTGTGTGTGGATTGGGGATGTATGGGTGGTTAGGGA
>JACEFZ010001048.1:0-12500 GCA_014155875.1 Cepaea nemoralis | reverse complement strand
TACATTACTGACATTAATAGAAAGAGTAATAGACAAACAGGAAGACATATATTTGTGCTTCATAGATTATACTAAGACATTTGATAAAGTAAAGCATAATGAACTGATTAAAATGTTGGACGATATTAACATTAGTGGGAAAGATTTAAGAATAATAAAGAATATTTACTGGAACCAAGTAGCAGCAATTAAAATGGGAAATAAAGAGGGCAATTGTGAACAAATAAAGCTAGGAAGGAGTACGACAGGGGTGTGTCTTGTCACCGGATCTCTTCTCTCTCTATATCGAAGTAATAATGAGAGAGATCAAAGAGAAGCCAGGAATGCTAATCGGAGGTTATAATATAAACAATATACGCTATGCAGATGACACAGTATTGGTTGCGGTAATGCAACGGATCTACAACAATTTTTGGACATTGTAGTACAGAGAGTGCAAAGAAAGGACTCTCCTTGACTATCAAGAAAACAGAAGCAATGGTGCTTTCAAAGAAAAAGGTGACACCAAAATGTAGAATAGAAATAGAAGGGGAAATTCTTAACCAAGTGAATAGTTTTAAATACCTAGGGGTATTTATAACATCAGATGGAAGATGTACAACATAGTTTAAGAGCAGAATAGGGCAAGCAAAGACTGCATTTCAGAAAAGGAAGGGTATCATATGCAATAAGTCACTATCATTGAATGTAAAAAAATAGAGTGCTAAAGTGCTGCCTAGAGTTTTTAACATGTGGATTAATTTCTCTGTACAGCCTTTTCTTCTCTACCTAGTGTTTCCACATTTAATTTGACTTCTCTGTGCAACCTTTTCTTCTCTGCCTTGTGTTTTCCACCTTTAAGTTAATTTTTCTGTGCAACCTATTCCTCTCTGCCTAATGTTTTCCAACATGGGATTAATCCAGGAGCAATAAAGTCGATCCTCTCGACTTATAATGCAGTAATGTGTGGCTGCTGGTTTTCTAGTGACTGCCGCTTCCATCGACGATGAACTGTATTTTCCGTGGAGGACTTTTGTGTTGGCATTCTGACGGCGGCATTATGTACAGTATGCCTGTGCAGGCTGTTCGCATGTTGGGACTCCTGTCTATTCCACTTTTCACATAGGGTAGTGAGGAGCATTTCGTGTGATATTCACTGGCACAGGAACGGAGCATAATGGAGACGACCAATTAGTGTTTTGAACATTTAGATTAATTTCTTTGTGCAAACTTTTCTCCTCTGCCTAATGTTTTCCACATTTTGGTTAATTTCTCAGTTCAACATTTTCTTCTCTGCCTAGTGTTTTCCACATTTAGGTTAATCTCTCTGTACAATCTGTTCTTCTATGCCTAGTGTTTTCCACATTTGATTAATTTCTCTGTAAAACATTTTCTTCTATGCCTAGTGTTTTACGCATTTAAGTTAATTTCTCTGTACAATCTGTTCTACTCTGTCTAGTATTTTCCACATCTAATTTAATTTCTCTGTACAACCTTTTCTCCTCTGCCTAATGATTTCCACATTTAGGTTAATTTTTCTGTACAGCCTTTTCTTCTCTGCGTAGTGTTTTTCATATTTAGGTTAATTTCTCTGTATAACATGTTCTTCTCAGTCTAATGTGTTCCACATTTCGGTTAATATCTTTGTAAACACCTTTCTTCTCTGATTAGTGTTTTGCACATTTAGACTAATTTCTCTGTACAACCTTTTTCCTCTGCCTAATGTTTTCCATTTTTAAGTTAATTTCTATGTGCAGTCTTTTCTTCTCTGAGAGGTGTTTTCCACATTTAGGTTAATTTCTGTATTCAACCTTTTCTTCTCTGATTAGTATTTTCCACCACCATGTTAATTTATCTGTACAACCCTTTCTTCTCTGCCTAGTGTTTTACACACTTAGATTAATTTCTCTGTGCAATCTTTTCTCTTCTGCCCAGAGTTTCCCACATTTAGGTTAATTTCTCTGTACAACCTTTTATTCTCTGTCTAGTGTTTTCCACCTGTAGGTTAATTTCATTATTCAACCCTTTCTTCTCTAATGTTTTTCACTATTAGGTTAATTTCTCTATTCAGCCTTTTCTTCTCTGTCTAGTGTTTTCCATCATTAGGTTAATTTCTCTATTCAGTCTCTTCTGTTCATATCCTCTATCAATTTCATTTAGAGGTCAGCATGGCCGTTTGGATAAGAGCGCCCGTTTTTAAACTTTCGGTGTGCTGATGCCAAGGTAACTGTTTCATTCCGTACACCAGTCAGCTGGACTAAAATGTCGACTTCTCGTCTTTTACTTGGGGACGGAAATTAAAAGTACCTCGAAAGTCGGAGTGGGTTCGCCTAATGACGAGGGACACTGATAATAAGGACAGCTAGTGCACATACACACAAACATCAGCCCAGTGGACATGAAGTAGTAGCACGAGTATGGACTATGCATGAGTTCAGAGGAAGCGAGCGTACCCACAAATGTTACTGGTCTCTTCTGTATTGTTTTGATAAGTGATCTAGTAACACCGACCTCTGTCAATACATTGGCGTCTGTTATTCGTGTTTACTCACGAGATTATCAGTATAAATCTCAAACTCCGTATCTCCACAGCCTTCAGTGTCGTGTTTACTCATGAGATTATCAGTATAAATCTCAAACTCCGTATCTCCACAGCCTTCAGTGTCGTGTTTACTCATGAGATTATCAGTATAAATCTCAAACTCCGTATCTCCACAGCCTTCAGTGTCGTGTTTACTCATGAGATTATCAGTATAAATCTCAAACTCCGTATCTCCACAGCCTTCAGTGTCGTGTTTACTCATGAGATTATCAGTATAAATCTCAAACTCCGTATCTCCACAGCCTTCAGTGTCGTGTTTACTCATGAGATTATCAGTATAAATCTCAAACTCCGTATCTCCACAGCCTTCAGTGCCGTGTTTACTCATGAGATTATCAGTATAAATCTCAAACTCCGTATCTCCACAGCCTTCAGTGTCGTGTTTACTCATGAGATTATCAGTATAAATCTCAAACTCCGTATCTCCACAGCCTTCAGTGCCGCGTTTACTCATGAGATTATCAGTATAAATCTCAAACTCCGTATCTCCACAGCCTTCAGTGCCGCGTTTACTCATGAGATTATCAGTATAAATCTCAAACTCCGTATCTCCACAGCCTTCAGTGCCGTGTTTACTCATGAGATTATCAGTATAAATCTCAAACTCCGTATCTCCACAGCCTTCAGTGCCGCGTTTACTCATGAGATTATCAGTATAAATCTCAAACTCCGTATCTCCACAGCCTTCAGTGCCGCGTTTACTCATGAGATTATCAGTATAAATCTCAAACTCCGTATCTCCACAGCCTTCAGTGCCGCGTTTACTCATGAGATTATCAGTATAAATCTCAAACTCCGTATCTCCACAGCCTTCAGTGTCGTGTTTACTCACGAGATTATCAGTATAAATCTCAAACTCCGTATCTCCACAGCCTTCAGTGTCGTGTTTACTCATGAGATTATCAGTATAAATCTCAAACTCCGTATCTCCACAGCCTTCAGTGCCGCGTTTACTCATGAGATTATCAGTATAAATCTCAAACTCCGTATCTCCACAGCCTTCAGTGTCGTGTTTACTCACGAGATTATCAGTATAAATCTCAAACTCCGTATCTCCACAGCCTTCAGTGCCGTGTTTACTCATGAGATTATCAGTATAAATCTCAAACTCCGTATCTCCGCTGCCTTCAGTGTCGTCTCCATGCCATTACTCATTGCTATGGTTGTCAGACGTCTTGACTGTTGGGGTTGGAACTCTTCGCTGGCTTCTGAGGATGGGGACGGAGCGCTTATGGGAATGCCCCGAATGCTGTGATGTCGGTTCCTAAATCAATCAATCAATCAATCAATCAGTCGTCCTGGACAGTCCTGTTTTTTTAATGAAATAATTTACTGTCCCGAAAACAATGCTTTCGGGACGCTTGTTTGTCCCGGTGTTCAGGATTGTCAAATAAAAGCTTTGGTTTAATTAAATTTGTTTCTCGGTTTTCATTCGGTAGAGCTGTTTAATTTAGACACACCAAATGTCCATGCATGCCATCACAAAAATGTTGTTTTCATGATTTAGTGGATAGTGCGGTCAGTCTGTTTCCATCTGTTGTGACCTTTGCAGATTTAGCTTCAAACTAAACTGTAAGCACAGGTCGCGCTGCGGAAAGAGACCATATTCGATAAAACTCGGTGCAATGAATTCAACCCTATTGCTTTTAAACCTCCTTATTTTCAAATGACGGTATTAACTTTTTGTACCATTTTTGGTTCTTTTTATGCTTAACAGAAATGTCTCAGTTTCGCAATCTGGCAACCCTACTCATTGATTAACATTCGGATGTTCAGACCAGGCATACTCGCTTGAAAAGAATGTTCCACTTTTACTTAAAATATGTAGTGATGAGGAAAGAGACCGAACCATATGGGATAACATCCGGTGCAATTAAGTCAATCAGCTCGCCTTTAAACCCCTTATTAAAATCACATTGTCCAAGCAGTCCAGGCATTTGTCCAACCCAAAATTCCCATTGTCGAACCAGTCCAGGCATCTTTTGGTCCAACCAAAAATTCCCATCGTCTAACCAAACCATGCATCTTTTGTCCAACCCAAAATTCCCATTGTCCAAGCAGTCCAGGCCGGTCTCCCTGGCCTAGAAGTTAGCGACTTTCCCCGTAATCCCGTATACCCACATGAAGAACGTAACTTGCGCGAGAATCGGTAGTGGTTCTCGCCGCGTTGGTGACTTATGGGGTATGTGAGCCGGCCGCTCAGAAAGCTATGGCAGACTACTGAGCGTAATCTTGCCAAAGAAATCAACAATCAGCTGAAAGATGCTGATGCTTACAGCGATGTCCTGTACAGGATATGCGAATCCAAACAAACAAAAAAGCAGTCCAGGCATCTTTTGTCCAACCCAAAATTCCCATTCTCCAAGCAGTCCAGACATCTTTTGTCCAACCCAAAATCCCCATCGTCCAACCATTTCAGGCATCTTTTGGCGGGAAACAAATGTTCCATTTTAATTTAATATCGTCCCTGTTCCATTGCCCAATCAGTCCAGGCATATTTTGGAGTGAAACAAATGTTCCACTTTAACTTACTATCGTCCCTGATGTTTTATCCTCAACCAGCTCCGCGATCGTCGACTACATCTTTGCACGCTGCAGTGCAGACATAACGATTGCTTGTGTCATAACCGCGCTCAAATTGAATTCCGGCCAAGTTGGCAGACGTGACTGTACTACCATTTCCGTTGGTTGTCTTGTGATGTCGCCATACACGCACATGTTAAACTTTGATGTGTGTGCGTGTTTGACTTTCGGCCTAGACTTCTATATTTAATTGGAAAATCTGAGACCGACTGTGAAATTAAAATTAACCCTTTCTGCTCCAGACAGTGGTTTTATTAACTCACTTTGTTCTACATGATAAATAAATATTACTTGTGGCCATAGGCCAGACTTCTCACGTTCTGTTGCGTGCAATTATACCCCTGCCTCTCTTCCCTTACTGTCTTTGAGTCAGGTATGACTGCGCTACAGTGTGTCAGTAGACAGTACTACCTTCTTTCTGTTAGCGTCGAAGTTTAGGCTGTGCTCACCAAACCCGATACCCCACATTGTGCCAACGGCTTCTGGCGAAGGAACGCTATTGGGAGGGTACAAGCCTTATCCCGGTGGGAGTAAATGCAACCTAAGACTAAACGTCCTGGCAGGGCAGACCAGGCTCTAAGCCTTGGTGGGTAACTGATCTAGGATCGAAGCTCCGACAGGCGGATAGTTAGAGCATTGCTTTGCTGAACCGGTAGCTTCTGCAGCTTGTCTTGTACCAGATGTAGTCGTGTTACCTTTCCTCTGAAGTAAACCAGGCAGGTCGAGAAAGGGATCATACCGCATGGAAAATTCGTGGTCTCTACAATTCAGCCTAGATGTTATGCTATGGAGAAGTATAACTCCATCCCTGGTCTTACCGCCATGGGTTGTAGTTATTATGCCTTTTTTAAAGCACAATGTAACACTTGGGGGCGTAAATTACAAGAAAACTACCGTCTGTCAAAACTGCCAGGTGCTGGTGAGCTCAGTAAAGCGGATTTGGGGCAACCCAGCCTGAAATCGGTACCAGCAAATGTGCTGGGAAGTCAAGGCGGCAGACGTGATACTGGCCACATCACACATCACACATCGAGTGCTTGTTGTCTTTAAATTATGGGGCCAGCGAAGTATAGGGTATATTTTTAATGCCTGTGCAATGTTTGAAAATATTGCCGGTCCAAGTTTTGTATTCACCCTCTGTCAAGTTCATGTAACATAATAGGTAAATACAAAACTTTGACCGGCAATATTTTCAAACACTGCACAGTCATTAAAAATGCACCATGTATACCCAATAAGCCTGGCGGTGTGTGAAGAGATTCTTTACTTGTTTAATATCCCGAATCATCGGTATTTGTGGGGGTCAGCATGGCTGAATGGATAAGAGCGGTCGTTCTTAAACTTCCGGTGTGCCACTGCCGAGGTAGTGGGATTAACCCTACACAGGTTAATTGAACTAAATTGGTGACTTCTCGTCCTTGACTGGGGGACGTACATTGCAAGTACCTTAAGTCGGTGTGGGTTCCCATGATGGCGAGGGACACTGGTCATTAGGGAAGCTAATTCACACGCAAAAAGCAGCCCTGTGAGCTGAACGTAGTAACTAGTAGCGTGTAAATGGACTACGGTGGAGTTCAGCATGGCTATCTATCTATCTATCTATCTATCTATCTATCTATCTATCTATCTATCTATCTATCTATCTATCTATCTAATCTATCAAATCTATCTATCTATCTATCTATCTATCTATCTATCTATCTATCTATCTATCTATCTATCTATCAAATCTATCTATCTATCAAATCTATCTATCGATCTATCGATCTATCGATCTATCGATCTCTCTATCTCTCTATCTCTCTATCTCTCTATCTCTCTATCTCTCAATCTCTCAATCTCTCAATCTCTCAATCTCTCAATCTCTCTATCTCTCTATCTCTCTATCTATCTATCTATCTATCTATCTATCTATCTATCTATCTATCTATCTATCTATCTATCTATCTATCTATCTATCTATCTATCTATCTATCTATCTATCGATTTTTTTTTTCTGTCGGGGGCAAAAAGAAAATCCTAACCTGCACAGTTCGCGGCGACTGCACTAGCCAGGCGGCCTTAATTCCTCAGGCTCAAAGACCCCCCCCCCCCTCCTCCTCCTCCTTGTCATACACCGCAAAGTAATATATTGGCAGTAAATGACAGTTTTTTGGGTTTTTTTTACAGTGGGGCATATGTTCGAATCCCCATCGAAGGTTACTGCCAGCGAGCGATTATAAGGGTCTTCATTCGCTGGTACGCTCTTTGTCTTGATAGAGGGTGCGCTAATGCCCGCTAGTGGTTATTCATAGAGAGTGCCTGACTGTTCACAAGATCGACAGGGTCATACGCACTTTGCATCTGACTGAAGGCTGACTCATCTCTGATATAATTCATTTTTATTACATATGTGATTTCTTTCTCTTGAGCCCAGCTCCGTACACGTTATCTTGAATATTGGACATTATATTTAAGTACCGCAACTCTCTGATGTTCCCCTCTCAGTATTACACTTGAGTATGTGAAACTGTCATTCTTTACATCAGAACAACTTACACTGTGCAAAGCTTGATACTCAACTCAGATTGTTTTGTTTTTTTCCTGGATGTATTGACTAATCACGAAATTACACTTCGTTCATACTAGCATAATTTCTCAACGCAACGAATTAACAAAACTACTTAACAACCACAACTCCTAACAACATATTTGTAGCAGCGCAATTTGTGGCCGTGCTACTGCAACAAAGAACCACGTCTCGACTTGACCATGGCTCTCTTCCAGCTGACTGCCTCGAAGAGACGATGTCCCCTCGCTTACGATTTGCCTTGCCGTCTTCGTGCAAGGTGTGCATCTATAAATTCACGCTGAATTGCTTGAAGCCCTGTATTCTTTCGGTTCACTATTCCATGACCTAATATAAGCTCAGTACAGTTACTGTTATTAACTGACCTAGGCCCATATGTTGACCCAGCGTATAATTGGCACCAGAAAATGAATGCCGAAGTAAAGGCGACCGCCGTTATATTGACCACATTGCCCATCGAGTATTGATTGTTGTCTACAAATATCGATGTTACACCATATACCCATTATGATTCAAAACTTGTGAAAAGGCCTTAAGGATTAACAAGATACACACATGCAATGGTAGCCTAGGGAGGCCGACACACTACAAACGTCCCTCTTCGTCGATTGCATGGCACGTGTTGGAAACCGGCCATGTTATTGATAGGGGCAGTGCCTTTCGCGTGTTGTTTAATACACAAAGTAGCCCCTTGTTAAAGTTTGCAAAAGCCATAATGATTAATCTACATAAGCCAGTTTTGTGAAAAAAGAAAGACATGATAGTCAATTTAAAATTACCGTGGTAGACAATTGACATTACTGTGTGAACATGTGTATATTTCAGCTTGAAGGATTTATCTAGTTATTTTACTTTATGTTGTGTGAATTCTGCAGTATGTACCTGACGCGATGAGGTTAAATATGTCAGGCAATAAATCGTGCAATCTATTGTTTGTGTCTTCGTTATTTAAATTTTACCTTTTCAAAGAAGGAAACCTACAGCAAAACATTGACGATCATGACAAAGTGAACAACCCAATGTATTAGCAATCACAGCAATCAAACGTGGAAGCTTCAGAGAGAAATCATCAAAGAGAATTGTTGGCCACCAACGCCCACTGTCAATATGTGTGGAGGAAACACACATGAGACTGGCTCAAATACAAGCCATCACGTGTGATAATCCCAATATATTTGATGTTCCGAGTAGCAGGCACTGGGTTTTTGATGTTGCACGAACACGATACAAGCTAGCAAATGAACAGATCTAAGGAAATTAATGGGTACACAGACAAACAAGTTAATGATCCTCTTTCATGCAATGGAGAACATTAGAGCAAGGGTTGCAGGCTTATAGTTTGAAAACTATTGGCAGTGGAGTGGATGTGTGTGTGTGTGTGTGTGTGTCAGTGCTACTCGTCTTCTTCTTCTTCTTCTTCTTCTTCTTCTTCTTTTTCTTCTTCTTTTTCTTCTTCTTCTTCTTCTTCTTCTTCTTCTTCTTCTTCTTCTTCTTCTTCTTCTTCTTCTTCTTCTTCTTCTTCTTCTTCTTCTTCTTCTTCTTCTTCTGCCCTCCACCACCCATACGAGCATAGACGCTGAAACAACTCACACCAGTCCTCCCTATCCTTTGCTATCTCCTGCAGCCCAATCCCTGATCTCCTCATGCTATCCATCTATGTCTTCTCCGTGTGTTTTACGTTTACCACTATTTCATTCGCCCCGTGGGTTCCATACAAAAGAGTCTAGTTATGATATCCTCAAGTTGTCTTAGTGCGTTACCTATCCAGCGTCAATGTCTTTTCCTCACCTCGTCATTTACTGGGATTTGTTTAGTTCTCTACGTGAGCTCTGTGTTAGTGGTTCTGTAATAGCACTTTAGTTTCATTATTGTGCGAAGGCATTAATAAATTATTGTTTGTAGTTTATTAATAATTGTTTTAGTCGCTATTCGTGTTTCTTTTTCCATACAGTAGTATTTATTTACCCTTGTAGTTAAGTATTGTAAGTGTGGTGCTAAGTTTAATGTAAGTAAACTACAGGTTTTCTGCAGACCCCACAGTGCTGCATCAGCCGCCAGAGGGTCTCCCTATCAATGCTGACAAAGACCTTTCTATAAAAGACAAATCTGAAGTGGCTGCTAACTCACTGACCGCCTGATCTAAGGGAGTTAGTGGCCTCAGGTCATCTTATCTCTGGGAAGCAAGGTAATCTTTAAGCATTGGACCACAACACACGTAATCACGAGAGTTGACAACACACGAGTCGACAGAGCTGGTTCAGAACTGGGCACGTCAATTTAATAGCCTTGGCTGCAGCAATCGAGCATAACATAATTGTTACCAACAAGTGTAAGGACTATCTACACAAGAAACATGTCACAGACAGAAACAAATCTAAGAAACAAAATAGCGTAAAACAAACAAACAAATATAAGGAAAACCGTATAGACCGATTGCAATAGGTAAAACATTAACGCCTAAAATATTTCCACATGTCACATGCATTATATTCTCTTGTGTTTGTCATGAAACGGCGAGTATTTTTTTTTTCTAAATGGTAGACACAAACAGATATCCCGCTGTGAAATATGATTATCATATATAATATCATTATATTATAATAACACCACACTAAGTTTTCATCACGTCTGAATCTTATTGATGTTTCATTCCTTCCACGTAGTGTATTCCTGTCCTTTTCCGACGAAAGTACAACGTGTTCTCAACTTCATTGTGAGAATTATTACCCATATACTAATATCATTTATTTCCTGGCCCTCCTGTGCTATTGTCATGCAGAAGGATTGCAGGTAAGCATAATTCCACACCTGTCATAGATTTACCTGGAACATGGAATGCAAGTGTTTGTCTCTCCCTCCTCTATGTGATGTTGCAGACCGAGTGGCTGTGGTAGTGTATAATTTGAATAATGTGTGTCTGTTGGTCTTGATTATTCACCTGCGTTGAGAGCTGGTTTGTTTCCATTTTTTCTGAACACCACAACGGGTACAGTCTGTGCTCTGTGATTCATCATTATCAGGTGGCTTGTCGATAGGTGTGGATGATCATGGTCCGTCATCCCATGCAATCACCAGTCTAGCATCAAATGTGTGTTCTTCTCTCCATCATGGTCCGTCATCTCATGCGATCACCAGTGTAACACCAAATGTGTGTTCTTCTCTCCATCATGGTCCGTCATCTCATGCAATCACCAGTCTAGCATCAAATATATGTTCTTCTCTCCATCATGGTCCGTCATCTCATGCAGTCACCAGTCCAGCATCAAATATGTGTTCTTGCCTCCACCATATCATGCGGTGAAGCCATCCCGGTTTGTGTTATTCCTTCCACCCCTCTTATTCAGCTCAACTCTGACCAGATCTTATTGTCGCCCTGTTCAGTCCGGCAGTCGCTTAAAAAGTCTTTTAAAAGTCTACAGGGTTGACTTCATTGCGCCGCGTCACATATGGCTCAGTCTCTTTCCGCAGCCAACTGCCGAAAGCGTCACACAAAGCACGAACTCCATATCTCCAGCGACGACCCCCAGGAGTCTCCGAAAACAATGCATTCGTGAACCGAAGGACGCGGTCGGAATCGAACCCACAGCCATTGGAGTCCGAGTCAGATGGCTTGACAACTTCGCCATGGAGACAGACCTTAGGCTTCAGTCCAGCCTTATTTGATGAGCTTAATGAAACGCCGTTACCGTATCTTATCTCCTGTGGTTAATATTCGGCTTGGCCGCATTATCTGTGGGTTTAGCGTCCTCTAGCCCTCGTATCTGATAGACTGGTGTCATACTGGGAATCATATATATCAGATCCTCCGAAGTCGGAGAGTGTCTGCCTGTACGGCGAGGAACCACCAGTCTGCACACCAATAAGTCAGACATGGGACAACGGATTCTCACGCAAACCTCAGGTCCTGTATGACATCACACTGATGTTGGACAACGGGATGTCTTCATCCGACATACAGGACTTCACGCTGGAGATCACAGCCAGCGAACACAAGCACGTAAGCATATATATCAGAAAATTGCCTTGCACCAATTTTCGCTACCCCCATGAGTAGTTGTTATTGCGCGTTTTTGAAACACAATGTAACAAACTATTGTCTGTGACGGCAGTAGAATGCCATCCATCCATGTTATGAGCTGGTCTCGCGGCCAGGTTTAGACTGTTAACCCACCCCCCCCCCCCCCCCCCCCCCCCCCCCCCCCCCAACCTCCCTGTGGATGAAATGGGATCCCCTGGCTCTGGGAAACAAACACAAGAGTTGACAACAACGGAGTAGACATAGCTGGCTCAGAGCTGAAAATGTCAGTTTAACACGTCTCGCTGCACCAATCGATCATATCAGCCATTTTGTAAAAGAGTGTGAGAACTATCTACGAATGACAAATGTCACAGACAGACAGGACTCAGAACAAACTAGCTTAAACCAAATAAAATATGTCAGATAAACTGCATAGACATGATTGCAATAGGCAAAACATCAGAGCTGAAAATATGTCCAAATGTCACATGCATTATATTCTCCCGTGTGTTTGTCATGAAACGGCGTGTAATGTTTTTATTTCTAAATGGTAGACAGATATCCCGCTGTGAAAGATGTCTGATCATTATATTATAATAACTCCACACTACGTTTTTTCCACGACTGTATCTTATTGATGCTTTATTCTTCAGGTGTAGTTTATCCCTATTTTTTACCCTCCGTAATTAGTTCGTGTTCTCAATTTCATTGTGGTAATTATTACCCGTCTACTTGTACAGGCGGCGCTA
>JACEFZ010001047.1:0-59838 GCA_014155875.1 Cepaea nemoralis | reverse complement strand
CCAAAAAAAGTTTTGAAAACAAAAAGAAGTAAATTAGGGAAGGAAAAAACTACCCTTTTTGGAAAAAATCTTCCCATAAAATTTTGAGGGAGACCAAGCCAAAGGTGAATCCCGAGAAGACGTGTGACGCGTTGAGCGCTGAACCGTGTCATAGAAAAAGCCAACCTTGATGTGTTCTTCAACGGGTAAAATATTCATGGACACGACGGGTTGAAAAATCAGGGGATATTTGACAGCAGCCTGGCATATAAATATCATGTTCAAAAACACTATACAACGAGACAAACGGGAGTTAGTAGAACTGGAAACTATGGCAGCCTCTCACATGGAACAATCCAATCCAATTCCAGTTTGGTACGAGTACCCCCTTTCAGCCTTCGAGTATTCGACTTGGCTATGTTAGGGTGTTTATGGTGTAGCTTGTAGTTTGTCTTTCGTACTTTGGGCTGCTTGTTGTCAGCTTCCCGGCTTCTGATGGGTTGATTGCTTTCGCTACTTTCTTGGTTAGGTTTTTCATGTCTGGACAGAGTCGCGCACATGTTGAGGCTTGGAGTTGTTGTGTGCCCACCCCGTCATATGGTGCTGTTTCCTTCAGGGAGCTTTACCTCTCGTTCTCTATGCTCCAGTAATTGTGATCGTGTGGGCGTCTTCTTGATCTTCCTTGATTTCGTGTGTTGTTGGCGGTTCGCCAATTCGATCTTGGTGGGGAGCGATATCGTCCTTCGTCTGTTGCTTCTTTTTCTGGTACAATGGCGACAAAATGAAGCGTTACTTTTCGGAGGGACGCTATTTAGTGTTTTCCTTTGGATTTCGTGTGATTTCCTATGGATTTCCTGTGAATAGTGTTTTCCTGTGGATTACGTGATGTTAATTTGTGTTCTTTGATTGGAAGTTTTCAAAAGAAGCCACGGAAGGCAGGTGGTGGATGAAATTTTGAGGGCATCCGACAGATATTTGTGGGTCATGGCCTCGAGTTTCACGACGGCGGGCAGAGGAACTCTTCTTGAGTCTAATGGCTGCGGTCTCCGACCTGTAAGGTCACTGCCACAGAGGAAAGCAACGGCAAACTACCTCTTTAAAAGTGCCTAGTATATCATGATTCGCTTAAAGACTGATCATCGCAAGACAAGGACAGAGACGTTAAAATTAGCAACTTGGAACGTTAGGACATTAAACGACGGCGAAAAATTAGAGAACATAAAACAAGAAATTGAAAGGGAAAAAATTAATATTTTAGGTATGTGCGAAACGAGATGGACAGGAGCAGGCATCAAGATAGATGAAAATTTCAAGATTATTTATTCTGGAGGTGAAGATCGTCATATGGGAGTGGCAATTATTTTGGACCGGAAAACATCAAAATCTGTTCAAGGATATTGGGCCGTGTCGGACAGAGTTCTACTAGCTAAATTAAGTGGCAGACCTTTTAGCATAAATATTATTCAAGTATATGCCCCAACAGGAGAATCCAGTGAAGATAGTGTAGAAGAATTTTATAATGACATAGAGTCTGCCTTAAAGAAATGTAAAAATTCAGAAATAAACATCATAATAGGGGACTTCAATGCAAAAGAAGGAAATCAAGGAGATAGATACACAGTAGGAAACTATGGTTTAGGAGAGAGAAATGAAAGAGGATACAGACTCGTAGAGTGGGCAAAAGAACAGGAAATGATTGTAGGAAACACCTGGTTTAAGCAACACCCTAGAAGATTATGGACATGGAGGAGTCCTGATAGCAGGATTAGAAACCAGATTGACTACATTCTCATTAGCAGAAGATTTAGAAACGCGCTAACAGTAGCAAAAACAGTTCCCAGTGCTGATTGTTATAGTGACCACAGATTACTCACAGGAACATTGAGGACAAAGTTGAAGAAAGTCAAGTATATAACAGGAAACACTAAATGTGATTTGTGTACATTGAGTAATGACAAGGAAATACAAAACAAATTCAACATAGAAGTACAGAACAGATTTGAAATTTTGTCTGATCTAGAGATCCTATTCCAGAATGTGGATGAACAATGGGAAACGTTGAAGAATTCAATCAATGTGGCTGCAGAAACAACTATTCCAAAATTAAAGAAGGTGGGTCGTAATAAATGGATGACTGAAGAAATTTTACACCTCATGGAAACAAGAAGACTCAACAAAAATAATTCTGTCAAATATGAAGAAATTCACAGACAAGTCAGAATATTATGTAAGGAGGCAAAAGAAGAATGGCTTGAGGAAAAGTGCTTAGAAATTGAAAACCAACACAACAGTCAAAATACCAAATTAGTGCACAAAAGAATTCAGGAACTTACTAATAAAAGAACAAGTACATCAACAGGGTGTCTAAAAACTGAAGATGGCAAAATCATAATAGAAAAAGACCAGATTATACATGTATGGACAGATTATGTGAAACACCTTTATGATGATAACAGAGACGAACAGTATGATATTAGATTTAATAATGAAGGACCGCCAATTTTGGAGATGAAGGTTCGAAATGTTCTTAAGCATATGAAAGCTGGCAAGGCCCCCGGTGCAGATAACATCACAACATAAATGATTAAAGCTTTAGAAGAATTTGGACTAGAGCAAGTCACCAGACTGCTGAACACATTATATGATACTGAAGATATACCTCCTGAATTATGTAACTCTGTATTTATTGCAATCCCAAAGAAATCAGGAACCTTGGAATGGGATCAACATAGAACAATTAGTATAATGAGTCACATCACAAAGATTTTGCTAAGAATTATCATGCAAAGAATGAGGAAGAAAATACAACCTGAAATAGGGGAAGAACAATGCGGGTTTGTAGAAGGAAAGGGTACAGTAAATGCTGTGTATATGCTGCGAACAGTTATTGAACGTGCTATTGGAGTAAACAAGGATATACATCTTTGCTTTATTGACTATACAAAGGCTTTTGATACAGTTAGACATGTCAGCATGGTGGATATGCTTGCAGATCTACAAATTGATGGGAAAGACATTAGACTTATAAAAAAACATATATTGGAATCAACAAGCTGCAATAAGGATTGATAATGAAGTGAGACAGTATAAGCCAATTAAGAGAGGTGTTAGACAGGGATGTGTGATGTCTCCAGATCTTTTTTCCCTATACAGTGAAAATATTTTCAGAAATGTAGAGGATATAAATGGAATCAGCATTGGAGGACGAAACATCAATAACATTAGATATGCAGATGATACAGTATTAATTGCAGACAATGCGCAGGACCTGCAACAATTAGTAGATGCGGTTGTTGTACACAGTGAGCAACTGGGGTTAGAAGTAAATTGTAAAAAGACTCAGGTTATGGTCGTCACTAGGAAGAAAGAAGTGCCACAATGTAATATACAAGTAAATGGAAATATTCTTCAACAAGTGAATCGGTATAATTATCTTGGAACAGTCATAACATCTGATGGGAGATGCCTTGAAGAGATTAGAACAAGAATCGCCATGGCGAAAGTAGCCTTTAGCAAGATGAAAAACATTCTGACCAATAAAAAGATGTCAATTGAAACGAGAAAAAGTGTTGAGGGGATACATAGAGCCTGTTCTTTTGTATGGATGTGAAACTTGGATAATGAGCAGTCAAGCTGAAAAGCATCTGATGGCTGCAGAAATGTGGTTTCTGAGGAAAATGCAAAGAATACCATGGACAGACAGAAAAACCAATGACCAAGTACTACAGGAGACAAATGAACATCGTAAACTGATTAGAGAAATTAGACGTAGACAGTCAAAATTTTTTGGACATGTTATGAGAAGAAATGGATTGGAGAACTTGGTGACAACTGGCAAGATCGAAGGGAACAGACCAAGAGGAAGACCGAGAGGAAAATACCTGGATGGCTTGGCCACATGGCATGGACGAGACAGGAAAACTGAGCTGATCCACGACACTGGTGATCGAGTGAAATGGCGAATCATGACCGCCCACGCTTTCCGGCATGGCACATGATTGATTGATTGATTGATTGTAGTTTGTCTTTCGTACTTTGGGCTGCTTGTCAGCTTCCCGTTTTTTGATGGGTTGATTGCTTTCGCTACTTTCTTGATTAGGTTTTTCATGTCTGGACAGAGTCGCGCACATGTTGAGGCTTGGAGTTGTTGTGTGCCCACCCCGTCATATGGTGCTGTTTCCTTCAGGGAGCTTTACCTCTCGTTCTCTATGCTCCAGTAATTGTGATCGTGTGGGCGTCTTCTTGATCTTCCTTGATTTCGTGTGTTGTTGGCGGTTCGCCAATTCGATCTTGGTGGGGAGCGATATCGTCCTTCGTCTGTTGCTTCTTTTTCTGTCTGTGTTCTTGCATCTCCTGGTTCAGGTGTGGCTGTCTGGGTACTGAGCAGTGCTAATATCTTTTGTAGAGTATCTTCTGTCCTTTCTTTCACATCTTGTATTTTTGGTAGCTGTTCTTCAGTCTCAGCCTTTATAGCAGCCATTCGCGCGACGTCCTGCTCAATCTTCTGTTGGACTTGCTTCATTTCGTCCAGGATGCGCTGAACGGCCGTTATCGGTGCTTCTTGCGTCTTGTCTTTTTCTTCGTCCATGCTTGATAGCCGATCTTCTGTCTCCACATTTATAGCAGCCATTCGAGCGACATCCTGCTCAATCTTCTGCTGAACTTGCTTCGTTTCGTCCAAGATGCGCTGAGCGGCTGTTATCTGGGTCTCTTGCGTCTTTTCTTTTTCTTCCTTCATGTTGTTGAGCTTTGATCGCAGGTCCTTCAGTTGGCCTTTCAGTTGCGCTTTGTCGCATTTTGCGAGTCGATTGTTGGCCTCGTATTTCCTCCTAGTCTCTTTATAGGGTAGGTTAGTTTTGATGGCGATCTTCATGGCTTCCTTGCTGTCTTGGTGGCAGGGGCAGATGAGGTACCTGATGCCGTGGTTGCCGAGGCAGTTGGCGCAATTTCTGTTAGTGTTAGGCCTCTGTCACATAAATGTGTCATTCATTCACATTCCCAGTCCCTAAAAACAATTGATAATTGTTAACGGAGTCCCTCCTGATAGAATAGTTATTTTTAGATAGTGTGTTCGAGAACAGAGCGGGGTATACCAAAGGCGAAAGCTATTTGAGCGGGGAATGCAAGACTAGGCTAGGCTAGGAATGTTATCTTTCTGGGTCAGGCCGGACCCATAGCCTGAGAGTTGT
The DNA here is from genome assembly GCA_014155875.1 of Cepaea nemoralis. NCBI lineage: Eukaryota > Metazoa > Mollusca > Gastropoda > Stylommatophora > Helicidae > Cepaea > Cepaea nemoralis. Next base: position 54,670 of record JACEFZ010001047.1, on the reverse strand, counting down.
AGTTTTGAAGCCATCAGGACCGGTCTTGGTTACAAGATGTGGGGCTATTTTCCGCCCTAAGTAATTTCCTCTGTCTCAGAGGAAGGGAATGGAGGGAGAGGCCCTTTTTAGTTAGGACACCCAACCGGGAGTCCCTGACTCAAACCTTGACTCCTTAGAGAACTCCAGGGACCTACACAGAATATATGGGTTGATTGACCAGCCTAAATCTTCAAATTATGGCCTACAGAGTCAACAAGTACAGGAAAGTAATACGGTATTCTTCACAGAACCGCCTGACTTCAGTTTGTCTCATACAGGCCCATGGAAGTTTACCACTGTGTCCCTATGGAACTCTCACCTTGTTCTGGAATCCAAAAGTGCTGGTGTTTCTCAGAACTACTTGTTTACCTCAGCCCAAGTTTTAACTGTGGGGTATTCAGGAGCAAGGAAAGTCATTTTTATCCCTATTTTCAACTTGGATATTTGATGCAGTCCAACAAGGAGCATCCAATTTTTATCCCCATTTTCAACTTGGATATTTGGTGCAGTCCAACAAGGAGTGTCAATTTTTATCTCCATTTTCAACTTGGATATTTGGTGCAGTCCAACAAGGAGTGTCCAATTTTATCCCCATTTTCAGCTTGGACATTAGATGCAGTCCAGAATTAGCTAGATGGGATTTAATCCCATGTTGAACTGGTGGTATGATGGACTTGTAGAATGCTGTATCTTTTTCATTTACAACTGGGTGATCTTCAGACCTTTGTGAATCACGAACGGAGCTTTACCTTCCCATAACCGGAGGAGTGGAACTCATCTTATGGATTGACCCCAGGTGTCAGCTTCACAGTCTAGTCATTACCAGAGTTCCTGTATAAAAGTATGTCTTCAGAGATTGCTTCACCAGAGGAGAGTACTTGTCTGGGAGATTACATTAGGTGTTTACTACATGGGACCTTACCTAACACCGCCACTGGTTGCGTCAGGATTATCAAGGACCATAACTAGTTTTACTTGTGTATTGCCCAGTACTTGTGCCTTTCTTTTCCTCAGGGAACAAATGAAGAAATATACTTATAGTAGATCAGTTTGTAGTGAAGGAGAGGGTGTTGGAGGTGTGTGTGAACTATGAGTTGGAGGAGAGATGTTGTTCTTTTTTTGGGTTGGGAATCTGTGGGTTGTTTGGGGAGGAATCTGGGTGTTGTCACTTGAGTATATAAATGCATATATGACAATTGAGGTGTATGATATACCATGTGTAACCTGGGTCTTCACTGGACCCCACTAGTCCCAAATAAAGGAAAGGGAAGTTAAAAGCTGTTGTTGAGACTATTCCAGTGTGTGTGCCTGTCCCTTTGTTGTGGAAACATACCATTGTGAATGTCTGGTCCAGCTTTTGTTGTGAGAACATATTATTGTGGATGTTTTGTGCAAACTATGTGAAGTATCTTCCATTGTTTGGTCATCTATTGTTGAGTCCAATAGTTCAGTAGTCCAATTGTCAAGTGTCACTTGTGATACAAAATTAATGTTAGATCCACATGAGGTTGGCAGAAAGCATACAGTTAGCAATATTGGGGAGGGAACATGTTCCTCCGTTGCTGTGGCAAATTGCCAGGATCTATATATATATATATATATATATATATATATATATATATATATATATATATATATATATATATATATATATATATATATATATATATATATCTGCCTTATAGGAGAACCTTTCATTCTATAATTCTGTGTATCAACTCAACTTTGTCTGAGATTGGCACAGTGGGGGTTTGAGCCAAAAATTATATTCTTTTCCTCTTAAGGGCAGCGCGGGAATGATTTCATCTTATTAGTGATGCCCTAGACAACGTGCTATATCAATCCCTTATCTATCACCGATGGATATATTTATACAGACCTCACTCCGAGGGGGCCTTGTATATTTTCACTAAAATCCTCAAATTTTGTGGGCTCATGTCCGCGATTGAACCCTGGGAATAACCTGCTGGGGTACTCACATATTGTGGACTCTATGCCACGATTTGAACCCCAGGAACATCCTTCAGGGTACTCACATATTGGTGCCTTGAATCTGCGAATTGAACCTCGGGAACACCCTGCAGGGGATCTCCATGTTTGTGTTAAAATCAGGGGTAACCTCTCGCAAATCAAACCTATTTCTTGGGGGTTGTTATAGTGTTGGGTAGTGGACCTTGCCATTCATGGGTGGGATCTCAGTCTGGGTTTTTTAAATCTAGAGTGACCGCTTTCATGTGGATGTCTAAGTCCATATTTTTAAACCCACACTGAATCTCCAAGATGGTTTATTCATGTATAGTGATAATATTTGATGTTATTACTACTTTTCAATTGGCAACTAGGACTTCAACATAGTTGAGTGATGATGTTATTATTATCTTATGGGGCAAAATACTTATTTGTACCCATGAGTGATTTTTAATGGGATATTTTCTTGGCTTGTCGATGGTTTATGTAATTTTGTGCATGCTTATTGTCCATTTTATGTATCAAATTAGGGTACTTGAGACACATAGAAGCACAAATAATATTTTTATATAAACTGAGACGGCTAAATTTCAGAAAATTTTTTTTGAAATAAATTAAGACACTTACTTAATCCAGTTGATAAAACATAGGGCCTCTTTCACCTCCCACAATATTTGCTAGCATGGGAGAGAGAGGAGGAATAGTGTTATGTTACAACATTTTAGCACCACATCGTAAAACAACTCAATTATTTTTCCTCCCCTTTCCATAACATGTCTAGCTTTACTGAGAGTAGAGAAGGTGAGCACTGATGGACATTTTATAGGGCAACCGTTAAGACACCTCATAAGCTCTCTCAGTTTAGTCCGTTATTCGTAACCGACTATTGTACCGTGTCAATTCGACATTGTGCTAATCTTCAATTTGGGGCATATCTTCCTAGTGATCTTGATCACATCGCTGGGAAATAAACCCTAGTGAAGGTTCCAGGGAGCCGTCAACAAGTTAGTCTCATGCCATTTCTGGTTAGTGGCAGCGAAAAGCAGTACATGATGTATGTGGCTGACGAACGATAGGATTCCCCTGGTTTATTGGCGTGTCATACGTTTAGGAGCATACAATGGACAACCTGGATAATTTCATGATGAGAAAACAGGATCCGTCTCCGACGTCGACCACCAATTTTCTGCCTGAAAAATGGTGGGAATTTATAGGGTGGACACACAGTTTGCGCAGCTGTGGTCTTCTCCTTATTCAGAGCTAAATTCTAGATGAAGCTATTAGTCTGCGATAGAGTGGACTTATTAAGAATCACTGCTAGTTAAGCAGGAGACTCTTATATTATTGAACCATATGGACTATACATTAAATGATTTGGCCAATCTTTGTCCTGAATGCCAGCATAATTGCTTCCAAAAATTCCAGTCAATATTGGTAAGTTAGAAGCTATATCCACATATTCACACCCCTCAAAGGTGGTTGTGATATTGACGAACCTCTCAAGCATTGAGATGGAACACCTTATATTTGCCAGTTGTCGACGTTTTGCTCGGGTGGGCGAGAGATAACGGATACTGTCCAGCAATTCGATGCACTTAGCTAGAATGTTGCCTGGTATATTAAGTTGGGATTTCCACTTGGGATTCTAACTATTAGTGGATGATGGTGATACTGCATCTGCTACTTTGTTGCTACGTTGGAACAAGCTAACACAGAGATGAAAGCTGGTATTGGTAATCTACGACGAATCTGAAGTAGAATTGCTCGCCATTTCAACTATAGGGCAACTAGAGAGACAATACTGTTACTTCTCACAACATATCATATTTGGTTGCAGAGCGGAATGAAAGAACTTCTACCGGGATAGCACCTCTGAGACTTTGGCACTGGAGACAGAAATGAACCAGGGAACTAAATGGGATTTTGGGTACCAACTGCAAACACGAGAAGCTTAATGGGAGGTAGACAGGAGTCTTACACTAACCCAGGACCTGCGTAGCAGATTTCTGACTTCTTAACAAGTTATGCAAGAGTACTTTTCAACCGACCGGATGTTATTTATTCAACAGAGTTCAACCGGAAGGACTGACTCTGCTCCGGTGCTAGTCAAACTTTACCCAAGTTCCAAATGCCAGGTTGATTAATTAAGAGAAGAAATCCAGCCAATACTCTCTCATAGAATGATCATTCTCCTGTTGGCAGAGGAAAGGATGATATTCTAATTAAGATGAAAGGTTTGAGAGACGTGGAAGTATTACTATTCTCTGCAAACGTCATCTAGAAGTTGGTTCAATTACTAGACCATTACTTCTTTTACTGATTCTCTATGGTCCATTCTTATATTGAAGGAGTGTAACTTAAAGAGATCATGTTAGCATAGACACGAAGGAAGGCATATGTATCAACAGTGGAGTACTGTCAGGACTGACATGGAAAGCAATTCACAGATGAGTGGAGTCATGAATCTTGATGTTTCCAGTGACTTAATGGAACTTGATGCAGGACTAACATGATGGTCTTTGCTGTTGCTGATAACTTCATTATTGATGGATGAATGTTGGACCTGATTTTTTTTTTTTTTGGTGGGGGGGGGGGGGGTGAAAAATCAATATAGGTTCCAGAATGCACTGCTCAAAGTTAGAGTATAGGAAACCAAGAAGAATTTAGGAATACACCTATGGGATCTGAGAACTGTGAATGAATGAATTCAGCCAAGTCCCAAATGATTGACTTAAGGGGGAGGCTTATGTCACATAAATGTGTCATTCATTCACATTCCCAGTCCCTAAAAACAATTGATAATTGTTAACGGAGTCCCTCCTGATAGAATAGTTATTTTTAGATAGAATGTTCGAGAAAAGGAGCAGGGTACACCAAAGGCGAAAGCTATTTGATTGGTTAATGCTAGACTAGGCTAGGCTAGGAATGTTATCTTTCTGGGTCAGGCCGGACCCATAGCCTAAGAGTTGTAGTTTTGAAGCCATCAGGACCGGTCTTGGTTACAAGATGTGGGGCTATTTTCCGCCCTAAGTAATTTCCTCTGTCTCAGAGGAAGGGAATGGAGGGAGAGGCCCTTTTTAGTTAGGACACCCAACCGGGAGTCCCTGACTCAAACCTTGACTCCTTAGAGAACTCCAGGGACATACACAGAATATATGGGCTGATTGACCAGCCTAAATCTTCAAATTATGGCCTACAGAGTCAACAAGTACAGGAAAGTAATACGGTATTCTTCACAGAACCGCCTGACTTCAGTTTGTCTCATACAGGCCCATGGAAGTTTACCACTGTGTCCCTATGGAACTCTCACCTTGTTCTGGAATCCAAAAGTGCTGGTGTTTCTCATAACTACTTGTTTACCTCAGCCCAAGTTTTAACTGTGGGGTATTCAGGAGCAAGGAAAGTCATTTTTATCCCTATTTTCAACTTGGATATTTGGTGCAGTCCAACAAGGAGTATCCAATTTTTATCCCCATTTTCAACTTGGATATTTGGTGCAGTCCAACAAGGAGTGTCAATTTTTATCTCCATTATCAACTTGGATATTTGGTGCAGTCCAACAGAGAGTGTCAATCTTTATCCCAATTTTCAGCTTGGACATTAGGATGCAGTCCATAATTAGCTAGCTGGGATTTAATCCCATGTTGAACTGTTGGTAGTGATGGACTTGTAGAATGCTGTATCTTTTCATTTACAACTGGGTGAATCTTCAGAACCTTTGTGAATACACGAACGGAGCTTTACCTTCCCATAACCGGAGGAGTGGAACTCACCTTATGGATTGACCCCAGGTGTCAGCTTCACAGTCTAGTCATTACCAGAGTTCCTGTATGAAAAGTATGTCTTCAGAGATTGCTTCACCGGAGGAGAGTACTTGTCTGGGAGATTACATTAGGTGTCTACTACATGGGACCTTACCTAACACCGCCACTGGTTGCGTCAGGATTATCAAGGACCATAACTAGTTTTACTTGTGTATTGCCCAGTACTTGTGCCTTTCTTTTCCTCAGGGAACAAATGAAGAAATATACTTATAGTAGATCAGTTAGTAGTGAAGGAGAGGTTTTGGAGGTGTGTGTGAACTATGAGTTGGAGGAGAGATGTTGTTCTGTTTTGGGTTGGGAATCTGTGGGTTGTTTGGGGAGGAATCTGGGTGTTGTCACTTGAGTATATAAATGCATATATGAACATTGAGGTGTATGATATACCATGTGTAACCTGGGTCTTCACTGGACCCCACTAGTCCCAAATAAAGGAAAGAGAAGTTAAAAGCTGTTGTTGAGACTATACCAGTTGTGATGTCTGGTCCAGCTTTTGTTGTGAGAAACATATCATTGTGAATGTCTTGGTCAAGCTTTGTGGAGTGCAGCTCTTGTGGATGTTTTGTGCAAACTATGTGAAGTATCTTCCATTGTTGATGTTTAGGTCATCTATTGTTGAGTCCAGAAGTCTCATTGTCAAATTGTCAAGTGTCACTTGTGATACAAATTAATGTTAGATCCACATGAGGTTGGCAGAAAGCATACAGTTACAATATTGGGGAGGGAACATGTTCCTCTGTTGCTGTGGCAAATTGCCAGGATCTATATCTATATATATATATCTGCCTTATAGGGGAACCTTTCATTCTATAAATTCTGTGTATCAACTCAACTTTGTCTGAGATTGGCACAGTGGGGGTTTGAGCCAAAAATTATATTGTTTTCCTCTTAAGGGCAGCGCGGGAATGATTTCATCTTATTAGTGATGCCCTAGACAACGTGCTATATCAATCCCTTATCTATCACCGATGGATATATTTATACAGACCTCACTCCGAGGGGGCCTTGTATATTTTCACTAAAATCCTCACAGCCTCGTAAGTCTTTGTCGATCTTTGCATGCTGGCACTGACTGTATGGTTGAGGTCCAGAGCAGTATCTGCATACCTCCACCTCACTCTTGCAGGTGGCACGGGTGTGCCAAAACTTCTGGCACTTAGAGCACTGCAGCACTCTCGGTTTGTAGTCCTCTGGAACTTGGTCTCTGCAGTCTCATCTGATGAATTGAGGGATCACTCGGTCATCCGATGTTACTATGATGACCGTGGAGGGGATGTTGTTCTTTCCGATGATCATCTCGGCACTGGTGATCTTGAGTTTCTTGTTCTCCCTTGTCAGCATCTCCCTGATCTGGTCGTTGGTGAGATGGGACTTAAATCGTTTAATGACCCTTCGTTTCGTTATGCTGTGTAAGGTGGCTTCCAATAAGATGCCGTTGTGAAGCTGGATGTCGGCCTTCTCTCCTTGTGCTAATTTCTGCATAAGTGCTGTGGTTTTTTTTTTGATGGAGACCAGTACCCCATCAGGTGTCTTGAGCAGCTGGTAGATGCTGTTTCTTCCCAGCTCGTTTTCCAGCAGCTTGATTATCTTGTCTGTTGGTAGCGCCAACAGTTTGGCTTCTCCCACGCTTGTCTGTTTTAGCAGTAACTTGTCGATGAGGTCCTCCGTTGTTGTTGTTTCCCACTGTGTGTGTGTTTGTGGGGGGGGGGGGGGGGGGGGGGGGGGGGGGGGGGGGGGGGGGGGGGGGGCTCTGGTAAATTGGGCTGCTTCATCTTGGCGCTGTTAAAAATTTCACAGCTGTTGCTTTTGAAACTTTCACGGCTGCTGCTGTCTTCAGTTAAAGTTGTAGTCTCTGGCGTCGGTTGATCGACACCATTTGATGTAGAAGTTTGAATAACCTTTGCGGTAGTTTCACGTTCTGCTGTTTTTCTGCAGCTAGCTGTCAAATTTTCCTCTTGTGTCTTCTTGATTGTGTTGGCGACTTCCACGCTGCTCATTTTGAAATTCGATTGTCTTCTGGCGTTAGCCTTGCCACGTGCCATTTTCTGACATGTGTCCGGCTTGAAGCGATTAGGCGTCTTGCTCTCGATAGCGCGTCGAGTAGAGGATGTGTGTGATGGGATGCGTGGTGATCGTCATGGAACAGAGATTGCTTTTCTTTTTATACCATAATCTAGTCCTGTCCGTTACTAACTACGGACTGAGCGAAACCCAGGCTGTCGACAAAGGAGTGCAACAGATGTGTGCGCATCCTATATGAAGGGATGCAAATAGTGCTGGAATACATTCGATAGTCTGGTCAATAAAAAAAAAAAACAACACTGAAGGCCTCCATGTGTGGTGGCCCAGACTGTTTAAGTGTCATAGCTGACAATAAACTTCCACCACATAGCTGACGGCAAAACTCAAAAAGAGAAGATAATGACGAAAGTGTTAAGAGTAATGGTGTGCCTATGGGATAGGTATGGACGGGAAAATGTGCTATGGTACCTCGGAAGTCTGTATACTGACAACGAAATTCCTGACAACAGTGCTCATTACCATATCATCCAGCTGCATGATGTGACCATGATTGACCGTTGAAGCCTCCAGCTGTAAGAATTGAATCAGAATCAGCCATCACCAAAAGGAATTCCTACTTGCTCTCATCAGAAACGTGGTGTGTGTACACATTGTAGAACCTCTATTCACGTCGACGCTTTGCCCTGTACCATCTCACCACCATCGCTATTGCATATACTTCAATCACGAGGAAATGTTTTGGTCAGTTTAAACAATATAAAATAACACAAAGTAATGCAGCTTTACATAACAAAATTACGTCACATACAGTACGTTGCGGCGACTAGCCTTCATTAGCAAACAAATAGCCTACATACACAAAACATAATATACAGTCACGGAGAAGACTGTCCTAATTCTATTATGTAAAGCTGCATTACTTTGTGTTATTTTATATTGTTTACATTTTCACAGCCTTACCGCAGTTCCACCAAATTTTATTCATATTTGGTCAGTTTAGTGGCATATCAGTGTCTCTGCACTGGGCAAGTCTGTAATTACTACAATATTTTGGACTAAAGAATACAAAGATTTAATTTTTTTTATTTGAATATTTATACTTGATTGCTCTGAATATTGTAAGACAATAAATGATAACAGATATTCATAGAACCTAACTTACAGCTTTAAAATTGTTAAGTAAATCCAAGTTAAATAAGAAGCTAAATTATATATTTTGTTTGCGCTCGCTCGCCTTGAACTCATGCGTAGTCCATACACACTACTTCTAGTAGTGTTGGACTGAATTTTGTGTGTGGATTAGCTTTCCCTATTAACCGTGTCCCTCGCCATCAGGCGGACCCACTCCGTTATCCATTCGGCCATGCTGACCTCCAGCTAATTATATGAACAAGTCTGTTTGTCATATAAAAAAAAAATGTTTGCATATCCTTTACAGGACATCGCTGTCAACATCAGCATCTTTCAGCTGTATGTTGATTTCTTGGCAAGATTACGCTCAGTAGTTTGCCATTGCTTTCTGAGCGGCCGGCTCATTATCCCGCAAGTCACGAGCGCGGGTCGAACCGCTTCCAGTTCTAGCCTCGCTGCGAGACCCTAAGTGGATAAACGGGATTACGGAGAAAGTGGTGTAACCCCTCAGCCAGAGAGACCGGCGTTTGTCATATAACCTCACATAATTGGTAGCCCAGCAGCATTTTTGATATTGGAATACTGCTATATATAAAGCAGGCATCAACATTCCATTAAAGTCATCATCATCATGTGCCTTGCAAACTGGCATAGGGGTTTATGTCTCTACCCTGATATCAGTCCTTGGCTTTCTGGATCAACTCTGCTGTCTTTGAAGTAGTTGGTGAAAAATTATGCATTTTTGTAATAATTGTAATATAATAATAGTAATAATATTAATAATAACAAAACCTGAAATTTAATACAATGAACAAATTGAAGGCACTGAAAATTATTTTATTAATGATTAACTGCAAAAATAATTGATAGTTTAAAACTGCTAAAGAATCATGGACACTATCCCCAACAAAAGAAGTTATGCAAACGCAATATGATGTAAAGGTCTCTTTTAATGGGACTTGTTGAGATGGTCTTATATACTAACTCCATTGTTAATGTCAAGTTTTTATATTCTTAACTTTTTCTATATGGCTCACCCACCATGTGGTGCTCAGGACTCTTCAGTTACGAATGGCTCTGCATTCTTTGTGGCTTAGAATCGTTTCTCGTTTCCTTGCTATGATTACATTTTTTAAGTGGTATAAAGTATATAATGACAAGTGGGAAAAATAAGTTTCATTATTGAAATGGTTTGGTTGTTGTCAAATAAAGACAATCCGAGCCAAGTCTATTATAATCTATAATGTCTACTTGGTTTATTAGTTATTTGCAGGACTTTGCAATCAATTCCAGCATTTATTGGCTGTTTATGATGTGGACGACGAATTGCGCAACTCTTCCTAGCTTTAATCCAATTCATCGCGTGCAAGTAATTTTTCATCCAATTTCATCTATTATTGAGCGTCCATGGCCAGTATCCACACTCTACTAATAAAGAATCAGATTAGCTGGGCTGGTTAGTTGACTCACGTGCCAGATCACAGGCTCCATAAACAAATTTTTACGGTGAGCTGCGCTGTGATAAACGCTCCCAAGCATAGTTGGGATTCTAGATATTTTATATCCAGATCTAGAGGTTTTTGCCGGCATCTGGATACCGTTTTCTGACGTTTGGATGCTGGATGCAATTCTAGATACTTTTCATTTGGAGTCGGATATTTTGAATACTCAGTGGCGTCACTGGGGTTGGTGTCACCCAGTGCGGTAAACTCTTGGTGTCACCCCTCTAGACTTTCACCATGGTCTTCTTCCCATTGTTCCTGTACCATATATAATCGCATATAGTAATGTTTGTAAAATAAGTCAAGAAGTTAATAAGGACATAAGAAAGAAAACAAATTGAACAATATAACTTCAATACTTCAGGTAAAACATAAATAAAGAACTTCGACAAACTCGGACAAAGTTAAATTTTTGTTATTAAACATTAAAATTTCTAAAATTAACAATGAACGATTATGAAACCCGACTAGACAGAGCTATGTCTGCTTTGTCAAATTTGCAATTTTTTTATTTTGGTGTCACCCCTTGATGGTGTCACCCGGTGCGGCCCGCAACCCCCCTCCCCCCTAGTGACGCCCCTGTGAATACTTTCTAGATTTTACTTTCCTTTCGGTGTCATTTACCAATTTTATGTTCGGTCTGGACGCTGCGGTACATTATGGTAACTGCCATAATTTAAACTTTTGAACTGATTGGGTCAACGTCCCAACAATCTGGCAACCCCCCCCCCACCCCCCACCCCCCCTCCCCCCCCCCCCCCCCCCCCCCCCCCCCCCCCCCCCCCCCCCCCCCCCCCCCCCCCACCCCCCCCCCCCCCCCCCCCCCACCCCCCCCCCGGTAATGATTAAAATGGCGCATAAGGGCACTTGAAAGAAATTTTGTCAGTAACATTAAACTTTAAGAATTTGGACGCAATTGGAAACCGATAATGCATCGGTAATGGTCCCGTATCAACCATAGGGCGTTATGCAAATTGAATGAAGATATCCCACCTTTAATCCTCATGAAATGTGTATGTCATTCCTTGCAGCCTCCCCCGATGTGTCTCCACCTTGCCGTGGTGGGGGAGCTTGCGTGTCCCATCGACCCCATGTGCTTGCCGATGGGTGAAAACTACATATCGGACGGCTCATGGGATAGGGACCAGACTAAGAGAGACACAACCTGCTGCTCTGCAGGTGAGACTGAGGATAGCATTCAAATATTTAAATCAGGCGCACGAAGGCAGAATATCTTGGTCCGGACAAAACACTAAAGGCTCCCTGTCGAGGGCTGTGGCTGAACGCCTCTAAGCCACAAACCCTTGGACCTGAGAGCCAGGCCGATACCCACCTTTCGAAAAATAAAGGAGTGATACTGAGCAAGCTACATGCTCAGGTCTGATACAAGTTCGAAGGCTCTCAGCTGGGGGATATGAGAGATTCCCGGATGAGAGGGCTAGGCCGTTTCTCGTTCACCGCTTCACGAAGGTAAGGTGCTGAGCCGGCAGCACAAGTAGCCTACCTCGTGAGCGAGTACAAAAAGTCAAAAAAGTGCCCCAGCCGAAGAAAATGGCTGCGAAAACTGTATCTAACTCATAGAGAGTGTAGACAAAAGTGGAAGAACGTCTCAATGACGCAAAATGGAACGCACGGCGAGCGAACCTATTGCGTGGTCCGAAAGCAAAAGCTTACCGAGTGGGTGTCGCTCGCAGTCTGACCGTCCCTGGTGTGTGCTGAGCGATCAGGGGCAAACGGGTTGCCCAACACATGGAAGTGAGGAACTAAAGCAGCCATGAGCAGGACGTGGCAACTCCTCGGGTGAGCCCAGTCACAGAGCAATATGTGCCGGCTCTGCAATTATGGAAGCCTCCTTGGATAGCGAGGGAATGCTCATGGTCTGCCCCTGCCTTCCCTTGAGGGCCGACCACGATGTCGTTCATCGTTCTATCTTGACCAGCTGAGATGTTAGCGACATCACAACAGTCCAACGTGCCTCGAAATCAGAGGAAGGTTAACCTCATTAAAAAATGCCCGCTGAAGTCGGAAGTGTCGTCCTACGGGTGGCAAACTAAAAATTGACACTACGCAATTACGTCCGAGTGAAATGTCTCGTCCGAATGTCTCTCGTGCTAGGAACAGCTCTGACTACCTAGTTTCCGAATGCCGCTCTTGTTCGGAACAGCTCTGACTCGGTGGTTTTCCGAATGTCTGTTGTACCTGGAAAAGCTCTGATGGGCGCAACGACAAGCACATGTCCGAAAACTCGCTGAGTGGATGCTGTCTGCAAACCTGTCTGGTTTGTGCGGGAATGACCCGGGGAAACGAAGTGACCAATATATTGAAGTGAGGATTTAAAGCAGCCATGAGCAGGACGTGACGATCTCCCTCGGTGAGCCCAGATCCAGGGCGTTATGTGTCGGCCCTGCAACTATGGAAGCAACCTTGGATGGCGGCAAATGCTATGGACTGTCCCTGCCTTCCTTTGAGGTATGACCGTTGTCTTCGACCGTTCAACCTTGGCCAGCATGGTTGCAGATGGCACCACAAAAGTGAGAGTCTCCCAGGAATGCTACCTGGTCAAAAAAGCACGCTAAAGTCGATGTGTTGGCCTACGGGTTTCGGCCCAAGGGCGCATAACAGACACACCGCAATCACATCTCAAAAAACACTCCGGATGAACGAAAAGAAGAAGAAGAAGATTCCTTGTAGCTAGCATTATCACATGCCTCATCAGTCAGAATGTTTACCAAGGAATTTGGAATTCCTTATTGCTAAAACACATAACTGGTTCTCCAAATCATCTGTCAGACAACAGCAATATAATAATTTATATAAAGCATTAAATGATAGTTCCTCACCACTGAAAATTCTGTCATATTGCAAAACTAGATGGTTATCAATTCAACCAGCTGTTGAAGTAATTGTGAACCGATGGTTGGAGTTGAAGACACACTTCGAAATTGATTGATTGATTGATTGATTTAGGAATCGACATCACAGCATTCGGGGCATTCCCAAAAGTGCTCCGTCCCCATCCTCAACAGCCAGCGAAGAGTTCCAACACTAATAGTACCAGTAGCAATCTGATTATAAGTCCGTCTCGCCTTTCCTCTGAGCGTTGAGCGTCGGCCAGATCCCTTCGTCACTCCTCGTTGTCTCATTCTTGCCAGACCATGGTAATCCATTTGCTCCTCCGAGGTGTGCACGTGCTCCCACAAGGCCGCAACCACGTCTGCCTTGTCATGTATCAATACTCCAACCATCTGTGTAGATAATCACATCACTCGAGTGAGCATTGTCCTGAATTAGTTGCTGGATTTCCACTTCCGTGGCCCCTGCTGGCCACTCTCTGAACTCCCGGCTTAATGTGATTATAACTCTGCACAAGTCTGACTGCTCCGCTGGCACTCTGACCCACTCCTCTCCACGCCTAATGTTTTCCAAGGGGCACACCTGTCTGATCGTATCCTCCACCTGAGCCATCCATGATTTCCCTCTTATCAGTCGCTGACCCTTAACTGCGTCCAGCGCCTCATGCAGTGGGTGGTCTGTGTCTGCAGCTACTCTGAGGTATGCTTTCGCCTGCATCACCTTGAGCCTACCAGCAACAGTCGGCGGACCAAGGATGTAACGCATACACACTACTGGGGTGTCTCTAGTGCATCCCAGAATGACCCGCATAGCGTCGTTCTGTATGCGCTCTAACTTCACCAGCTGACTCTCTGAGACAGTGAGCAGACCTAATCCATAATCAATTACTGAGAGGATCAAGTGCTGGTATAGTGTGAAAAGCATTCTCTGCTCTATGTCCATTGCAGCCATAGTTTTAAGTGCATTGAGTCCCTTTTGAGATCTTGTCACGACCATCTCCACATGGTCCTTGAAGGATAGGCTCCTATTAAATGTGATCCCCAGATACTTCAGTTTGTTCTCTCTGCTGACATTTCTACCATCTATCGCGAGGCTTGGGACATCAGCTCTTACAATCCTGTTGTCCAGAGAGCACCACAAAACAGCCGCCTTTTCCGGGTGGATGACAGCACTCATTTCTGTGCACCAGTCAATCACTTTATCTACTGTCGCCTGTAACTCCTGGGCTGTTTGCTCCCTATCTCTCCCCTGCCTGTATGCAAGAATATCATCTGCAAATGTTAGTATTCTTCCAACCCCTGGTGCTTCTAGGTTTGCAATCTTGCTCGTATACACATTAAAGAGCACCGGTGAGACTGCAGATCCCTGTGGCAGTCCTGGGGTTAACATATGTGGCTCTGAGGTCCATGCGCCCAGACGGAGAACAACCCGACGAGAGTGCAGGAATCCAGTTCACCAACCAGGGATTGACCCCCTTCTCCATCAGTGCGGTCATCAAAATATCATATCGAACTCTATTGTACGCATCCTCGAGATCAAGCGCTACCGCCATCGTTTCCTGTCTACTCTGGAACCCCTCATAAACATCAAAGGCAAAAGTGGCTGCATTTGACCAGGTATCTTTTCCTGGCCTGTAGCTCCCCAGGGGTTTATATAACTGGCGTACCCAGGGCAATGTTATTTATCTGTATTTAGCTCCTGGAGCATGAGGAATAACAAGACAAAATGAAAAGTGCTACACAGCTGACATACTATATGGAATGTATAGTGATGAAAAAAATTTGGCATTCCTTCACTTTTCACAACCCATTTTAAGTGAAGTGCAAAAAGTTAATAAGGGTATACCCTATCAAAGGAGAAGTAAGGTGCCTCCTTCCCTCCGCTAGCCTACGGGACACCCTTGGGCAAGGTGGAGTACCCGTTTAGCCCCCCCCCCCCCAACAGGGTAACGTGAAGCCATGGGAGCAGGTGGTGGATTGGACTTGGGAGCAGCCGACAGATAGTTGTTGGTTATGGTTTCAAGTCAGTGACGGTGGGCAGAGGATCTCTCAGTAGAGACAATGGCTACGGTCATCCGATCAGTATGGTCACTGCCAGGAAGGAAGAATGGTAGACTTCCCTCCTTATTGATTCCCGGGCAGAGGAGGCTCGTCAGCCTTGGTTGGTATCTCTTCTAAGAGAGGGAACTCTAAATCTCAAACCTCCGCTGCTTTGCGGGTATACCCATATGGGAAAGGCTTCGGGAGTAAACCCTGAGGACAAATCCGGAGATGGAGCCCCTAAGGCAGTTCCATGTTGTAAACAACATAGTTCTGGCAACTCCTGCGACGGCACCGATGCCAAGTTGCATTGGCTACTGCCTTTCCCTTGGTCAACATCGGCGACGTGGAGAGGGGGAACCTGCTATTGGGCAACAGCTGGTTCTCCGATTTCCATTGCCCAGGCTTGTGCCCTGAAGAGATCACTTCAGCACCGCGTAAAGCGGTGACACAACACGGGAAGCAGCATTTGCCGATTATAAGTCTTAATGCTCGATTGGCGTAGAGCAAGGCGCCAGGGGCTACTTCCGACGGTGGGAGAGATCATCGTATCTCACTAGACAGCTACCGCCCGCCTAAGCTGGGCAGCCCCCAGTCAATAAGGTGTTGTCTAGCCACGGTTCATCTGCTCCTGAGGGTGTGTGGAGCTTAGGGGAAGATCCTGACACATGGACCGCAATCTATACATCTAGCAACAAGAAAAAAGAAAAAAAAACCAGCCCTAAGGCTGGGAACATGGAACGTAAGAACCATGACCCCTGGCATCTCAGACGATCTAAACGAGATTGTGGATGCGACATTTTGAATCCCCTCAAAACTGCAGTGATAAACAACGAATTACTAAGACTGGGGATAGACATTGTCGCCCTGCAAGAGACCAGACTCCAAGAATCTGGAAGCATCAAGGAGAGGGACTTCACTTTCTACTGGCATGGCAAGCCGTGAGAAGAGACCAGGGAGCATGGATGTAACAAGATCGCCTTGGGTAGTGAGAGTGAACCACACCCGAGGTGTCTCTAGCACTCCCGTGTATTCTAACCCCAGGGGTTGGATAGGCAGATACACATTTTTACTCTGTGGCTGATCTCATATTAGTTACAGTTGTCTACAAGCCCCTCCAGATTCTAAACCCCCACTACCTACCTACTCCTGTGGAACAATGAACACTTAGGCATCGTCCGAGACCACACTCAATCAGTATACAAAGAGCAAGTCAACTTACTTAAAGTTTATTCTACCCTTGAGAATATAGAACTGAAATGAACATCCTGATAGAATAATCTATTTACACAAATAGAGGATAGAGTAGAGACAGAATCAGAGATATGGTTGTCATCATCAGGTTGAGAAGTAGATTGGATGCAGATGTCCCGTCCAGTCGGTCCGCCACTCACCCGGCTTCCTTCCAGTGAGATGACTAGAACCTTGGAGACCACTCCGTCCCCAGAGCGTGGATCCACAACAATAGAGTCACCGCTGGACCTCACTCAACTGGACCAACTGCATCTTTATCACTCCTACTAAGTCACTGTTAATACACAGTTCTCTATCAACACTGGCTGGGAGACAATCCTCCTGGATTTGACTCCAAGTATTCGTGACTTCGATGAATCTAAGTAGTCACGGACCAATCTAATGGTCCCTCAGTAGTACATTACCCGAGGTTGGATAATAAGTCTATTGACCAATTCAATGGTCCCGCACTCATGACACAGTAACACTGGTTGTAGAATAAGTCAATGACCAATTCAATGGTCCCGTACTCATAACACAGTAACACTGGTTGTAGAATAAGTCAATGACCAATTCAATGGTCCCGTACTCATAACACAGTAACACTGCTTGAAGAATCAGATAAGGCAACTGATATGTCACTGAGTCCTACACGAACACAGTTCAAAGTCTTCATACTCTTTCAGTACACTATTAGAATCAGACATCTACTTCCAAGGAAGACTATTCAGGTTGGACTATAATCTATTGTCCCTTCCACCTGGTAACACTTGCCACAAGTTACTATTAATAGCTGGTGTAGTTCTTCTCAAGACCTGCCACTAAAGCTGTCATAGGAACCATTCAAGTGTCTAAATCTCTTCTTTCCGCGTTTAGGCGGAACCACCGTAATAGTATACGGTCAGGTGTTTCCTTTCTTTGAGCATGATTGCTCAAGTTGCTGAAATGTTCCTGGCTGAAATAGAGTATCTTCTAATGCAGAAAAACCAACACAAATCATCATGTCCCACACGTGCACCTTCAGGGCACCTGAATCACTGGATGCAAACCTTCACGCATGATGAATCACACTGGGTACATGGTGTGGTTGAGTCTGGTGAGATACGTAAAGAATTGGACCCTTCGCTGTGTTACACGAAGTGGTTTTCCGCCAACGACAAATATAGTTGACTGGTTCCTCAACAGGCAAACTCCTGAAAAGGAAGAGCGACCGGTGAGAGTATACTGGCCCAAACATGAGTCCACATGCATCCTACCAATGACTACTGAACCCTCAGTCATGCTACTTAGTTATGCATATAACTAAAGCATTATCTCTATCTGGAGAGTAGTAAAGCATGGGTTCGTTAATGTCAGCTGGCCTCACAGAACAGCCCGTCAAACAGAGCAAGAAATCAGAATGACGAGTCTGATCGTAGGTCTCACCTATCCCTTATCATCTACCAGTCGTCGCTAACGTCACTAGTGATAGTACGCTGTTATCATAGTTCTAAAATTAATCGAACTAAACCTTAAGGTAAAGAGTCCCTGGACTCGTTCCTAACATTATCAATGTTCATTAGTAAACATAATTCTGATCAATATACCATCCCTCGGGATATAGGAATAGTACATGATCACATCCAATATGTAAACATGCCTGTTTGCTGGTGGGACCACCTGCCCACTCTGTAGCAAACTCTTCTTATCAGACTCTTCCTTAGAGTCAAGAAGCCTTCTTGATAACATATGTTCCCCACATGTTCCAAGGGTGATGTTCCGGTTCAGCCCTCCCAAGTGGTTTAGCCTTGCCTGGACCGAACGTCATAGTTGGCCTGGTCTGCCAACCTATACTTTCATAACTTGCTTTCAAATCCCCCATATCCTATATGTCCCCGTGTCTCATACAACCTCCTTGCATCCTTCCAGCACCTTAGCACTCACTCGCACTAGTGCCAGTATGAAAGAACAGGATAGCTAAGACAAGAATTCAGAACGCATATGTACATCGCGACGGCACGCATGGTTATCACGCGTCGACCTATTCGGCGTTCGGAATTACTCCAGGAAGTATCAGATGCCATGACCTAATATATATACACAATGCCACATCATTTATATATATCATCAATGAAGACTTACCTTCACACAGAAATCCCGTGTTCCACACAATGAATTCACTATTAAGTTACTACACAATAGTTACATCATTCCTGGTGGCACAGAACTAAGTTCTTTCTTTACTTAGTAACTAATCACAATTCTGTCTGAATCTCCATCTACCAACTTATCTGGTTTTCTAACCGTTCTCCTTGCTTCAGCAACTGACTGACATAAATCTAGGTTTCTATCAGGCCCTATTAACTATGTTCTATTCTAACACAGCAACCTAATAGATGCAACGATTCGCGATACATGGTAAATACAATTTAAACCCAAATCGCCCACATCGCATGCCTGCATTCCCAACAGCTGATTCGCGAACACACGTTGGTAAACAAACACACGACCTAGCCTTCAACAGCGTTATCGATCGGTTTGCTCATTATTTATGCAAGGACATCCGCATATGTAATGAGGTTAGAACGATGGCGTTTTGTACACAATTACAAAGTTAAATGACAAACAAATAAGTACCTGAATCTTCAGAACCAGACTCCAGTCAGCTTTCAGAACTGTTCAAAGGCTCCTCAGCCTCCTTTCTATAACAGTCAGCCGAAACATGGTTGAGGTGAGACGCAACACAAAATGGCCCAACACAGGCCTGCGTCTGCTCTCTTCGAGCATCATGAAGTGAATGAATGGTTTAGCCGCATTTCCCCACTCGGGCCAACTCATGCGCACGAGGAGCTAGTGCTTCTTGGGAAAAGACACTTTCTCGGGAAACAGTCATTCCCTGCCTAGAATTTCTAGATCTCTCTGCACGAGAATTTAGTGCTATACCCAGCCTCACGGGTCACTCAAATTCAGGTGCTCCGAGAAGATTCTAGACGGTAATTCCTCTATCGGCTTCCCTCAGTCTATTTATAGCTGGGAAAGTCCCCCGATGACGCGCCAAGATAGTGCGGGATCCTGACGACAACAGACAGATAAACGCGTTTCATCACAATGGAGTTGGCTTCGCTATCAGAAACAAGCTGCTCAATTCCATCATACCACCAAGTGATGGCACTGAAAGAATATTAGAGCTCCAACTCCAGACAGAGGCAGGCCCAGTTAGTATTATAAGCGTTTACGCCCCAATACTAACTGCAGCATCAGAATCTAAAGACAAGTTCTATGACGACCTTAGCAAAGAAGTCAGTGAAACACCAGAGAAACAACATCTTTTTATCCTGGGGGATTTCAATGCCAGGGTTGGCTCCGACCACGAATCTTGGCCTTCATGTCTAGGACAGTTTGGCGTTGGGAAGATCAATGACAATGGACAACGTCTCTTGGAATTCTGCAGCCACCATAATCTGTGCGTGACCAACACCTTCTTTGACACGAAACCTCAACACAAGGTGTCATGGAGGCACCCCAGATCAAAGAACTGGCACCAACTCGACCTGGTGCTCACTAAACGCAGCAATCTCCGCAATGTACGGCTGACTCGCAGCTATCATGGTGCTGACTGCGACACCGACCATTATCGTCTCCAGCAAGGTGAAGATAAAGCCCAAGAGAATCTACAGAAGCCGAACAGAAGGAAGACCACGCATTGACACCAGTGGCACCCAAAATAAAGAGAAGGTCAACAAATTCATGCAGGCTCTAGCGGATACTCTGCCCGGCCCCACAGACGGAGATTCCACAGAGAGATGGAGTCATTTTCGCGACACAATCTACAATACAGAACTATCAACATTTGGCAAGAAACAAACTAAGTCAACCGACTGGTTTGAAGCACACTCTGAAGAGATGCTCCCAGTCCTGGAGATAAAGAGACATGCATTCTCAATGTATAAAACATCACCTTCAGAGAAAACACTGCAGGCATTGCGAACGGCCAGAAATAGAGTACAACAGATGGCAAGAAGATGTGCGAACAGGTACTGGCTACAGCTCTCTGCTCAAATTCAAACTTGTGCAGACACTGGAAATATAAGAAGAATGTATGAGGGCATCAAGCAAGCTGTCGGTCCATCAAAAAATAAGATGGCGCCTTTACGATCAACTGAGGGGGTAATCATAAAAGATCGAGCGAAACAAATGGATCGCTGGGTAGAACACTACTCTGAGCTATACTCAGTGGATAACACTGCCAGCGAAGAAGCTCTGGAAGCCATCGATCAACAGTCCGTCATGATGCCTTGGATAGCGAACCTTGCCTCACAGAAATCAGCGAAGCACTAGACTCTCTCAAATCCGGCAAGACACCTGGAAAAGATAGTATTCCACCTGAAATTTTAAATAGTAGCAAAGAAACAATCACCCCAGAACTGTATGCAATATTACAGCTCTGCTGTAGAGAAAAATCAATACCACAAGATATGAAAGACGCAAACATCGTTACCCTTTATAAAAACAAAGGCGACAGAAGCGGCTGCAACAACTATCGCGGCATTTCCCTTCTCAGCATTACAGGCAAGATTTTTGCCAGAGTAATCCTTAAAAGATTACACATTCTTGCTGAAAGAATCTACCCCGAATCGCAGTGCGGATTTAGACCCAACAGGTCCACCATCGATATGATTTTCTCACTCCGGCAGCTCCAAGAGAAGTGCAGAGAACAGAGGAAGCCATTATATATTGCCTTCATCGACCTCACAAAGGCATTTGACCTCGTGAGCAGAAGCGGCCTTTTTAAGGTCCTTGAGAAGGTTGGATGTCCACCCACCCTTCTTAGTCTCGTGAAATCATTCCACGAAAACATGCAGGGGACCATTTTATTTGACGGCTCAACATCCCAGTCATTCAGCATCAGCATCGGAGTAAAGCAGGGCTGCGTGCTTGCTCCTACACTCTTTGGTATCTTCTTCGCTGTTCTCTTAAGGCAAGCATTTGGGACTGCCACTGAAGGCATATACCTCCACACAAGATCTGATGGCAAACTTTTTAACCCATCAAGACTCAAGGCAAAGACCAAAATAAGATCAAGATGCGTAAGAGAACTACTTTTTGCAGATGATGCAGCACTGACTACTCATACAGCAGAAGATCTCCAAAGGCTCATAGATCGTTTTGCAGCTACCTGCAAAGACTTTGGGCTCATCATTAGCCTAAATAAACCACAGGTGATGGAACAAGATGCTGATGCGCCTCCGTCAATCAAAATCTCTAATTACGAATTGAAGGTCGTCCACGATTTTGTGTATTTGGGATCGACAATATCAGATAATCTTTCATTAGAGACAGAAATCGACAGAAGCATTGGAAAGGCAGCCACAACATTTTCCAGGCTAGCTAAAAGAGTTTGGGAGAATAATAGACTAACAGAGCGTACAAAAGCTCAAGTATATAAAGCTTGTGTTGTTAGCACACTACTCTACGGGTCTGAATCCTGGACCCTGTACTCAAGACGGGAAAGGAAGTTGAATTCCTTCCACATGAGATGTCTAAGACGTATCCTGGGCATAACATGGAAAGACCACATAACAAACAAACAGGTGCTTGAAAGAGCAGATATTACCACAGTGCACACCCTCCTCAAGCAGAGACGCCTCCGGTGGTTGGGCCACGTATCTCGAATGGAGGACGAACGTATTCCCAAAGATCTCCTTTACGGAGAACTAGCCACAGGAAAGAGGCCAACCGGAAGACCCCAAATGCGAAATAGGGATGTGTGTAAACAAGATATGAAAACCATTGGAATAGATCCAGACACGTGGGAGAGAGTTGCAACAGACTGATGCTCCGGGAGAAGAGATGTACGAAACGGACTGGTGCTCTTTGAGCGCAATCAGATCCAAAAAACTGAGGAGAGACGGCACAGGCTCAAAGAGCAGTCACTTACTGCGGGACTTGCCTCGTCTTACAGATGCGGAAACTGTGACAGGGATTGTCATTCTCGAATTGGACTATACAGTCACCAGCGGTGCTGCCAGGCACCTCCCAAGCGGCACAACTCTATAGTCCTTCAGGACTGAAAGAGGCCTACTACTACTACTACTGATAAAGTTAAATTACTTGACGACCTCACTTTGCTATTTCACTCAATTGGTAAAAGACTTATATTGCCAACTTGTAAAGCGGACTTGTTCACTTGCACTATAGAGAGCTATTTGGCTCCCAAGCCGTACCTGGGATACCAAATCGAATCAAAAATTGATGGTTTAAAAACAAAAGGACTGTTAACAGACAATGAAGAGAACAACTTAAGAAAGCGCTGTCAAGATTTTCTTGTCTCATTATTCGATCAACTGAAGCAGAGACTTCCTGAAAATTTAGATGTATTGAAAAATATTTCACTCTTTTCTATTAACAACATACCTCAGCCAGTACCTAAATATTGTCAAGTTATTAAATTTTTAGGGGCTAGTGTGGCGGAAGCAGAATATTAGTTAACAAAAATAAATTTGGTTGACTGGACAAACAAAACAGAAACTGAAGCTTTTTGGAGTGAAGTAAGACAATTTAAAGATGTCTCAGGTAACAGTCCATTCCGTGAGCTCTTTGAATGTGCGATGTCTGCCATGATACTACCCCATTCAAATGCTGATGCGGAAAGAGTTTTCAGTACTGTGAATTATACAAAATGCAAACTAAGAAACAGGATGAAACTTGACCTCTTAAATGCTATATTGACAATAAGATTTGGCCTGATGAGAGCAGGAAAATGCTGTTCAACTTATCAGCTCCCTTATCATATAATAAAAGAAATTGGAACAGCTAAAGTACACCAGAGTCATTTTGAATGTGAAGCTTCAACTTCATCATCCAAGCTAAGTGCATCTTGTGAGACAGGCATCAGTGAAGATGAGGACATGATTCTATAGGTAAGTCACATCATTTTTTTTTAAATGTTGCATATCCCTTACAGGATGGTGCAATCAACATCAGAATTTTTCAGCTGCTGTTGATGTACAAGGCAAGGTTACGCTTAGTAGTTTGCCATTGCTTTCTGAGCGACCGGTTCACATACCCCTGTAAGTTACCAGCGCGGCTCGAACCGCTGTCGGTTCGGGCGCAGCTGAGTTACTCACGAGAATATACGGGATAACGGCGACAGCCGTAAACTTTTCGCCAGGGAGAGCGGCAGTCACATCAATACATATGTAATTTCTTACTTTCTCAATCTGGATATTTTTCCTAGATACTTTGCAACGAAATCTAGATATTTATGGATGTTGTTTGGGCCGTTTCTAGATACTTTTGGTCAAAAAAAAAGTGGCAACCCTGCTCCCAAGGCGGCTGTCACAGTCCTAGATCTCTAGGGGATCGAAACTCGGGCTCATAAAGGCAACAAACTCCGTTAGATACAATTTAGCATCATTTAATTACATGTATATTACAGTACGCTGGCGAAGCGAGTTTTCACAAGCCACCATTCAGTACATTGCGTATCACAGGAGTTTATAATGAACATGGTTAACACAATAACTCTAGCAGTTATCTAAACATATGTCTAAGACCCCTTAATACAATTGGGTCTACTATCAAGTCCCCTTAAGGTAAGCCCTGTTGCTTCCTCGATGTCCAGTCCCTGTCTGACGTTCCACACGTGTCGCAATCAGACACGGGTGGCAACTCTATCTGGGTTTCTCGTGGACCCCGCAATCGGCGGGCCCCATCAGTGTCCACGTGGCTGTGGACACACTGACCGGTCCTTCGAGAAGGCTCTGGATTATTCGGGCCTTCGAGTGACTCGGTTCTTTCCCGTTAGCTGGATTACTCTCCCTTTGCCAGTATCTCTTACTTTTGTAATTGTACCGTCCTCATGTGAGTCTGTGACAGGAGTCCCCCTCCCCCCTGCTTTGATGGGTACTTATATGGTAATTAGTTCTGTACTAATTCTGTCACAGGATCACATAAAGTCGGTGGTTGTAGTTTGGTGGATAGTAACTTGGTAACTGACATATCTGCATCACCAACTCATGTATTCTCCCATACACCACTTTAAGATGATTGCTGAAGAGGTTTCTCTCTTATATGTTCTTAAACATGCTTATCTGACCGAAGTTCCGTGACGTTTCCCAGTTGTTTTTACAACCGCGCCCTTCTCAAGTATCCGTGATACCAAGATATTAAACCTCTGTGTAAGAGAGTTCTAACAAGACAAATGTCTTGGCTATTTAAGTACACCTGCAACATCTTGTTCTGTGTGTGTATTTCGATACATTTTTACTCCCGTATGTTGTATAATGCTGAATATGTAGCTATGCTGTTGTTCTATCACATCTGACTACGTGTTCCTGTTGGTTTGTTCGTGTATTGATTGATATGTTGCAGTTTCTAATAAAGTGACTGCATTTTAATTGTTCGTGTTCAGTTTTAAGTTTGTATAGAGTGTGTGTTCATTGTGATTTATCTCCAAGCGTCACGAGTTGGGATAACCCTTGTCATGAATTACCCCAATGTGTAATGCATGATCGGGTATTCCAAGCAGTGGTGCTTAGATGTAGTGTATTAACTCCTAAACATGTATTAACAATTAGACAGGTGATACATTTTTACATGAAAGACGCAGACATATTAAAATAAATACGTTTTGCGTACAATTTGTCCGCTCAGTATATCGTTCTCTCATTTAATTCATTCACTCTGTCATTCATCCATCTTTCATACAAAATAGTATTTTGTTAAAATATATAAATAAAGTTGAGGTAAGTCTTACTGCCCTTAGAAAAATGGATTAGGCGCTATGTTCCCTTTAAGGTAACAAGTACTTTCTGTACGTGTAATCAAAAAATGGTTTATAACTTACATAGAGAAAAAATTGTATAGCACGAATATTTCACGTATGAGTGGAAATATCGGTAATATTATGATAGAAAATATATTAGTGAGAGGTTGACATATTTTCTATACATGATTAAATACAAGTTTAATATATTAACTGATAAATAATTAATTAACTAACTAACTGAATCCAACGATGACGTGTGTTGTCCTCCCGTTGTCCGTGTGTAGTGCCATGAATGTTAACAGTTAATATAGCAGTTCTTTGCCTGTTGTAATCGACGCAATCTTCTTTCGGCTGTCTGCGAAGTTTCTTAGCAATAGCGAGTATGCAGTGTTCTTAATATTTACAGATGAATGTTAGTTCACTGGTTGGAATCATTTCACAGACATTATATATTGCTCGGATTGTTTTTATCACCTTAGCAATTGGTAATATAGGGTTCTCACAGCGTTATGTTCGTGGGTGTTATACGTAACCTATTCACATGGGCGTTGATACTTCTGAATGAAAGTTCTCTAGTAGGTGTAGAGGTACACTGTTCTATGCAATAGACTAAAATATCACAGCTTCTTATATGGCGAGTAATTAATGTGCCTAGTGTTCGTCTGCTGGTGCATTTGCTTGCCGTGATAAAAAGTCAGCAAAAATGTTATCAGTGCCCTTGATATGGCGGATTTCAAAGTCGAAATCTTGAAGAAGAAGACACCATCTTTCCAAACGATGGTTCTTTGGCACACCTTGCTTAAGTACCAGCAGCGGCGAACTATCGGTTAAGACAACAAAATGCGAACCTAAGAGGAACTTAGATAATCGACGCATGCAAAAGAGTAGGCTTAATGCCTCCAACTCAACTGTCGAGTAATGGATCTCTGCCTTTCTCAGCTTGCGGCTTACGTAGAGTATATCGGATGTCGCAAACCCTGATATTCTTGCATCAGGCATCCTCGAATTGCGATAGCACTGGCATCTGTGGTCAGAATAAAAGGTATATCTATGTTTGGTAATCTTAATACTGGTGGGTTAGAAAAAATCGATTTCAATCTGCACATTGCATCCTCTAAGCGGATACTCTTACAAAATTTTTCTGGATGATCTTTTGTCAACAGATTAGAAAAAACTGATGTGAGTTCTGCCCAGTTTGGTATAAACTTGGCATAATAGTTTATGAGACCCAATAGGCTTCTAACCTGCTTTTTAGTAGTTGGAACTTCTAGGTTGAGAATTTTTGATACGATTCTATCATCTGTCAACAGTTTGCCTTCGGAAATCCTATGACCTAGGAAGTCTATCTGTTTATAGCCTATTTCAACCTTGGAAGGTTTGATAGTAAGTCCAAAAAGAAAAATTTGGTTAAAGACTTGTTTGAGTGTAAGTAAGTGAGAAGTCATGTTTGAAGAATGGATACATATATCATCAATATAAGATTGCACGTCCTTGATGCCGTGCAATAGCAGTCTAGTTAACCTAACAAACGTGGCGGGAGCGTTCTTGAGACCAAACGGAAGATATCTCCATTCGTACAACCCAAGGGGTGTAGCGAATGCTTTTATATGCCTTGAATAGGGGTCTAGTGGCAGTTGCCAGTAACCTTTAGCTAAATCAAGCTTAGAAAATAATGATGATTGAGACATATTCAAGATGAGGTCTTCACAGCTGTTCATTGGCTCAGCATCTGTGGTGGTTACGGTATTTAATTTTCTATAATCTATGCAAAAACGCATGTTTTGGTCCTTCTTTTTCACCAGGACAATTGGCGAAGAATACTGGGACACAGATTTCTGTATTATTCTGTTTTTCTCCAAGTCCAAAATTTCTTTATCTAAATTTGCTCTATAATGTAAAGGAATTGAATATGGTCTACATTTGATCGGTGTCAGATCTGTCAACACAATTGAATGTGTTATCTTGTCAGTCCGTCCAGGTTTGTTTGAGAAGATAGTTCTATAGTCGTTTAGAAGAGACAAAATGTCTTGTCGCTGCTGTTGTGTCACAGTGTCAGAGATTTGTATGTCATTCATAGTACTGTCGTCGTTCATAGTTGGTACTGGAATTTCCGTATTGTCTATGTCCGTCTGATTTATTACTGACGCTACTGTTTGTAAATTGTCTTCAATGTCATTGTCGTCGTCGTCGAGACTAATAGTTGTCAATGAGTCGTTACCGTGGTCGTACTTGTCGTTATCCCATATTGTCGGTACTGTGAATATGTTTTCGTCGTCTTCGTTGTCACAAGAATGAGTCGTTAACGATGCTTCGTTTGTCGCAGTGTCAGTCTTGTCAGTCTGGTTATTGTCATCTGTTACCTGCGTCTGCTTGTTCATGTCACTGTCATTTCTAGAATAGTATGGTTTTAACATATTTACATGGAATATTTTCAACTTTCCATTTAAAGAAATTTCGTAATCAACTTCCGAAATTCTTCTCATAACTTTAAATGGTCCCTGCCAAGAGTTTGATAGTAAATCTCTCTTGTCAGGTAGTAATAGTAAAATATCTTTATTTGGTTGTAATACAATCGTACTTGCCCCTTTATTGGCGAAATATGGTGAAAGGGTTGGATCTGTTTTTTGTTCTATCAACTCGGTGGTGGTAATGTTAGGTGACATGATTTGTAGTGCTTCCTGAAGTTGGTCAGTGTAGGTTTTGTGGGTTGTCTGTCTTGTTAATATATTAGTGTGTTGTTGCACATTTACAGGCTCAATACTTTGTGAATCGATGGCGTCCTCAGTTCGAGGTGTTAATTTGATGGTAGCATTGAAAGATTCTACCGCCCCTGTGTTCTGCACCTCTGTGAATTCCTTTCGAATTACGTCATCGGTTGTCTCCCTTGTGCTTTTGGCAGTTTGAGACAAGCATGCGTGGGTTGTCACTTTGGAATCGCTGTTTGGGTTTTGGATACAGTTTTTCTGTTCCCATTCTCTGATTTCCTGTTCAGAGCAAGATCTTATGTTGGGAAGATTCCCAAGAATGATTTCAGCGGCAGGACTTTCTAGTACTGCACATAGCACTTGTCCTGATATAAAAGGTGTCCGAATTTCGGCCAGTGCTAGGGGGTATGTTTCAATTGTGTCTGCGAATGTGCGACACGTTACGTATTTGTGTGTGTAGTCTTTGTCGTTAACTAATGTTTTCCTAATCCCACAAAGAGTCGCCCCGGAATCTCGTATTAATGTACACTGTTTGTTGTTAACAAAACCTGTTAAATAATTTAAATTGCCTGTTGGTGATAAGGCTGCGTTGGCCATTTCGTTAGAAACTGGTATTGTGTGGCCACATAACAAGGTTGTATCAAGCTGAAATTTTCTACAGGTGTTACATTTGTTATCACAGATGGTATTGATGATTTCTACTGCATTGCCTGACTCACTCGCACTTTCATTCTGGATGTCACATTCGTTCTGTTGTTCAATTTCATCATCTGAGGAGGTGTCTATCAATGCGGCATTGGCCTGCTTCATCCTTTTTCTCCCTTCACAGACAGAAGAAAAATGCCCATAGCTCGCACAAAAATAACATTTAGCCGCTCTCTGATATGCGTTCCTCTTGTTCATTTGTTTTTCCACTACTTTTTGGAGATGATGTGGATAATTTTGTGATTTGTCACACATCGCAAACTGTTCGTGCATCAGATGACAATATTGGCACATGACTGGTTTTGTGACTCTAGAGCGTTGTTTGAACCTATTTTCATTTGGTTTCGAATATTTTGTGTTTTTAACCGCTGCTGTTTCATTTTGGCTCATGTTTAGTTGAAAAATATCGCGGTTCGCTGTAAAATATGCGCTCCCTTTATTTTCTATTTCTTGGATGGTTTTACACTCCATTTGTCTCAAAAACTTAGAAAAAGGTGTTGGGATAGTACTAATAATTTTATCAATTATAATTAGCTCTTTTAATTTGTCATGGTTGTTATTTGTTTTCGCTGATGTTATCCATTTTGTACAAATATCTTGAACTGTAGACACGTAGTCTATGAAAGTTTGGTTAGGTGATGGTGATAATTTTGAGAACTGTAGTTGATAGCCAGCTGTATCTAATGAAAAATGTTGGAGTATTCTCTGTTTTAAATAATCATAATCTTTCCTCATGTCTTGCGGAACTGTCTCTATCACTTTTAAGGGCTCTAAAGCTAAATTTCTCATCAAAATAAATGACCAGTCGACTTTTGCGACCTGATGGTGAGTCATCAAGCACTCAAAGTTCTCTAAGTATGCGCTTATAGAATCTCCTGAACAAAATGCTTTGACAAGGCCTTTATATTTGTTGTATTTTTGTTCATCTTCTTTACTTCTAATTTTGTTTACTGACAGTTCTAGGTTGGAGTCAATTTCCATTTGTTTTAGTTTTATCTGTGTCTCTGCATTTAATTGGGCTTGCTTGGTCGCCGCCTCGAGCTCCATCTTCTTCTCTTGAGCCTGCAGTTGCATTTTCTTTTCTTCAGCTTCCATTAGCATCTTCTTTTCTTGAGCTTGCATTAGCATCTTCTTCTCTTCTGCTTCAATTTGCATCTGCATCTTCTTCTCTTCTCTTTCCATTGCTCTTTCTTCTCGTGCAATATTTTCCGCATGTGTCTTTTGTGCCCATTCTGAAAGTTTATCCTCTTTATATCCTAACTTAATACCTGCTTCAATGCACTGTTCTAATGTTGACATCTTGTAATTTAGTTATTATTTCCTTTCTTGAAATTAAATCCCTTTGAAATTAACTTGGGAGTACAAAAGTTGGTTACCTCCCTTAATGTTTACCTTTAAATTTTTCTGAGTAGATTTACTTGGTTATAATATTAGCATATATATCAAACAAAATCAATGCATAGAAATATGTTACATCAATGAATGAGGATGAGGAGCACCGCTTAGGGATGTAATGAACATGAAATGAACCTCATCTTATTTTCCCTGAGCTCTCGAATGTAGTCTTGTTTCCTCGCCACTGCTGGAGTACAGGTTACATACATACGATAATTCGCGGAACAATCTGCTGTTGAAATCCAAAAAAATTAGTAACTGTCATAGTAATTGTCAAAGTCATGTCAAATTTCATAAACATTATCATGATTTGAAATATTCTTGTAGCGGGACTATAATAGTTTATTTACAGATAGCTGCAAAGTTTCTAACTTTGTCATGTGTTAAAGCTGATATATAATTTTTTTACTTGGCAACCCCAAATTAGCTGTTCTGAAACGTAAAGCTTATTATTGCCAAAACCGGCGATTGCCCCCAAATAGCCTGTCACAGTCCTAGATCTCTAGGGGATCGAAACTCGGGCTCATACAGGCAACAAACTCCGTTAGATACAATTTAGCATCATTTAATTACATGTATATTACAGTACGCTGGCGAAGCGAGTTTTCACAAGCCAGCATTCAGTACATTGCGTATCACAGGAGTTTATAATTAACATGGTTAACACAATAACTCTAGCAGCTATCTAAACATATGTCTAAGACCCCTTAATACAATTGGGTCTACTATCAAGTCCCCTTAAGGTAAGCCCTGTTGCTTCCTCGATGTCCAGTCCCTGTCTGACGTTCCACACATGTCGCAATCAGACACGGGTGGCAACTCTCTCTGGGTTTCTCGTGGACCCCGCAATCGGCGGGCCCCATCAGTGTCCACGTGGCTGTGGACACACTGACCGGTCCTTCGAGAAGGCTCTGGATTATTCGAGCCTTCGAGTGACTCGGTTCTTTCCCGTTAGCTGGATTACTCTCCCTTTGCCAGTATCTCTTACTTTTGTATTGGTACCGTCCTCATGTGAGTCTGTGACAGCGGCCAGAGCAAACGCTGTAAAGCAGGGGTGGCCAACACGAGGCCCGCGGAGTGGGAAGCGACGATGTGGTAGAAGCTGTAGCACGCTTGCTTGTTTACTTTAATTTAAATGAAAAAATTAGGTGCGTGGCCCAGCAGGAAAAATTATTTCGGAAATTTGGCCCGCCTGCTGAAAAGGTTGGCCACACCTGCTTTAAAGATACTCTGAAGATCTCACTAAAAGCTTTTGGAATTCATCACGACCCTTGGGAGACTGCTGATAAAGACCAAAATAGTGGCGTTCATCATTACACAAGGGTGCAGTCATTCGTGAAGCAAACAGGATTTAAAGGGCTGTGAAAAAGATAGGGAAAAAAAACATTGCAGGAGATCCTTCTCCTGGAACGTCAAGCATTCTCAGCCCACATTGTTATAGAACATTTTGAACCAAATAGGCCTTACCAGCCATCTTAGAACTCACGGCTCTAAACTTTCAACCCCACTGGATGAAATGAATGGTCATCATCATTCTTGATGGACAAGCACCACATGATATTCTCATCAACCGTAGGAGTTAGGAATCGTTGTGGGGTCTTGATGTCTGTACAAGAGGAAATGACACCTGATGAACTGGCAGTACAAGCTAGAGATATTTTGATAACTGCAGCCAAAGATCTAATTCCGACCAAGAAAAAGCAGCTTAAGCCATGTATTACATCAAACACGTTAGAATTAATTTAAAAAAAACGAAGAGAACTGAAACAGAAAGGAGGTGACTCTGATAACAGCAGGATGAAGTATAAATAAACTCGAGAAATAAGAAAGAACACAAGAAGGACAAGAAGCTGTGAAGTTGGAACTGCGACTAACTAACAAGAAGGACAAAAATCAATATACACAAGATTGCTGTAACAGAATAGAGCAATATCATAAGACTGGAAGAGATTACGAAATGTTCAAAGAAATGAAGTTATTGACAAGAAATGTTAAACCTCAATGGAATGTTACCTGTGACAAGATGGGAAATAGTTGAAATACCTTAACAGAATCTAGACAAATTCTAGAAAGATGGCAGGAGTATAAGTACTGCAATGGAATATGAATATGTATGATATTGAATTATTGATATAAATTATATGAATATGAGTGACAGTGAGGATATGAATGAGATTCATGAGCCAACGACAGCAGAGACAGAACCTGAACCCTCATTAGATGAAATTGCATGGGCAATAAAGAACCTGAAGATTGGTAAATCACTTGGATGTGATGAAATACCAGCTGAGCCAATTAAAGCGGGAGGAGAAGAAAGCATACAAATCTATCACTATCACGCATTTTACGTAAAAAGATATGGAAATGAAATATGGTATATGGCCAAAAGATTGGAAGAGGACTATCTTCATTCCAATACCCAAAAAAAAAAAGGCAACCTGAAATTATGCACCAACTATAGAACTGTTGCCCTGATCAGTCACGCAAGTAAAATTCTACAAATAATCATAATGGGAAGACTTCGTAAGAAAATGGAAGAAGAAATTAACATGGTTCAAGCTGGATTTAGACAAGGAAGAGGAACAAGAGATCACATTCTCAATATGCGTTTAATAATAGGGAAGTGCAGAGAATTTAATGTAAACCTATTCTGTTTTGTGGATTATTCAATGGCATTTGACTGTGTACAACATCAGAAACTTTGGGAAATCATGAGGAATATGGGCTTTCCACCACATGTAATACAACTCATAAGAATGCTCTGTATAGACCAACAAGCAGCGGTTAGAATAGATGGCGAGACATCAGATTGGTTTGACATCAAGCAAGGAGTCCGTCAGGGATGTGTGATGTCCCCCTATTTGTTTAACCTGTACGCCGAAAATATAATGAGAAATGTAAGAGATGATATAAACAGGGAGCTATATGATGCCCTAAATATCGGTGGTCATGACATACCAGAGATTCGGTATGCTGATGATACAATATTGTTATCCACAACACAGACTGGTATAGAAAACCTAATTGAATAGTGAAAATCACAACTTATATCTTAACATAGCAAAAACAAAGATAATGCATACAGATAAAACCACTATGGAGAAAGAAATATATGTTAATGAGAACAAATTGGAGGTGGTGGAAAATTTCTGAATATCTTGGGTCATTGATTACCAACAACGGTGACACAATAAAAGAAATTAAATGACGACTATCAATTGCTCTTCAAAGACTAAAACAACTGAATAAATTATGGAATGGGACAGATAGAACTACACAAATTAAGATTTTTAAGAGCATGCATCTTTCCCATTGCAACATACGCCTGTGAGACCTGGACACTTACTAAAAAAGCTGAACAGCGCATAAATGCCTTTGAATATAAATGTTATAGACAAGTTCTAAGAATATCTTGGGTAAAGAAAAGAGCAAATGCATCCATACTTCAAGAGCTGAATATTGAAGGTTGAAGGTTGGCTATTAAAAACGATAAAACAAAGAAAATTGAAATACTTTGGCACTTGAAATGTCACGAAAGTTTGGAGAGAACAATAATGGAGGGGTATATGCCTAGGAAGAGAGGAAGAGGAAGGCCAAAGAGAAAATGAGTGCAGGATGTGGCGGATGATCTCCAGATGGGTGTATTGGACGCGGGACATCTTGCTTATGATCAAGAGGTTTTCTGGAAGGTTGTTATGGGAGCGAGGTTCTGCAAAGGACATGCTACTGAATGAATGAATGAATGAGTTTGCCTTTTCTTTCTGAATGGCTGATGCTCATACCATCAAAATCAATGCAAAGCGGTCTGCTTCCAAATCACCTATGGAAATTTCGACACCCCGATTACAATATAGAAATAAAGACTAAAATTATAATACAATAAAGCTTTGATTAACCGTCACCGCCCGGACCAGGGCTGTAACGGTCACCGAATAGACGGACAACATATCCCCGGGAAGGTTAACCTGGTCAACAAATGCCCGCAGAAGTCAGATGTGTCGGCCTAACGGCGCAAGAACGCAGCTCTGCTGTAAACAGGCACAACGCAATCACGTCCGGAAAAAAACAACTCCGGATGAACGCAGAAGAAGAAGAAGACGGACAACAGAAATATCTTAATACATATTTACTGTAAAGTGATTTCACTTCGGGTTTGGGATGAACATTAAAATAAAATCCTGTAAAAGTGAATACATACTTATTGTATTTAATTTTACAAAATGATCAATATAAATTTCAACATGTTGAGTTAAGAACCGACATCACTGCACTCAGAACATTCCCAAATGTGCTCCGCAACCTCGTTCAACAGCCAGCGAAGAGACACTACTAATCGTTCCCATGGCTATTTGATTGAAAGTTCTCTTGGTCTTCCCTCTCAGCTTTAAGATCTAACAGAACCCCTACCAATCCCCTGCAATCTCATCCTTTCCACATACAGGTTCTCAATCTCTTCCTCCACCTAGTCCCACAGGCGCACGACCACCTCTCCCTTGTCCAGAGGTAATCGGCCACTAAGAGGTGCACTCCCTGCCAGACTTTTAGCCTGTTCATTCCCCCCACATTCCCGCATGGCCAGGACAAAAAAATCCATACAATTCTTGCAATCTGTGACCTCTGAAGGGAGGTAAGCCATTCTATGCAAAAAAAATTTCCTTCACTTAACTAAGCATACTCCTAGAGTCCGTGATGAACACAATGTGTGTTGCAGTGGTCTCCTCTAACCACGGAATGCCGTTGTTACTGCCTCCAACTCCATTCTCATGCTGGGGGTCGTAGCCTCATATGTCATCCTCTCCTTTTTCAAGAATCGTCTATTAGCCTTCGCAATGAAACCCCAACCACTCCATTTGTTTCTCACCACTGACCAATCAGTATATATCACTATGTCATCTTGATGTGTATTACTCCGGATCAGTTGTTGCACCTCAAACTCTGTGCGGCTCGCTGCCCATTCTCTGCACTCATGACCCAGTGTTACTATTACAGTGTGCCAGTCTGACCTGTCTGCCGGTACTTCAACCCATTCTTTTTCACGATTGATGGTCTCTAGATCACAAACCTGACGTATATATATTTCCGCATGTGCCATCCAGGACCTGCCTTGTCTTAGTCCATGACCCTTGACCATACCCATGGCTTCATGCAGGGGGTGATTCCTATCTGCAGCAACTCTTAGGTACCAATTGGCCTGAAGGACCCTATGCCTATCTGCCATTGTTGATAGTGGCAGGATATGTCTCCTGTACATAACTGGTGTGTCCTTGGTACACCCCAGAATCACCCGCATGGCCGCATTTTGTATGCGCTACAATCTTTCAAGCTGGCTCTTTGATACTGTCAGGAGCCCCAAACCATACTTCAATATAAGAGAAAGTAATGTACAGAAATGTATTGTAATACTATAAACCAACTTTACTTTACAATAGTCTGTCATCTCCTTCTGTGTCTTTGAGGCTCGAGCTTTCTGCGTGGCGATGTTCCGTATCTTACACAGAAGTAGGACCTATGTTGCATTTTCCTCTTGCATTTCAAATCAGTCGATGCACTTTGATAACATTGTTTCTGCATCTGAGTGGCTAGTTGTAGGGGTAAGAACCGATCCCTCATCTTCATCAATTTCTTCTTCTTCAACGGTAGTCACACTAGAAACAATTTCATCATCGTTCAAAATTTCAAAGCCTCCATCCATTTTGTCACATTTCAACCAATCTGTTACTTCTTTTGGAGTAATGTTTTCACTGTTTAGTCCTACATTTTTGCACAATTTCACAATTTCGTCAACACTAACAGTCTCAGTTCCTCCAGTTTCACCAACAGGTTCAGAAAATTGTAAAGATGTCTGTTTATTGATACTCACACACTTTTTAAAAAGATGACGACGGATAACAGAAACTGACGGTTAAACGAGTGATGGTTAATCAAAGTTCTAATGTAATTGTTAAAATATATACTTGTTATTAAAAAATTACAGAATGTGAAATGTGATATTTTATGTTTTGTAGGTGGTAGGTGTAAATGAAATCTGTACCACAATCATTAAATTATACTGTTATTTAAAATGGTAATAAGAACACAAGTAATGTATTAATGAATCAACAAATATATCATTTCAAATTAAATTATGCAAAAACCACAATTTTCATATATTTAATAAAAGGTAATTAACAGCAAATATTATTTTTCAGCTGACCATATGAGCACATTTGTGTTCAAAATTGCAGCACCTTTGTGCTAACATTAATATTAACTTTATTTTACAGTTGACATACAAAAAGAATATGGTGAATTGATACTAGAAAAAGTTGTAAACACTGAAAGACAATAAAATTGCAAATATAGTCTGAAATTTTATTTGAAATCCTCAAAGAGACAAACTACAACTACCAATTTACACAGAAAGTGAAAAAATAAAAAACATGGTAATATCAACCATAAAAGATGTATGCTGTAAATGTTAAGGGAAGTGAGTGAAGATATTAGGGATATTCTTGTTGAATATAAAGTGACTTGGGGGTCTCTGTGGTGAAGTGGTTAAGCCATCTGTCTTGCGTTCTGAGGGTCAGGGGTTCATTCCATGGATTGCATCGTTCAGACCACGAGTGCAGTTTTGCAGAGACTCCTGGCGATCAATGCTGGAGCTACGAAGTTTGTGCTTTGTGTGATGCTCTCGGCAAGCAGCTTGCCATTCTGCAGAGAGAGGTTGAGCCAGATGGGATAAAACTGGGTGTAATGAAGTCAACCCTCTTGACTTTGGTACCTTTTCTTTACTTGAAGTGACAAAATTCTCAACAACTAATAACTGAGGGAAATAAACTTGAAATGAAGGATACCAGAGAAGGCAGAAGGGAGAATGTATGATGATAGATGTGGATAAAAATGTAAAAATTGTGAATAAAATACATTAGGCTGTAATAGGAGCACTGAACAGTCTGCTGAAGATGAACTTTCAATGTGCATAAACTGAGCAATGATAACAATGATTAAAGTTTATAAGATTTGTATGTTATAGAAGAATAAAGCATACTTCTAAGAAGCAAAATTGTTAAGAACATTTCACAGATAATAAAATAAGAATATAATAAGAAATAGCTTAAAACATAACCGGTGATCCTCACAAGTGCTACAGAGTTCATATACTGTGTTGAGATCCTCATTGTGTGATTTGCAAGATATTGAAGCCCTTATTGAGACAATCATCTTTATCATAAGTAGTCCGTTCCAAACTACAAAACAAAAGCATTAAAATATCATATTGTTTTTAAAAGCATATTGCCGTGTGAAAAGCTGCATTAGAAAGCAAATGTGAAGAAAAACAGTGCAACCTGTGGCCCATTGTAAACCTTAGATGCAGTTAACAGTTATATTTAAATAAAAAATACAAATATATATAACCTTAAACATTTTTGTTCCCTACAATACAAAAACTAATGAAGTTTCACTGGCACCTAATTTGTGCATGTCTAACCACATTTCTCATAAAAATCCCCCCATAGGGTGGAGTGCTATATTCTGTTTAATGAAAACACTTCATACAGACTACAAAAGCAATGAATTCTACAATACCCTGACAGATATCCTGCAGCATAAAATAAACACTAAATACGGGTAACTCAGCACCTATAAATGTAATTTTTTATGGTGTGGTGTGCAGGCTTTAAAATTTTGTCTCTGGATGTTGACAGGAATGCAATTATTCAAAGAAAAAACAAAACAAACACACAACAAACAAAAAAAGAATAAGAAAAATAAAACTGCTTTATAATGTGTTAGCATGTCAGATGTAGTAAATACAGAGAAACATTTTCAGGTAATATGCAAGGATATGACTACATTATATTATTTCAAGGCATTAATTCAACTGTCAATAGTTAGGTCATTAAGCACACAAATGTGAATTAATTATTACATGTGAACTTTCAACAGCATTTAGACAACTCAAATAATGTGATAATGAGACTTACGTTTAGTTACTATCATTTAAAAGTTAGAAAAACATAATAAAAAGAGCATTATGGAGCACATACACCTACATAAAAGGAGTGTATGTTGGAATATTGCACAGAGGCAATATAAATAATGAATAATCCTTATGATACTTCATTTACCTGGCCTAGAGCATACATTGGTGATGATGTCTTTCCAACTCTCTCTGTCAGCTGATAATTTAATGAAGTTCATGTTGCTTTTATTATTGTTTGTTTCCCAACTTTTTAACCCTATGCCTCAGTAAATAAGCCAGATTTTGGGGCAGTTTTCTTTTATTTTACTATGCGCTTTTCTTTAATGAATATCTCACTTTTGTAAACTGCCAGACACACTATAAAGAAATACTTAATGTCAGGCCATTGTATGAAACTGATATTAATATGCTTACTGACGCCAGCAAGGCAATCTTTCTTTGTTTTCCTTTGCTTTATTTGCCTATTATTTTCCTATATAACACTAATTTCTCTATATATTCGATTCTGTTGATATGCCTCAATGCATTTCTCCTGAAGGACTAAAAATATAAAATACAGTGTTCACTCATATTTATCTGAACTTTAGAGTAACCACAAGATCTGGGTATGCTTGAGCATCACTAAAAATCATAAATGCTCCATCTTCAGTCACCGAATTAAAGTATTCTCCAGTTGTCTCATCCAAAGGTGGGCATCTCAATCCTGATGCACCAGGACCAGATCTGCCGAGAAGCACCTTGGACAACACAAGGTGTATTTCTTTTTCTGTCTCCATTTCTGGATTAAAACACTTGTCAGGTTCCATATAGAACAGGACACCTTCCCCAAGGTGGTTAGCTGCAAAGCAAATACATTCTGTTAGACACATTTGGTGCAAAATAGTGTTTTAAATGTAAAATAATCATAAAGTAAATATTTTTCAGTCTGTTAGAATAGTTCTATGAAATCTATAATCCCCCACATATTGGTTACAAAGATATGGAGGTCAATAACTGAAAATGCAAGAAAAAAAAATCCAGGGCAAAAGAACAAGAGGATGTGTAAGAAATTACACCACACAAGCATGTATGAATTTTGAGGCTCATACTTACCCTAAGCTGAAAAGAATTGCTGAGAACATGGGACAAATGGAGGCACATGATTCAACAACTTGAATACTAGTCTTCAGACTGACTTAATTTGTAATGATGATTGATGAGGTTACAGTAATCTTAGGTCAGAAACTGAATAGTCCTGTCAGTGAATCAATTGATGCTTTTTATCTGCTTACAAACCTAATATAAGTAATTTTGAGTTTCTATATTTAATATTGTTCTTTCTTCAGCGTCTCTAGGGGTTATATGCAGTATTCCCAAAATAGATTTCTGACTGCCTCGTGCATATTTTTCAGTCTGTTACCAATGTATACTCGCTATGTAAATGTATATTTTAAACGCTGATTCCTTAAGCTATATATGTGCTATCAGGCTACTGTCAGGTTATTTTTAACTGCACAAAGTGGAGAGTGGAAAAGAAGAAGTAACAAAGACATTTATGATCTGTTTAAGTTCCCGCTAATCACTGGTATCATGAAGGTTAATAGACTGCAATGGCTGGGGCATATAGAAAGAATGGAAGATAATAGGAAACAAAACTCGCTTACACTCAGGAAATAAATGACCGTAGACCCCGAGGTAGACCAAGAAGGGGTGGAGAGATAATATACATACAGACCTACAAGCACTTGGAATCAACGACTGGCAAGAGAAGGTCCACCAGAGAAACTAATGGAGATGGCTTGTATCTGCAACAAAGAACCTCAATGGCTCAGAATGCTGAAGAAGAAGAAGAAGAAGAAGAAGAAGAAGAATAAGAAGAAGAAGAAGAAGAAGAAGAAGAAGAAGAAGAAGAAGAAGAAGAAGAAGAAGAAGAAGAAGAAGAAGAAGAAGAAGAAGAAGAAATAATTTGTGAGCAGAAACAGAAATTAGTACCAAACTTTGAATATTTCATTATAATGTTAAATCAGTCCAGCTCCATGAATCAGATACATGGAGAATGACTAAAACAATGGCTAACAAAACTACAAACATTCATCAACTGGTGACTACTTAGAATAAAAGGATTAAAGTGGTTTGACAGAATCACTTAGAGAGAAAACTAGACATATTCCAGAAAATTAAGAGGTGAGGGTAAAGCTCTGGCAATGGCTAGGACACACATTAAAGCCTGAAAATATTATTACTACAGAGTTCTTTGTCTTGAACCCACAGAGCAAACAAAATAGTGGGAAACTTAAAACACACAGATAAGAGAATTAGAAACAGATGAATATGGGAAGAACATGAAGTGAGCTGCAGAAGAAGCAAAAGATAAAATGGTCTGGAGTGAGTTGGTTGAAGGACTATGCTCTAACACGGAATAAACAGAAGATGAAGAAGATAAAGGAAAAAAATAAGATGATGAAGAAGATGAAGATGAAGTATATCAAACCTAGAATAGTGAACTCTAACATCAATTCAGTACTGCTGTATGAATCAGAAACATTGAGGTATACTAACACAATTACTAATAAACTTGATGTGTGCACAGAATAAAAGAACTAATAAGGATGACAGAATAATTAATAAGGAAGTCATGGAGAAAACTAACAAAGCAATTTTGTGAAACAAGAGATAAAGTAAAGTGTTGAATTTGGATAGTGTTATCCATAGTATAATCACAAAATTCTTCCTCTGGAACTCAAAGACAAAAGAAATAGAGGGGGAACTAACACAAATGGAGAAGAGAATTAAAAACACAGTTGAATAATATGGGAAGAATTGGAGGGGGATGAAAGGCAGAATGGGGAATGAAATGAGCAGAATGAGATAAACAAACTAAACTATAAACTTAAAAACTAGCTTTAAAACTGATTAAATACAATTTACTATTTCAAGAATTGAATTTTAGTGTTTGCAGTGATTACTGGTTTTATTTAAAATCACATACTGCCAATGTGGCAATGATGAATAGAACTCTCATATATTCTCCTGTAAAGAGTTGATGCTGATGAACATAACATTATACAAGAATCACTTCTATAATTTCTCAATGATGTTGGAAGAGTAACTCAATGGTCATTATGGACATGGTATGCGTGATGAGTGCTCCCTGAATAACATTCACCTTTGACTACAGCATGTCTACAAACACTATGTTGAAATCACTATACATAAATGCAAGAGAACGACTACTATTTCTTCATATGACTTGTCCAAGATAAATTATGAGTTCAGCATTCTTACACTGTCAGTATCACAATGTGAGAGATAAGAATGCATCCAGACTAAAGGAATACAAATCATTCTAGGTTGCACTGAAGATATACTCATTAGGACAATGTGGTTCATGCTCATGTCAATAACATAGGTTTACACAGGCACAAAAATCCCTGAAAGCTTGGAGATATGGTTTTATAGAAGAATGCTGAAAATTAATTGGACTGCCCAAAAGAGTAATAGAAGAATGCTGAAGATTAATTAGACTGCCCAAAAGAGTAATCAGGATGTTTTAAGGGAAGCTGAGTTGCAAAGACACCATCATCATCAAGTACCCTGCCAGCTGGCGTAGGCGTTCATGGCTCTCCACAGATCTCGGTATTGGTGTTATGGATCAACTCTGCTGATATTTCTCCACGCCACCGTCTCAATCCATTCAGCATAATTTCTCTTGGTCTGCCTCTGCTCCCCTCAATCTTTTCAGTTGTTATGATCTTCTCCAATGCCTCTCTTCTCATCACATGACCGAAGAAAGCTGTTTACCTCTTTCTTATTGTTGTATATAATGTTCTAGTTTCATTAGCCTCTTTCAGGCAATCATTGTTATTTATTCTGGAAGTCCAAGGAATTTGCAACATTCGTCTCAAAAATCACATCTCTGTTGCTTCTAATTTCTTCTTAATTTATTCATTTACTTTCCAAAATTCACTGCCATACAGCAAAACTGGTTCTATAAAGCATTTCAGCACTCTCTTTCTTACATTCAGTGATTAATGACTTATTGCATAGGATACTCTTCATTTTCTGAAATGCAGCTTTTGCTTGTCCTATTCTGCACTTAATCTCTGTTGTACATCTTCCATCTGATGTTATAAATACCTCTAGGTACATTATCCACTTGATTAAGAATTTTCCCGTCTATTTCTGTCACTTTTTAGTGTCACCATTTTCTTTGATATCACCATTGTCACGGGGCGGCGCTGGAATGCGGTGTTGACTAACTCTGGGTAAAATGATCACACCGATGAATTGGCAACCGTCGTCCCCGATGCGATTGCTTCTGAAAGCAGTACTATATGTTTCGTCTTTGTCTAGGCGGATGATTGTGATACTCCTGACTGAAAGTCACCTCAACTGAACCATTGGGGTCCCCTCACGCCTATGACTGCAACTCTCTGCAAGACCACTCCACTCAACATATAACAAGACCCTGGCTGACAGTGGACAAATAACTATCACTTTATCCACGGTGCTGCATTATCATTATGGGTCAAACGCGCTTCCTCAGTCACACAGACACGTTAACCTGACATCCATTTGGCCACCGAGGGTCAAAAGATAACAATGGGAGTGTTATACACTGTTCCACCGAATGCCCATACTCTCGATGTACAGTAGCTCTACAGTTCTTCCACACATCCAACCTGCAGCTGTCCCATGCGAGTGTGGGTGTCTATTGTGCGTGGCGTTGTTCTCTGGTGGATGCCCCTGGCAGTTAGTCTCTAAGTTCTAATGTATAATTCTTACTTGGTTTGAATCGGGCACAGGTAACATTCGTGTTCGTGCACCGCTCTAACATTCTCAACTAGTTTCATGTTGAAGGCTGGTAATGTTGTGTCGGTGTCTTGCATTAACGGTCCTAACTTGGGAGTGTTGAAGAATAGTGGCGTTCGTGTCCGTGTTCCGTGCTAAAGTGCTGTTGCGTCGTTAAACGATGTGAATCTATGACATATTTCTATCGTGGTGCATTTTATTGTTACTTTTGGTGCCTAACATCTACTCTTTTATTTCTATTATTATTTTATGTGTGTGAAAACCAATTAACTCATTTCTGCCACATGACAACCATTGTTACCGCAAAGACAACTTATCACAAACATCGGAAAGAGGCAGTCATAATTTTTTGGCAACGTTTTGAGAAGATAAAAACTGGAACATGGTGTGACAACTGGAAAGATTTGCAGAAAGAGGGATATAAGAAGACAGCATAAGAAGGTTCTTGACAGTCTTGTGTCATAGCAGGGAAGGCAGTC
The DNA here is from genome assembly GCA_014155875.1 of Cepaea nemoralis. Taxonomy (NCBI): domain Eukaryota; kingdom Metazoa; phylum Mollusca; class Gastropoda; order Stylommatophora; family Helicidae; genus Cepaea; species Cepaea nemoralis. The sequence continues at coordinate 11,293 of JACEFZ010001047.1, read as the reverse complement.
AACACATGAATTGATCCATGATGTCGGAGATCGTAATTTGTGGAGAGGCATAATTGCCCACGCCAGCCGGCAAGGCACTGGATGATGAGGTGTGCACTTCAACATACTAAAGCAAAATATCAAAGAAAATAAAAACATCTCTTGTCTGTATTTGCATGTAGATTAAATCAAGGGGTCCAACATAAAGACATAAATGACACAGGTGACGCAAACAGAAAAAAGGAGTGAACATGTGACCACAGTAAAACTTACCTACAGAGAAAGAAGAATAAATTAATATGGACCATAACAAGAAGGGGAACTAACATAGCGTAGTGGCTAGATTTTCACCTGCTGGCCAAGGGTTGGAATCTACATTAGGATTGATTTCTTTAACTTGATCTGAGCTCCCAGGTTGACCCAGCCTAAAATGGGTACCATGAAATGTCTTGGGCAGTAAAGGTGGCCTGTGTGATGCTGACACCATCACCCATCGAATGTCGATTGATCTATAAAAAAAAATGGGCATAGCACCATATGCCCAATGCACCTTAGGGTTGTGAAAGGGTCGTTTACTTTTGTTTTATTTATAAAGGGAAGCTATACAATCAATCATTATGACTCTCAATACAGAGAGCAGAGTGTGGTGGTAAGGCAGATAAGGAGATTAAATTACTTATAGATGGTAATTCCATGGAAAATGATACTTGTTTACAAAAAATTGGATCTGTGGTAGCTGTCAGGCTGAGAAGTTACTGCTAATAAAATCAAAGTTCTTGCTTAAAAGTGTGGACCATATAAGATAACCATCAATAGTTAGAGAATTGAACAGGCAGTAACTGTGGCTTTAAAATGGCTAATTCAGACTCAGTTGATCAAGACAATCCAATAATTCCAATTGTATGCTTCAGAAAGTGAGTAATTGACTGCAGAATGCTCATAAGTTGAGTATATTCAGTGGATTTACTGACATGCAGAGGGGTTAAATAATGCGAAAGTTGGTCTGTTGACATTGAACTTTGAAAGCACCTGTGGTCAAGACATGGTTAGTGAATAAAGAGGAAATAGTACTAATTTATTACACAGCCTCCCACAATCAATGAACGAGTCAGTCAAGACTGCTTGAAAATGGCATTCAGTGAGACACTCAGGAGAAACATAGAGGCCAGTACAACTTTCTAGTCAATCAGAGTGCTATGCATCTATCAGGATACAAATTATTGACCACTTCCTACAGATAAATAAATAAGCACAGAAATTTGTTCTTGGTAGTGTTAAAAATGGAACTAAACTTACCAGCAATTGCATTAATTGAAGAAAATTAAAAAATAAATATTTCTAAAACATTACATCTTACCATCTGGCATTCCACTGAACCTTGGATGGAAACCGTATCTACACACAGACTTTGCATATTTACTCAAAGTTCTATGCCACATCCAGGTCTGTTCTTTAAGCTTAAGCTGAGTAGATTTTTCATCAAAGCGGTGATGTAGGTAGTTTTTCTCAGATTTACAAACCTACACAGGTGAAATGAATATTTAGTTAGGCAACATAATGCAAATATACATTTAAACTGATGATAGTTATATTCTCTTTGTCCTTGTATTGTTATTGCCATATTTTATCTGTCACTGCTAATGCACTGATTTTCTCATCATCTCTTCTCATTTCATCATGTTCCTCTTGTACCTTGCGGTGTCGGGGTGAAGTATAAACATCGTGAGACTGCCTGATTATGGGCTTCATATATCGATATTCCCATGGACTCTGCTATTCCCTCCGTCCAATGTTTACGTGGTCGGCCTCTTCCTCTGTTTCCATCTAGTCTGTACATCATTGCTTGTTGTGGTATTCTGTTGACTGGTAACCTACTTGCATGGCCAAACCATTTGACTTGCTGCTTTCTAATAAAATCTAGTGCTGCTTTAACCCCCACTTTAGTCCTGATTTCTTCATTTCTGATCTTATCTCTTCTTGATACGTTGAGTATTCTTCTCAGGAATCTCATTTCTGTTGTTGTGATTTTTCTTTTCTCTTTTTCTGTCATTGTCCAGGTTTGGCATTGGTAGCATAGAGTTGGTAGGAAGATTGTGTTGTAAAGTGCTTTCTTAGTAGTTATTGATACATGTTTGTTCTTTAGTATTGGTGCCATTTGTCCAATGAGTTGGTTTGCCTTATTGCATCTATTTTCGATCTCGTCTTCTGATCTGCCATTTGATGATATTATACTTCCTAGGTACTTGAAACTCTTTACTTGTTTCAAGGGATGTTCGTTTAGGTGAATTGTTGTTGTTTGTTCTTCTTTAGTTATAGTCATTACCTCTGTTTTGCTTGTGCTAATTTTCATGTTATGTTCCCTACACATTTCGTTTAGACTATTCATGTGGTCTTGTAATTCAGCTTCTGATTTTGCTATTAGTGCTTGGTCGTCCGCAAACAGGAGTTCTCTAATGGTTAGATTTGCAGATGCTTCTTCTTCTGTGTTCTCATCATGCGGTATTCTTGCTGTCTCTGTTTGGCTGGTTTCTTTACATATGTTGTCTATATATGTTATGAACAAGAGAGGGGACAGTGCCATATGACGGGTACGCGCCAGAAGAAGATACGTAAAAGGAGAAAAGGGATTTTCCAAGAAGGACACCAAAATAAACAATCAACACGAAAACCAATGGAAACGTGAGACGTCAGAGGACAACATAAACAGACTTGTGTGATTCTACTAAGGCGCGGATGTATTTTCGTGGAGCCCGTGTTCGTTGAAGATCTGGATGTGAGGATTGCGAGGCTCGACAGGGAAATAACAGGAGGAGGAATAGTCTGACGAAGAAACGATCAATAGAAGAACCGAAGGCACAGAAACCTAGACCAATCCTTAAGTTGGAATGGCGAAATAGAAACTACGCTTCAAGGTGAAATCGGATAGCATAGGGATTTAGTCGTAGATAATATGTAAACATTGACCCTGCGTCAAAAGGGCAGTTTATAGTCTGGGCAAGCCTATTATTGTAATCTAGCACATTAATAAACGTGTGTGAGTATTTCGCCTGGATTGCGTCAGTTGGTTTTTCGCATTGACTTCCAGCAGTTAAGGTGAGAGTTCAGATTTTCTCATTGTTTGAGCTACGAAGCGTTGTTGATAACTTCTTGTTCTATAATTACGAAGTTACATAAAGGCAGATGTGGGGAATCGCTCTGGACTTTGAACATATTGATTGAGTAAATGTCAACATAACTCCCGCCATAATACAGTCACCCGAGAAAAACACACTCAGAAGGATGAATTGCACACCATAACGCAGTTGAATGCACCGTGCAACACTGAGAGTAAAAGCGCGCAAGAAGATCCACGTTAAAGATGTCGGCGAAACGGAATCTTATGAGGTAAAGTTGGATGCCAATACATTTATGACAGTAGGCAGTGATCAATACAATAAATGCAGTTTTGAATGAACACACACATATTATATCGTGTATAAATATTAAGTGGAAGTGCAACAAAGTCGTCGATTATACAGTGATGTGTGCATCAGAAGTTTAGTAAAATACACGCACACTGTTGCACAGAAGTGAACATTCAGAAAACAACAACACTGATCTTAAGAATGAATATTATGAATTGAATCGATACATATTATGAAATTCAAGAGTACTGAAAGAACAATATCATTTTAAGATCTCGAGAAATAAGTGATAGAACTATGTCTCAGGAAATTAATTAAATAGGATGTACAAATTGAGATCAAGAAATAGAGTACATACTCAACACGAGTGTATATATTCTAAAGAGAGTAGGTCTTGCCCGAACACTGCGCTGTAATTGAAAACAACATTTATACAGTACGAAGAATACGAAATGCATATCTGTTAGAGCATGGATGCAGCATGTCTGACTGAAACATAGAGGTGGAACATTACTTCAACATAACACGGAACAACTACACCTTCGTCACACTACTGGACTTAACTTGGACAATACATACATGAACGCACAATGATTACCAGGTCATTTTACACATGTTGGTTACGTGATTGATGATTTTCTACAACGATATTCAAGGAATTCACGAACATTTTTTCGGACTTGAGGACACTGATAACATTATGAAGGACATTACAACTACATTGTTCACATACCGGACAACAACTCTCGCTTCAGGACGACACGCACACTTACACTAGGACTTATTGTTATTGGAATCGTCGAGGATTCTTTACCATCGAGCAATTCAACTCTGTCAATCGGGACCGAACACCAAGTCGTTACGTGGGCATCTACGGACAGGAGTAACGTGTGATCAACGTCAATTTCGTTCCACACTTATATTTACAAACGGACACTATTGTTTTTCTACAAGGCCAGTATGAGTTGTCATTGTGATTCTTGTCGTATTGTGATTAATTAGGTGCTGATTATTATTGATGGCAAAGTTATTTCAAAATTAATAGTGTGGGCGGTTGGAAAGGGTCTTTCTTAAATTCTTAAGGGCACTTGATTATTTAAGAAAGCATTTAGTGGTGGCATTCGTCAGGTCAATACGAAGCTGTTTATATTGATCTCATGGGTGACAACACATAATTGTTGTCTTGTATTATAACTTAGTAGTAAGCGAGGTGTAATTTGCGTAAAATTTCTGGAAAAGTAATATTGTCTTTTATGAACTGAAATATGTATTTACGTCACACGTCAGTCATCGTCTGTTGTTGTTAATTGTCTAGTGATATATATATATATATATATATATATATATATATATTCTTTATACTAAATATATTTTTCCATAATAATTTCCGTGGTTTACATATTTCACGTTTAGAATATTTATAGTGCAATAAGAGTGCTGAATTTATTTTTTTTTGGGTCGTCAACTTTACACTATTGATTTTAATTAAGTTGATATTTGGTCTACATTGATATACAGCATATACTATTGACTCTGTTCCTTGATCAACATTATTGCAATTTTGTCGATATTCTTGTCTTGCTTTCCACTTCACTATTTTATTTCAGCTAGATAGCTTATTACACAGGTAGGACAAGATGTCTACACTTCAAGAAAATATGGAGATGGGTGAGAAGTCTGGTTTGACTGGCTCAGAACTTAGAACATGGGCAAAACAAGAATTCAGCGAACACCAGTTACAGCAGAAAGAAGATGCACGTGAGAATGAAGAAAGACAAGAAAGACTGGCAGCAGAAAAAGAAGCAAACAAATCCAAGCTGCACTCTGAGAAGGAATTAAAAGAAAAGGAGATGGAGATTAAACAAAATGAACTAGCTTTGGAACGTCAGAAAATCGAAGCTAGAGATAAAGAAATGGCTTTGGAACGCGAAAGGATAGCGGCTGAAAAAGAGATTAAGGAAAAACAAATAGTCGCAGAGGCAGAAATGAAGGCAAAACAAATAGCCGCAGAGGCAGATATTAAAGAGAAACAACTGGCATTTGAAAAAGAAAAGCTTGCGACTGAAACACTCTGGAAGGACAAGGAGGTTGAAGGTAATTTAAAAGTCAAGGCATTGGAGATGGACCGTGAAGCGGAAATAGAACGGGAGAAAATACAATCAAACCAAAGTGATCCAGTGAAGAAATACCAGGGTCTTTTTCGCAATTTCCAACAAGGCGATTCGGTAAGTTCTTTACTGCTGGTAAAATTCTATAAGGTACCTGAACAAGACATACTGATTCTATTTCATAGACACCTTGCGTTGGAGCCTCTAAAGGTAATTGAATTAATACCTGAGGACTTGCATACCAACTACAATTATATGCGGGACCGTGTTCTTGCACATTTCAGTTTAGATGAATCTGGTCTTACGTACGAAGTTTAAAACTCTTACTCCTAAGTCTAAACAAACTTTTCTTGACTTTGTTTCTGAATTATCGTCATGTTTTGATAAATGGATTAAAGCGGCTGATATTGGATCTGATTTCGAAAAAAAAATCGAGATATAATAATAAGAGACAGACTACTGTCTGCAATAACAGAATCTATGTCTATATTTCTGGTTGAGAATAAATGCAAGTCTCTTAGTGAGATGGAAGCAAGAGGAGAATCATATTTCAATGCACATCGGGACATATTTGCCAACTGTGCACAACCCGAGCTTATCATAGGAGCAAGTGCTAGATTTCAGAAAGGCAATGGTAAGTTTAAAAAATTTAATGGTAATAGGAATAGAAGTAGTCCATACCAGTTTTCCAATAAAGAGGGAGACAGACCAAGAAAGGGATACCTCACCAAATGTCAACATTGTAAGTTGTCTCACGGACATTTAGAAATGTGTGACCAACACCCTGGTTATACAGCTTATTTACGAGACATCACAGCGAAGAAAAGAAGTAAGTATGACTCCTATAAGAGGAGCATTAAATGTTTTTCGTGTCAGGCGTACGGGCATACCAGCAGGTCTTGTCCGATGAGAAATTCTTGGAAGGAAGCAAGTACCGCATATGTGTTCTCTAGTAGTGACTCTGACGACTTAGAGGAGACACATATATCATACAACAGTATGATGACAAGACTGACAAGACTACGACAGATATTCAAATCGGGTCATCCTAAGAACTCCAGAATTCATAGATGCTCTTTACTCTTACAGAATTATGAGTTCGATATCTCTCATATTCCTGGCAAAGATAATAATCTTGTGGATATTCTCAATTGTCTATAAATTTGTAGATCTATATTTGTCTAATTATTCAATTTTAATTTATTGTATCTGTTTTGTCATAAAGTGTTAAAATGTTTTTAGAACTATTTGTTTGGATAGCACCTGATTGAATTACAATAGATACAACAATCATCAATTATATAAATATTATTGATGCAAACATATAGTTTACGCAAATAGATACTTCTGTCGATTTGTCATTTTGACAGGATGACATAAGGAAGTTTCTGTGTGAAGTGAAGGACTATGAACTTTATCCTGTGTGGTTTTAACTGTGGGACTTTTAACTGAACTCTGTGGACAAGATATTCAGAGATTGTGTGATGACAATCGAACATTATAAGTATTGTATTTCTGCAAAAATAATGTAGTATTATTATATGTATATATAGTTGATCTAGTTAATTTGTGATAATAATTGATTAGTAAACGTAGTTATATTGAATACTATGTTAGTATAGTTGTATTTTGATCAGTAGTTCATTAGTTAATATTACTTAATTATTAAATTAGAATTGGTTATTGTTTAATGGAATATCCACACTATATGGATCTCTAAAGTATCTAAGTGCATAAATCGTCTACCTTACCTACAGACATATGATGGAAAAACAAGGAATATATATATATATATACAAGAAAAGCGACAACAGTCAACAGCAATGGATATGGATTGCCTGGAAACCCCAATACTACCCTCGTCCAATAAACTCATGGTTCTACCTAGAGTGAGGACACTTGTCTATTAGGACAAGGTAGGGACTAATGAAAATTAGTTGGACCGACCTTCCCATGGGTCGGGGGTTTGGATAGAAGGGCGTGCCCGTCATATAACTTTATTTTATTTTTTTAGGGTGGGTAATGGGGATCCATAAGCAGTTCAGCTGTTGTTGTAATTGTTGTAGTAAGATATGAGACATGATCACAAGTTTTGTATATATATATATATATATATATATATATATAGATATGAGAAAAAAAATGATTTCATCATTTTTATTGTCTGGGAGGGGGCATAATGCCATATGACGGGTACGCACCAGAAGAAGATACGTAAAACGAGAAAAGGGATTTTCCAAGAAGGACACCAAAATAAACAATCAACACGAAAACCAATGGAAATGGGAGACATCAGAGGACAAGATAAACAGACGTTGTGCGATTCGACTAAGGCGTGGATGTATTTTCGTGGAGCCCATGTTCGTAGAAGATCTGGAAGTGAGGATTGTGAGGCTTGACTGGGAAATAACAGGAGGAAGAATAGTCTGACGAAGAAACGATCAATAGAAGAACCGAAGGCACAGAAACCTAGACCAATCCTTAAGTTGGAATGGCGAAATAGAAACTACGCTTCAAGGTGAAATCGGATAGCATAGGGATTTAGTCGTAGATAATATGTAAACATTGACCCTGCGTCAAAAGGGCAGTTTATAGTCTGGGCAAGCCTATTATTGTAATCTAGCACATTAATAAACGTGTGTGAGTATTTCGCCTGGATTGCGTCAGTTGGTTTTTCGCACTGACTTCCAGCAGTTAAGGTGAGAGTTCAGATTTTCTCATTGTTTGAGCTATGAAGCGTTGTTGATAACTTCTTGTTCTATAATTACGAAGTTACATCAAAGCAGACAGGACACAACCTTGTTGTACTCCAGATCTTATGGTGAAGGGTTCTGAGTGTCCTCCAGTTGCTCTCACTATGCATTCACTGTTGTTATATAAACTTCTACAGAGGTTTGTTAGATGTGTACTCACTCCATATTGTTTAAGGATTTCCCACAGCTTGTTTCTATCTACCCTATCGAATGCCTTTTCTTGGTTGACAAAGGCTAAGTAGAGTGTTTCATTGAATTCGATTGATTTTTCTATAAGTTGTCTAAGAGAATAAATGGCACCTGTGTATCCTTTGTTTTTCCTAAATCAAAGTTGTGTTTCGCTTAGCTAGGGTTCTAAAGTAATTTGTAATCTTTTTTCAAGAATTTTACAAAATATTTTCCCAGTATGACTCGACAGTGAAATGCTTCTGTATTGTGTGCAGTCTCTTTTGCTGCCTTTGGTTTTCCAAATTGGGATAATTATGGCGTTTCCCCAGTCTCATGGTGTCTGTTATTCTACCCAAACATGGTTGAATAGTCTATGTAGTCAAGCTGTTCCTACTTCTCTTGCTGCTTTAATTAGTTCATTTGGTAGTTCATCCTGTCCTGCTGATTTGTTCAATGGGGCTAATCTGATGGCTTCTATAATTTCTTCTTTTAGTATGTCTGGTTCTAGTTCTTCGGTGACATCTGTGTAGGTCTCTTGAATTCCTGTGACATCTGATGGGATGTTGAGAAGTTGTTCGAAATACTGCTTCCCATCTTATTAGGATTTGTTTTTGTTCACTTATTGGTTCTCCATATTTGCTGTTAATTATTTCAGTTGGGTCAAAGGGTTCTCCTCTGGTTCGCAATGCACTTATCTTTTTGTAGAAGTTTCTAGTTGCCTCCTTGTAGTTTTTATTTAGGGTTTCTCCATACTCTTCTCAGTCTTTTTGTTTTTCCCTCTTTACTATTCTACTCACATGTATTCTCGCTATTCTATAGTCTATGTAATCACATTACTGTTTGCTCTTCAACCACATTTTATATTTTTCCTTTTTGTCTTTTACTGCTTTCTTCACTTCTGCGTTCCACCATCTTGTTATTTTCTTTATCCGTGTTTTGCGTTTTTTCGTGGTTCCACATGTTATTTGTGCAGTATTTAAAATGCTTGATTTGAAAATCTCCCATTCTTCTTCCACTGTTTTTCTTTCTATAAGTAATTTTACAGAGTTCAGTAGTTCTTTCTCATAATTTTCCCTTACTGCCTCATCTTTAAGGTTTTGTAAGTTTACTGATTTGCATGGCATGTATTTTCCTGCTCTTTGTTTTCTTCTTCTGATGGTTCTTATTGTGGCAACGACTGCTTTATGCAAACAAACTTGGAAATCATGTGACAAGAGAACCTATAATCAAATAGATCACATTTTAATTAACAACAGAAATGCATCAAACATACAACAAGTTAGAAGTTATAGAGAAACTGAGTGCCACAGCGACCACTTTCTCGTTGGAGCAAAATTTAAAATAAAACTTAAGAGATTTCTATACTAAATTACAAAGATTACACCCAACATATAACAGAGAAAAACTACAAGAAATTACAGTCAGAGAGACTGAAAGATGCAGATGCAATAAAATGTAAACTTGAAACTCTGCAAAACCCTTTGGAGGAAAGCGTTGACCAAACTTGGTTGAACATCAAGAATACAATTCAATCTACCACAAAAGAATGTCTAGGTGTGTTAACCACGCATAGAAAGAACAGATGGTTCAATCAAAAATGTGAAGAAGCAGTCATTAGGAAAAAGAATGCCAGACATTTATGGTTAACCCTTTTAATGCTACGTAATTCGGAGTAGCGTCCCGCCCAGTGCAAAATTTTCTCCCCCGACACCCCCGCCTGTGCTAAATATTTTTTGACCTCTAAGAAACTGGAAATATCACGGCGGTGTTGACCATTTTTGTAACCCGGAAAAATTTAAGCACTCCTAACTGGGTAGGTTGGCACCTTTGTTTGAACAAACACTTTACAAAGAGATAAAAAACAAAAAAACTTTTTCATTTTTTAAAAAATTTTTTGTTTAAAGTTATTTTATTATTTTAAATAATAATGTATTTAAAATTAAGAAATTGGGAAAGATAGAAAAATTAAAAAAATAAAATGTAACAATATGGGGAATGACGATGTTACAGAAGCAATAACAGAGAAAAATAAACTATTACATTTTTTTAAAAGGACAAGACAATCGGAAACCCAAAAACAGATGGATTTATAGGTAAGGGAAAATACGCAAACAAGGAATGGAATGACAAAAAGACCAAAGGAAAGTTAATAAATTTTGTGTTTGTGGAAACCCCGAAGCAAGGTACGACACAGAGAGGTACATCCAATCCTTGCACATATATCTTGATTCCCGTCGTTTTTTTTTTAGAGCACACCACACACTTTCTTGTTGGCCCCTTCTTCTGGACGTTGTGGACCTATTTTAGGGGAAATGACGATGTACCAATCGTAGTGGCAGATCTTCGCTCCTTTCCCCCTCCACTCTTTCTTCTCTCCGTAGAATATTTTGTAGAATTTCACGAATTAAAGATAAATGAAAAACAGAAGAGGAATATTTTTCCCGTTACCAATTTGTACATGGAATATGCATTTAAAATAGACAGATCTAGAACATGAAAAAACAGTTTCTTGTACCACTTTACAGTTTTCCTAATTGACTCAATAGAACTGAGAAGCATGTCAGTCCGATCAACCGCGCCCATATTTTTATGTATCAAAAGCACTTGGCTTTTGTGTATTTTTTTTCCGGTTTTTTCCCAAATTTTTTTTTCTTTTGGGACAATGTCTGAATTGGACATGTAGACAGCATCCAAACTTCTCTTTTGTCGCACCCTTTTAGGGCTAATAAACAGTTTGTAGACCTATAGCAAATTCCTTTTTTTTAAAAATTTTTTTTCCATTTTAGGCAAATTCTGTCTATTTTTTCTGACCGTGCCACATGCATTAGTTGATGACGTGAAGCCCCATAAACAAATTAGGACTGGTGTTTTTTTCCAAAAT
>JACEFZ010001046.1:0-15210 GCA_014155875.1 Cepaea nemoralis | reverse complement strand
CCCTTTTTCTCCCCCCTCTCTCTCCTCTCTCTCTCGCTCTCTCGTCTCTCTCTCTCTCTCTCTCTCTCTCTCTTCTGCTTCTTCTTCTTCTTCTTCTTCTTCTTCTTCTTCTTCTTTCTTACCACTAAACAATACCCTTCATATTCCTCCAGAACATACCCACACAAGACTGTATTTTAACAAATGATAAATTAAACATTTAATACAGAAAAGTGCCACGTGTGTATGTGTGCACTGTTTGCGTGTGGAAATATGTAGTATTTTCTATGGTGTATGCGAGAAGAGATCAGTGAGCCCAGGATCGTTCATCATCGTGTTCGATCATGCCACATCACACCATAATAAGTTCCAAACAGATCTCACCGAATGAAGAATCTCTCCGGACAATGGTTGACTTCTTGGAGTTAATCCTATATAGTCTGGGTGACTGGTCTCCAATAGTGAGTATGGCCTACTAATGCCCATGAATCAGGAACACACTATGTACTTAATATGTTCATTAAAATCCTGAGACCTACGAAGATCTCCTTATATCTCACACGAGTTTAAAGAAAACTTTCAGTCCGGTTGCAAAATGTTACTGAATGAGTGTCTTTACTCTGCAACCTCTCTACAACCTATAGTTATGGTCACTCGACATAGTCACCGTTACTTTAAAATCACTGTTATTCCACCTCTCTACCTAATATTGTCATTGTCTATGGAGGTGTTAATAGTTTCATAAAAACAACTGCCTTGGGCACTCAATCACCGCTACACTGGCCCTTTCAGGATAACACTCCTGATTTCTATGAGTCTATAATTTTTGGAACGATGTCCCATTTCCGAGGCCATTTAGTATAACTGCACTCAGTGTGATAGCCATTGTTCACACCTCTGTGTTGTACATCAGCTCTTCTCTACAATGGAATTGCACTCAGTGTGACTGTCATTGTCCACACCTCAGAGTAATATTTTCCTTCCTCTACTCTGTGGAACCTGTCAAAAGAGAACATTCTGTGAGAGAAAACCCTATTCAGACCTATTATCTGTGAGTGTAGGCCAATGCCCCACTCAGATATTTATCCTGGTTAACCTAGAACTACACTCTGGCATAAAGGCAGAATAGTTCGTCACATTTGAGTGGTAAGGAAAAAGAAAGACCAAACGGACAAACACAGGAGCCCCAGTAGGCCTCCCTACCGGAATATCCCACCATTTACATTTCCTTTATCCCCCCAGCCATCCCAAATCTCCCTGAATATCATCCCATTACATTGATCTTACCCTGCCGAGTGAAATGATATATCACTCTACCTCGTTTAAGCTAGGCATCAGCCAGCTGCGGCCGACGCTCCTAGACTACGTTCACACAACACACTATCACTAAGTTCAAGTCCTAACTCTATTGATAAATAAACTACCTTATGCTAGTGTTCCGAGTTGGAATTCACAATTCACATCATGAAAGAAAATTGTCCCTGTTTCCAAACAACATGGGACACTGTGAATCCCTTCTCCATTCGAATTGGAACACACAAACACTCCCGTTATCTGTAGTTCATCCCACAGACTGATCGCAAGTTTCGGTAACTTCAAACAGTGAAAAAAGTTGCTCGAGTGACGTCATTGTCCTGGCGGCGACCAAATCAAGACGGCACTTTCCCTCTTATCTTGAGATTCGGGCAAATCAACATGCCGACGATTTTCTTTGATTCGGGGACTTCTCAGGGAATCCCTGTTGTGTTTAAATTTGGAACATATTTCCCCACATCAAATAGTTGTGGCGCCTAGCGACGGCGGTTTCATGCCTTTCATCAATCTGGATCGGCATTCTTCAGTATTATGTGACAGTTCCCTATCGCGGAGACGGTATTTAGGGTACTTCTTGCAAGGTCTTTTAGGTGCTCTTTGGTTGTTTCTGACCGCAGTCTCTTTGAGTTGTTTCTTCCCTTAGTCTCTTGAAGTTGTGTCTGTTTGCAGTGCCTTTGGATTGTTTCTGCCCTCAGTCTCTTTGGGTTGTTTCCGCCCTCAGTCTCTTTGAGTTGTTTCTTCCCTCTGTATCTTGAAGTTGTTTCTGCTCCTCAGTCTCTTGAAGTTGTTTCTGCTCCCAGTCTCTTGAAGTTGTTTCTGCTCCCAGTATCTTGGAGTTGTTTCTGCTCCCAGTCTCTTGAAGTTGTTTCTGCTCCCAGTCTCTTTGGGTTGTTTCTGCCCTCAGTCTCTTTGAGTTGTTTCTGCTCCCAGTCTCTTGGAGTTGTTTCTGCCCTCTGTCTCTTGAAGTTGTTTCTGCTCCCAGTCTCTTGGAAGTTGTTTCTGCTCCCAGTCTCTTGGAGTTGTTTCTGCTCCCAGTCTCTTGAAAGTTGTTTCTGCTCCCAGTCTCTTGGAGTTGTTTCTGCTCCCAGTCTCTTGAAGTTGTTTCTGCTCCCAGTCTCTTGAAGTTGTTTCTGCTCCCAGTCTCTTGAAGTTGTTTCTGCTCCCAGTCTCTTGAAGTTGTTTCTGCTCCCAGTCTCTTGAGTTGTTTCTGCTCCCAGTCTCTTGGAGTTGTTTCTGCTCCCAGTCTCTTGAAGTTGTTTCTGCTCCAGTTCTCTTGAAGTTGTTTCTGCTCCCAGTCTCTTGAAGTTGTTTCTTGCTCCCAGTCTCTTGAAGTTGTTTCTGCTCCCAGTCTCTTGAAGTTGTTTCTGCTCCAGTCTCTTGAAGTTGTTTCTGCTCCCAGTCTCTTGAAGTTGTTTCTGCTCCCAGTCTCTTTGAGTTGTTTCTTCGCCTCTGTCTCTTGAAGTTGTTTTCTGCTCCCAGTCTCTTGAAGTTGTTCTGCTTCCCAGTCTCTTGAAGTTGTTTCTGCTCCCAGTCTCTTGAAGTTGTTTCTGCTCCCTAGTCTCTTGAAGTTGTTTCTGCTCCCAGTCTCTTGAAGTTGTTTCTGCTCCCGTCTCTTGAAGTTGTTTCTGCTCCCAGTCTCTTGAAGTTGTTTCTGCTCCCAGTCTCTTGAGTTGTTTCTGCTCCCAGTCTCTTTGAGTTGTTTCTTCCCTCTGTCTCTTGAAGTTGTTTCTGCTCCCAGTCTCTTGAGTTGTTTCTGCCCTCTGTCTCTTGAAGTTGTTTCTGCTCCCAGTCTCTTTGAGTTGTTTCTTCCCTCTGTCTCTTGAAGTTGTTTCTGCTCCCAGTCTCTTTGAGTTGTTTCTTCCCTCTGTCTCTTGAAGTTGTTTCTGCTCCCAGTCTCTTGAGTTGTTTCTTCCCTCTGTCTCTTGAAGTTGTTTCTGCTCCCAGTCTCTTGAAGTTGTTTCTGCTCCCAGTCTCTTGAAGTTGTTTCTGCCCTCAGTCTCTTGGAGTTGTTTCTGCCCTCTGTCTCTTGAAGTTGTTTCTGCCCTCAGTCTCTTGAAGTTGTTTCTGCTCCCGTCTCTTGAAGTTGTTTCTGCCCTCAGTCTCTTGAAGTTGTTTCTGCCCTCTGTCTCTTGAAGTTGTTTCTGCATCAGTCTCTTGAGTTGTTTCTGCTGCCTCAGTCTCTTTGAGTTGTTTCTGCTCCCAGTCTCTTGAGTGTTTTCTGCCCTCCAGTCTCTTGGAGTTGTTTCTGCCCTCAGTCTCTTGAAGTTGTTTCTGCCCTCAGTCTCTTGGAGTTGTTTCTGCTCCCCAGTCTCTTGAAGTTGTTTCTGCCTCAGTCTCTTTGAGTTGTTTCTGCCCTCAGTCTCTTGAAGTTGTTTCTGCCCTCTGTCTCTTGAAGTTGTTTCTGCCCCAGTCTCTTTGAGTTGTTCTGCTCCCAGTCTCTTGAGTTGTTTTCTGCCCTCATGTCTCTTGAAGGGTTGTTTCTGCCTCAGTCTCTTGAAGTTGTTTCTGCCCCCATCTCTTTGAGTTGTTTCTTCCCTCTGTCTCTTGAAGTTGTTTCTGCTCCCAGTCTCTTTGAGTTGTTTCTTCCCTCTGTCTCTTGGAGTTGTTTCTGCTCCCAGTCTCTTTGAGTTGTTTCTTCCCTCTGTCTCTTGGAGTTGTTTCTGCTCCCAGTCTCTTTGAGTTGTTTCTTCCCTCTGTCTCTTGGAGTTGTTTCTGCTCCCAGTCTCTTTGAGTTGTTTCTGCTCCCAGTCTCTTGAAGTTGTTTCTGCTCCCAGTCTCTTTGAGTTGTTTCTTCCCTCTGTCTCTTGGAGTTGTTTCTGCTCCCAGTCTCTTTGAGTTGTTTCTGCTCCCAGTCTCTTGAAGTTGTTTCTGCTCCCAGTCTCTTGAAGTTGTTTCTGCTCCCAGTCTCTTGAAGTTTTTTTCTGCCCCCAGTCTCTTTGAGTTGTTTTTTCCCCTCTGTCTTTTTGAAGTTGTTTCTGCTCCCAGTCTCTTGGAGTTGTTTCTGCCCTCAGTCTCTTGAGTTGTTTCTGCCCTCTGTCTCTTGAAGTTGTTTCTGCCCTCAGTCTCTTGGAGTTGTTTCTGCCCTCAGTCTCTTGGAGTTGTTTCTGCTCCCAGTCTCTTGGAGTTGTTTCTGCCCTCTGTCTCTTGGAGTTGTTTCTGCTCCCAGTCTCTTGAGTGGTTTCTTCCCTCTGTCTCTTGGAGTTGTTTCTGCCCTCGTCTCTTGAGGTTGTTTCTGCCTCAGTCTCTTGGAGTTGTTCTGCCCTCAGTCTCTTGGAGTTGTTTTCTGCCTCAGTCTCTTGGAGTTGTTTCTCTGCCTCCCAGTCTCTTTGAGTTGTTTCTGCCCTCTGTCTCTTGGAGTTGTTTCTGCTCCCAGTCTCTTGGAGTTGTTTCTGTCCCCGTCTCTTGAGTTGTTTCTGCCCTCCAGTCTCTTGAGTTGTTTCTCCGCCCTCAGTCTCTTGGAGTTGTTTTCTGCTCCCAGTCTCTTTGAGTTGTTTCTTCCTCTGTCTCTTGGAGTTGTTTCTGCTCCCAGTCTCTTGAGTTGTTTCTTCCCTCGTGTCTCTTGGAGTTGTTTCTGCTCCCGTCTCTTGAGTTGTTTCTCCTCTGTCTCTTGGAGTTGTTTCTGCTCACAGTCTCTGTGAGTGTTTCTTCCCTCTAGTCTCTTGGAGTTGTTTTCTGCTCCCAGTCTCTTGAGTGTTGTTCTTCCCTCTGTCTCTTGGAGTTGTTTCTGCTCCCAGTCTCTTGAGTGTTTTCTTCCCTCTGTCTCTTGGAGTTGTTTCTGCGTCCCAGGTCTCTTGAGTTGTTTCTGCTCCCAGTCTCTTGAGTTGTTTCTGCTCCCAGTCTCTTTGAGTTGTTTCTTCCCTCTGTCTCTTGGGAGTTGGTTTCTGCTCCCAGTCTCTTTGAGTTGTTTCTTCCCTCTGTCTCTTGGAGGTTGTTTCTGCATCCAGTCTCTTGAGTTGTTCTTCCTCTGTCTCTTGAAGTTGTTTTTTGCCCCCAGTATCTTGAAGTTGTTTCGGGCCCCCAGTCTCTTGAAGTTGTTTCTGCTCCCAGTCTCTTAAAGTTTTTTTCTGCTCCCAGTCTCTTGAAGTTGTTTCTGCTCCCAGTCTCTTGAAGTTGTTTCTGCCCCCAGTCTCTTGAAGTTGTTTCTGCTCCCAGTCTCTTGAAGTTGTTTCTGCTCCCAGTCTCTTTGAGTTGTTTTTTCCCCTCTGTCTCTTGAAGTTGTTTCTCCCTCCCAGTCTCTTGAAGTTGTTTCTGCTCCAGTCTCTTGAAGTTGTTTCTGCTCCCAGTCTCTTGAAGTTGTTTCTGCCCCCAGTCTCTTGAAGTTGTTTCTGCCCCCAGTCTCTTTGAGTTGTTTCTTCCCTTTTTTGGTTTTCTCTTTTAAAGTTGTTTCTGCTCCCAGTCTTTTTGAAAGTTGTTTCTGCTCCCAGTCTCTTTGAGTTGTTTCTTCCCTCTGTCTTTTGGGAAGTTGTTTCTGCTCCCAGTCTCTTTGAGTTGTTTTTTCCCCTCTGTCTCTTGGAGTTGTTTCTGCTCCCAGTCTCTTTGAGTTGTTTTTTCCCCCTCTGTCTTTTGGAGTTGTTTCTGCTCCCAGTCTCTTTGAGTTGTTTTTTCCCCGTCTTTTGGGAAGTTGTTTCTGCTCCCAGTCTCTTTGAGTTGTTTTTTCCCCGTCTTTTGGGAAGTTGTTTCTGCCCCCAGTCTCTTTGAGTTGTTTCTTCCCGTCTTTTGGGAAGTTGTTTCTGCCCCCAGTCTTTTTAAAGTTGTTTCTGCTCCCAGTCTCTTGAAGTTGTTTCTGCTCCCAGTCTTTTTAAAGTTGTTTTTTCCCCGTCTCTTAAAGTTGTTTCTGCTCCCAGTCTTTTTGGAGTTGTTTTTTTCCCCGTCTTTTGGGAAGTTGTTTTTTTCCCCGTCTTTTGGGAAGTTGTTTCTGCTCCCAGTCTCTTTGAGTTGTTTCTTCCCTCTGTCTTTTGGGAAGTTGTTTCTGCCCCCAGTCTCTTTGAGTTGTTTTTTCCCTCTGTCTCTTGGAGTTGTTTCTGCTCCCCAGCCCTTTTTGAGTTGTTTTTTCCCCTCTGTCTCTTGGAGTTGTTTCTGCTCCCAGTCTTTTTGAGTTGTTTCTTCCCCTCTGTCTTTTGGGGTTGTTTCTGTTTCCCAGTCTCTTTGAGTTGTTTTTTTCCCTCTGTCTCTTGGAGTTGTTTCTGCTCCCAGTCTCTTTGAGTTGTTTCTTCCCTCTGTCTCTTGGAGTTGTTTCTGCTCCCAGTCTCTTTGAGTTGTTTCTTCCCTCTGTCTCTTGGGAAGTTGTTTCTGCTCCCAGTCTTTTTTGAGTTGTTTTTTCCCCTCTGTCTTTTGGGAGTTGTTTCTGCTCCCAGTCTCTTTGAGTTGTTTCTTCCCTCTGTCTCTTGGAGTTGTTTCTGCTCCCAGTCTCTTTGAGTTGTTTCTTCCCTCTGTCTCTTGGAGTTGTTTCTGCTCCCAGTCTCTTTGAGTTGTTTCTGCCCTCAGTCTCTTGGAGTTGTTTCTGCTCCCAGTCTCTTGGAGTTGTTTCTGCCCTCTGTCTCTTGGAGTTGTTTCTGCCCTCTGTCTCTTGGAGTTGTTTCTGCCATCTGTCTCTTGGAGTTGTTTCTGCCAATCCTGTCTCTTGGAGTTAGTTTCTTGCCATCTGTCTCTTGGAGTTGTTTCTGCTCCATCGTCTCTTTGAGTTGTTTCTGCCATCTGTCTCTTGGAGTTGTTTCTGCCATCTGTCTCTTGGAGTTGTTTCTGCCCTCTGTCTCTTGGAGTTGTTTCTGCCATCTGTCTCTTGGAGTTGTTTCTGCCATCTGTCTCTTGGAGTTGTTTCTGCCATCTGTCTCTTGGAGTTGTTTCTGCCATCTGTCTCTTGGAGTTGTTTCTGCCCCCAGTCTCTTGGAGTTGTTTCTGCCCTCAGTCTCTTGGAGTTGTTCTGCTCCCAGTCTCTTGAGTTGTTTTCTGCCCTCCGTCTCTTGGAGTTGTTTCTGCCCTCAGTCTCTTGAAGTTGTTTCTGCTCCCAGTCTCTTGAAGTTGTTTCTGCTCCCAGTCTCTTGAAGTTGTTTCTGCTCCCAGTCTCTTGAAGTTGTTTCTGCTCCCAGTCTCTTGAAGTTGTTTCTGCTCCCAGTCTCTTTGAGTTGTTTCTTCCCTCTGTCTCTTGAAGTTGTTTCTGCTCCCAGTCTCTTGAAGTTGTTTCTGCTCCCAGTCTCTTTGAGTTGTTTCTTCCCTCTGTCTCTTGAAGTTGTTTCTGCTCCCAGTCTCTTTGAGTTGTTTCTTCCCTCTGTCTCTTGGAGTTGTTTCTGCTCCCAGTCTCTTTGAGTTGTTTCTTCCCTCTGTCTCTTGGAGTTGTTTCTGCTCCCAGTCTCTTTGAGTTGTTTCTTCCCTCTGTCTCTTGGAGTTGTTTCTGCTCCCAGTCTCTTTGAGTTGTTTCTTCTCTGGTCTCTTGAAGTTGTTTCTGCTCCCAGTCTCTTTGAGTTGTTTCTCCCCTCGTTCTCTTGGAGTTGTTTCCTGCCCCAGTCCTTTGAGTTGTTTCTTCCCGCTGTCTCTTGAGTTGTTTCTGCCCCCAGTCTCTTGGAGGTTGTTTCTGCCCTCAGTCTCTTGGAGTTGTTTCTGCTCCCAGTCTCTTGGAGTTGTTTCTGCTCCCAGTCTCTTGGAGTTGTTTCTGCCATCTGTCTCTTGGAGTTGTTTCTGCTCCCAGTCTCTTGAAGTGTTTTCTGCCCTCAGTCTCTTGGAGTTGTTTCTGCCCCAGTCTCTTGGAGTTGTTTCTGCTCCCGTCTCTTGAAGTTGTTTCTTCCCTCTGTCTCTTGGAGTTGTTTCTGCTCCCAGTCTGCTTGGAGTTGTTTCTTCCATCTGTCTCTGGAGTTGTTTCTGCTCCCAGTCTCTTGGAGTTGTTTCTGCCCCAGTCTCTTGAGTTGTTTCTGCCTCCAGTCTCTTGAAGTTGTTTCTTCCCTCTGTCTCTTGGAGTTGTTTCTGCTCCCAGTCTCTTTGAGTTGTTTCTGCCCTCTGTCTCTTGGAGTTGTTTCTGCTCCCAGTCTCTTGGAGTTGTTTCTGCCCTCAGTCTCTTGGAGTTGTTTCTGCTCCCAGTCTCTTGGAGTTGTTTCTGCTCCAGTCTCTTGGAGTTGTTTCTGCCCTCTGTCTCTTGAGTTGTTTCTGCTCCCAGTCTCTTGGAGTTGTTTCTGCCCTCAGTCTCTTGGAGTTGTTTCTGCCCCCAGTCTCTTGGAGTTGTTTCTGCTCCCAGTCTCTTGGAGTTGTTTCTGCCCTCTGTCTCTTGGAGTTGTTTCTGCTCCCAGTCTCTTGAAGTTGTTTCTGCCCTCAGTCTCTTGGAGTTGTTTCTGCCCCCAGTCTCTTGGAGTTGTTTCTGCTCCCAGTCTCTTGAAGTTGTTTCTTCCCTCTGTCTCTTGGAGTTGTTTCTGCTCCCAGTCTCTTTGAGTTGTTTCTTCCCTCTGTCTCTTGGAGTTGTTTCTGCTCCCAGTCTCTTGGAGTTGTTTCTGCCCCAGTCTCTTGGAGTTGTTTCTGCTCCCAGTCTCTTGAAGTTGTTTCTTCCCTCTGTCTCTTGGAGTTGTTTCTGCTCCCAGTCTCTTTGAGTTGTTTCTTCCCTCTGTCTCTTGGAGTTGTTTCTGCTCCCAGTCTCTTGGAGTTGTTTCTGCCCTCAGTCTCTTGGAGTTGTTTCTGCTCCAGTCTCTTGGAGTTGTTTCTGCTCCCAGTCTCTTGGAGTTGTTTCTGCCCTCTGTCTCTTGGAGTTGTTTCTGCTCCCAGTCTCTTGAAGTTGTTTCTGCCCTCAGTCTCTTGGAGTTGTTTCTGCCCTCAGTCTCTTGGAGTTGTTTCTGCTCCCAGTCTCTTGGAGTTGTTTCTTCCCTCTGTCTCTTGGAGTTGTTTCTGCTCCCAGTCTCTTGAAGTTGTTTCTGCCCTCAGTCTCTTTGGGTTGTTTCTGCCCTCAGTCTCTTTGAGTTGTTTCTTCCCTCTGTCTCTTGGAGTTGTTTCTGCTCCCAGTCTCTTGGAGTTGTTTCTGCTCCCAGTCTCTTGGAGTTGTTTCTGCTCCCAGTCTCTTGGAGTTGTTTCTGCTCCCAGTCTCTTGGAGTTGTTTCTGCTCCCAGTCTCTTGAAGTTGTTTCTGCTCCCAGTATCTTGGAGTTGTTTCTGCTCCCAGTCTCTTGAAGTTGTTTCTGCTCCCAGTCTCTTGAAGTTGTTTCTGCTCCCAGTCTCTTGAAGTTGTTTCTGCTCCCAGTCTCTTGAAGTTGTTTCTGCTCCCAGTCTCTTGGAGTTGTTTCTGCTCCCAGTCTCTTGAAGTTGTTTCTGCTCCCAGTCTCTTTGAGGTGTTTCTGCCCTCAGTCTCTTTGAGTTATTTTTGCCCTCAGTCTCTTTGAGGTGTTTCTGCTCCTAGTCTCTTGGAGTTGTTTCTACTTGATTGGCTTCTCCGGTTTCTTCTACCTTCTTGCTGGCTTCGGCTGTTCTCGTCCCAGTGGTAGTTTTGTTGCTGTCAGGGTTTCCTTAGGATGGTACAGATCTGATGTTTCTGCAGTGTGTCGCCACATGATCATCTGTCCCACTTGTCTGCTTCGACTCCGCTGTCATTTTCCCTGCTTGCATGTTGCTTACCGGCATTCTTAGAGCCAACCATCCTCTGCACTGTCTCTTTGCGATACTTGTTATCGATAGAGTTTAGTGGATGTGAGGGGATTTGAAACTAGTGGATCTGAGGTTAATGAGGTGAGTTTTACTGTTCGTTACTTCCTTTTTGGTATGGAACGGCAGCGACACACCGGCGGTCGTTATTGTGGACAATGATATTTGAACAATTAGATTGTTTGTTACCGACCCACACACAACGAGGACAGTCTTGTCTAGTGGGATGAAGGCCGTTGTACGTAAATATTGACATTTAATATTAATATATTTAGCGGGCGCTATGTGTGCACTTGTTTTGTTTGTTGCCAAACAAAGAACCTACGCATCCTTAATCTTTTAATCAGATACAGCCAGCGTTACATCGGGTGGGTTTAAGCCGTACATTTCCGCTCCTATCATCTTGGCAGATTTATTGTGTGTCCTTTCCGCTTGGGTTCAAGGACGCTGTCACAAATACCCGTTTGCACGTAGACATATCCTAAGAGCGCACACGCGCAATGACACACACACGTACACGTACACACACACACACACACACACACACACACACACACACACACACGTACACAAACAATTACTTCTCAGAGAACATTAGCCCAACGTTGCACTAACGTGGTGAAGTTAAACAAGGAAATATAGGTTGGGCTCAGACACGATAGAAAAGTGACAAGTTATTTACTTGATCTCATACCGCTCCCCCTCTCTCTCTCTCTCTCTCTCTCTCTCTCTCTCTCTCTCTCTCTCTCTCTCTCTCTCTCTCACACACACACTCTCTCTCCTCTCTCTATCTCTCTCTATCTGTCTCCTCTCTCTCTCCCTCTCTTTATCTCCCTCTCTCTACATCTCCCTCTCTTTCTTCTCTCTATCTCTCTATCTCTCTCCCTCTCTATCTATCTCTGTCTCTCTCCTCTCTCTCTCCCTCTCTCTATCTCCCTCTCTCTCCTCTCTCTGTCTCTGTCTGTCTGTCTCTGTCTCTCTCTCTCTCTCTCTCTCTCTCTCTCTCTCTCTCTCTCTCCGGCAGCTGCTGTGGTTCAGTGGCTAGCATGTATGTCTGCCGGCCCGGCCCGATGGGCATGTGTTCGGATTCCCTCCGGAGCTTTTACATTGACCTTGGCTCCCAGGTCGACACAGCCTCGGACTTATACCAGGAAATGTCCTTAGATAGAAGTGAAAAGTGAGCGGCGTGCTGTTGATTACATCACCCTCCCCCCTTTCCAGAGCCGATTGGCCTATAACAATATGTGTCTAGCACCATATACCCAAGTATATACTCTATACTTCTTAGTGACTCAATGAGTATGCTCAGGAAGATAGAGATGGGGTGGATCTGAAGACAATGGTTGTTGTCTCCGGGGCTGTCTCGGCTGGCAAAGATTAGTTTCATGTTCGTGCCAGGGCATGCTAGTGTATAAGGAAATGGGCAGGTTGACAGGCTTGCAGGTAAGGCTACTGTGGAGGACGGACGAGCCATGGACCAGGTTGATATGCTGAACGTTCTACGAGAAGTATGTCGTTTGCGAGAACCAAGTGATTACTGCAAATCTACACCCATGGTCAGGCTGCGAGAACAGCAAGTTAAAAGAGGTATGGCCAAACAAGAACACTATACAGGAAGCCAAAGAAGATTGATAAACCATCATAGAATTTGTGTCGTTAGCCGCTACACGCTGCGGGATTTACTGAGGAGGGGATCCGAGGGCTTATGGACTGAATGTTTGGATGTGCAATGAGGATGTTCTGTCACTAACTACTGGTGAGTACATTCTAACGGGATGGTCGAACCATTTGGTCTTCTGCCTTGCAATGTTTATGGCACAAAGTGTGGATCCCACTGTTTGTCCGATGACATCATTTCTTATTCGGACTCGGATAGTTAAGTAGGAAGCTGTCCTCAAGCATCTCATCTTTCAGGTGCTGATTTTCCATAAGTGTGATTTGAATAATGTCCAAGTTTGGCATTGGTAGCATAGGGTTGGTGTGAATATGGTATTTATTATCTGTCGGTTTGTGGACATGGGTATATTTGAAAGTTTTAGTATGAGTCTTTGTTTGTTTATTTGTTTGTTTGTTTGTTTTTGGCTCGCTTTTATCTCAAGCGACTGGTTTTTGCTTGTGGATTAGCTTTGCCTATTGCCGGTATCCCTCGCCATCTGGCGAACCCACTCCGGCTTCAGAGGTACTTGTAATTTACGTCACAAAGTCAAGGACGAGAAGTCCACATTTTATGGGACAGGTCATTATTCTGCGCCTCAGAACAGGACACAATAGATTACGCAACCACATGTATACAAAATTCAAGATTGGTGACTCAGCCATGTGCATGTGTGGTTTGGCGTCGCTCACAGCAGAGCACATACTCCTGGATTGCCCAAACTACAACATATCCAGGTGAACCTTCTGGCCTAGAGAGACAACAGTGGAAGATAAACTCTATGGACCACTGAGTGAACTAAAAAAGACTGTTAGATTCATACAAGAGACAACATTGCAGTTATAGACATATTTCAGGCGAACGAAAGAAGAAGAAGAAGAAGAAGAAGAAGAAGAAGAAGAAGAAGAAGAAGAAGAAGAAGAAGAAGAAGAAGAAGAAGAAGAAAAGAGAAGAAGAAAAAGGGAAGAAAGAAAAAGGGAAAAGAAAGGAATAAGAAGAAGAAGAAGAACATTTTAGTCCAACTGACCGGTGTAAGAGTTGAACCCGCTACCTTGATATCAGAACATTGGAAGTTTAAGAGCAAGCGCTCTTATCCTCAATTCAATTCGGTTCAATTCCTACATCAGCATTCATCATCATCAAATGCCATGCAAAGAACATACATTTATCAGCCACTTGTTACCGTTATGATCTCGCATTCCGTACATGTTCGAATTCGACCTCGGAAAACACCGGCAAGTTGTGATTGCGCCAGACTTGGTTTGCCAGCTCTGCCACTACATTCAGTGTTGCACATTCAATCAATAATCTTCCTCAAATACTGCAACTGTTCTGTGTAAACACAGAAAACAGGTTTTTAGCGGCACGAGGAATCACACGACTCGTACGGGAATAATTTGTGAATTCGATCACTATCACTTAGTATAGAACAGACGATAGACGCGGCAATTCACCGGCGGATAGAAGAGGTACAAACAAAGAGGCGGGCGTTTGCGAGCATGTTCGTGTGAGGACGGTTTTGTTACGCACTGGTGCACTTTGACTTGGCATCTATATTTAAATACGTGAATATGATCATTTAAGACATATCCAGATCTTGACATTTCCCCGCTTATTTCCTTCTGTTTATAACTGCAGTACGAGTCACAGACGAAATGGCATTGTTTCTTTACAAAGAAGTGCAGCTGTATAAACGTAAAATATGCTTTGTTATTGTAAAAAAATGTTAACGTTCGCTCGTTTTTAACTCAAGCATAGTCCATAATGTGATACGAATGTTGCCAATACCTTGGACTGCCAGAGTAACTTACAGTGTAGAGGTTAATACACCTACTATAAGACAGAGAACTAGCAATGATTGCATGGAGAGGCTAATGAAAAATGAACATTACATACAGTTAAGGACAGAGAACTAGCAATGATTGCATGGGAGAAAGGGTAATGAAACTAGAAAATTACCTACAGTTATAAGACAGAGAAAAAAGCAATGATTGCCATGGGAGGGCTTTAAAGAAAAATAGAACATTACAAAGTTATAAGGGAAAAAGAAATAGGGAATGATTGCATGGGAGAGGCTAATGAAAAATAGAACATTACATACAGTTATAAGACAGAGAACTAGCAATGATTGCATGGGAGAGGCTAATGAAACTAGAACATTACATACAGTTATAAGACAGAGAACTAGCAATGATTGCATGGGAGAGGCTAATGAAACTAGAACATTACATACAGTTATAAGACAGATACCAACAGCATTCTTTGGTCATGTGATGAGGTGTGGGGCATAGAACAACATCGTGACGACTGAAAAGGTCACTTGGAGAAGCGGCAGAGGAAGTTGGAGAGAACATATCCTGGATGGACTCAAACGGTGACGTGGAGAACTAGCATCGGCGGAGTTGATCCAGAACACCACTAACCAAGTTCTGGGGAGAGAACATATCGCCCAGGCCAACTGGCTGGCACATGATGATGATTGTTCAATTGTGTTTCCCCCCACACCAGCTTGTGATACTCATATACAGAACATGGCACACATTTCCCCAGGTCGCCTGAAAGGCCGTCTTCCCTTTACTTTATCACCATCATTTGGGGTTTATCTACGCAGTGATGATGTGAAAGCAATGAAAAATTTCCCCGCCCTTCAATTTTTGGTTTTCAAAATTTTCCAAAATTAATTCGTTTTCCCGAAATTTGGTTTTTGTAACCCGAAACGTTCGCAACCCCCGGGAAAAATTTAAATCAATGAAATAAAGACAAGGCCCTTTCAAAGGGTGAAAGGGATCGTTCTTTTTTTAACATCCTGTCGTTTTTCCTGACAAAACGCAAGAACCCCTTTCTTCGGGGTATTAAATAAAGAAGGGAAAAAAACAACCAATGGGAAATTAAAGGTTTTAAAATAAAAAAGGGGATTTAGTCTATCTTTTTTACAAAAACAACGATTTTTATGGGAAATTTTTCACTTTTTTTTTTATTCGATCATTTGTTTCAGGAGGGTTCCCTTTTCGATGTTTCTGGGGTTCCCTTTTGCACCAAGAAAAATATAAAGGGAAAATTTTTCGCTTCCTTTTTTGGGGAATCTTTCTAAATTGGGCCCATCGCGTTATCATTCATCAGGTTTTAAAATGCCCTTGGGTTAAGGGGAGGCAAGGGTTTTTTTGGTGATGGATCACAAATGGGAAAAACTTTTACGTCTGGGAACTTGCTGGGCCCCCCAAAATTTCTTTTTAAACCTTGGGGGGTTGAAACGGTCCGACTCCCCATCATCGGGCGACCTTTCTCCTCCTTTAATGTCTTTTAAAACTGTCAAAATTTTGAAGAAACCACAAGGTCATCCCTAGTACGTGTTTTAACTGTACCGAAACGTTTGTCTCCAAAAGTTACACCCTGGGTCTCTCTCTGTCTCTTCTGTCTCTCCCCTCTTTTTCCTGTCTCCCTGTTTTCTTCTCTCCCCCTTTTTCTGGCTCTCCCCTCTTTTCTCTCTCTCTCTCTCGCCTTCGTTTGTAAAACCCCAGCCTTTTTTGTTTCCCCAGACATTTCAATTTTCGAAGTTGTTCGTGCCTGAATTGTTCGTGACATGAGGCATTGTAACCCAAGGGCCAAATGTATTATAAAACTAAAACCCTATACCTTATAAGTGGGGGGATACACGTC
>JACEFZ010001045.1:0-58724 GCA_014155875.1 Cepaea nemoralis | reverse complement strand
TCTGATGGCTACGGAAATGTGGTGTTTCTGAGGAAAATGCAAGGAATACCATGAACAGACAGAAAAACCAATGACCAAGTCCTACAGGAGACAAATGAAAATCGTAATCTGATTAGAGAAATTAGACGTAGACAGTCACACTTTTTGGTCACTTTATGAGAAGAAGTAAATTGGAGAAGTTGGTGATAACTGGCAAGATTGAGGCAAAGAGAACAAGGAGAAGGCAGAGAAGTAAGTACCTGGATGGCTTGGCCACGTGGTATGGTCAAGACAAGAACACAGAGCTGATCCACGGTCAGCGTGAGATGGCAAAACAAGACTGCTTACGCTGATCGGCATGGCACATGATGATGATTATGCTTATTATTATTCTTTCTCTCGGATGGATAAGAGCGTTTGCTCTTAAACTTCCGGTGTGCTGATGTCGTGACAGTAGTTTAAACCCCTATGCCAGTCAGTTGGACTAAAATGTTGATTCTGGCCCTTCACGTGGAGACGTAAATTACAAGTATCCCAGAAGTCAGTGTGGGTTAGCCTGATGGCGAGGGACACTGGTAATAGGAATAGCTAATCCACACGCAAATATCAGTCCAATGCACTAGATGTTGTAGCACGTGTATGGATTACGCTTGAATTCAGAGCGAGCGAACGATAAAACAAATAGAGAAAAGACAAAGAAATCAATGATAACCCAATCTTAGTCTTCGAAACCTCACCGCAAGAGATGGAAACATACATCTGATTAGGCAGCGATGCATTCAAGGATGGGGGAACAATATAAGAAAACAAAAATATAAAAGTAGGAGTAGCTCAAAGGCGCTGAGTAAGACACATATTGAGGGGACCTGATGATAGTCTAGAAAATCCTTGCAGGAGATAGCAAAGATATAACGGAATGCCTTGAATTGGTTGAGGGCATATGCTCCAATGTGAGGTATAGGGCAGTAGAATAAGAAGAGGGATATAACTGTATAATGATGTTGCTGAATATGAAATTACGTTGCCAGCGGGGTGCTTACACAACCACATACTGTTGTTGTTGTTGTTGTTGTTTAAGATATTATTGCTCATCGCTTTGCGAAATTTACCATAACAGCGTTTATGAATAGAATTATGCAGACTAATTATTGATGTTTATGTTGTCGAGTTTGGTATAAGTGCAACATTTACCCCCAATATCACGACAAATTTGTTTGTTGATCTCCCAGGTCGAATCCGACACGTCGAAAGATGGCGGTCATGTTTTCACAATAACCTTCGTACAAAGGTCGGTGTATATCGCCACGTTTTAGTTGACGTTCAAGATATAAATACGCACAAATCACACATTTTAATGAACTCCTGCACTTTGACTACAATATTCAGCTTCTGTGAACATTAATTAGACATTATAGAGATAGTATTTAAGTGGGGATGGTAGGCTTTGTGGGTCGCATCAGCAATGTCGGATGGCGACGTTACATTTTTTATTTTTCTAGTACGAATTACTGTAATTTTGACAGTTTTTAGAAACATAGACGCATTTTTCGGTTGTGAATAGAGAATAAATTTGTGGCTATCATTTAAGGTTTACATATAGTCACGATAACAAATAATGTTTTATTTATGTAAAAATGGCTATTGCAAAGGTCATAAACATGGACACATCAGTGATCTAAACTTTGCAATGGAGACGTGGAAAATGTATTGTTAGTTAAGAATTACACACATTTGCATAAAAACACACCGTAATGTTAAATAACACTCAATTTTAATTATTTTAGAATGTAGTAAATCGTAATCACCGCGAAAATTATATACTTAAAAACTATTTATAATTGCACAATCACCGCATTGGAACTGGTGGGTTGCATGAAAATGTGAAATACATCAATTCTACCGGTGAAAGGTATGCAAATGTTATAATGAAATGAAAGCTTATGATGTCGTGAATATAAAAACCAAAAAAGCGGTGATAGTTTGTGTGATGACTAAAGAGAAATTGATATTACAAACGCGGCTTGTCGCACAGTTTTGACCGTTCAGTTCTCATGGCGGACCTGCTGGAGGAGCAGACGACTAGAGGTTTTCTCGGACATCCGCGCATGTCAACAAAAGGGGCCCACGCCGTGCTCGAGAAATCATTCTCCAGCTCAATCGAGTCAGATCTCACAACTCACAGTTACGGATTACTATCTGCGCTAATATTTCATCATGTCTGACGCCGCTCCTGCTTCCCCAGCTGTTGCTGCTGCTCCAGCCAAAGCACCCAAGAAGAAAGCTGCATCCAGCAAACCCAAGACCCCGGCTGCTCACCCACAGTACAAGGCTATGATTGCCGCCGCCGTTACCGCTTTGAAGGAACGTGGTGGCTCTTCTCGCCAGGCCATCTTGAAGTACATCATCGCCAACTACAAGGTGGTAGACAACCCAACTGCCATCAACGCTCGCCTCAAGGCCGCCCTCAAAGCCGGCGTTACAGCTGGAAGCCTGAAACAGTCCAAGGGAACCGGAGCTGCTGGCTCATTCAGACTTGGCGAGGAAAGCTGAGAAAGCTCCCAAGGCCACGAAAGAAGGCAAGCCTAAATCTCCCAAGAAGGCCTGCTAAACCCAAGAAGCCAAGCAGCTGCCAAGAAGCCCAAATCACCAAAGAAAGTTAGTGCCAAGAAAACCACAGCTGCCAAGAAACCCAAATCGCCAAAGAAGGCCGCCGCCAAGCCCAAGAAAGCCAAACCCCAACCAAGAAAGCCGCAGAAAAGCCCAAGGCAGCCAAGCCAAAAGTGGCCTAAGAAGCCTGCAGCCAAGAAGGTGAAGACTCCCAAGAAGGCAGCAGCATCCAAGTAAACATGGAGCGATATGCCTACATATCATCTCCAGCAAAGGGTCCTTTTCAGGGCCACCCAGTACACACGAGGAGTGATCTGTGCTGTGAATATAACCAAACGTTTCTGTGTATACTTTTCTTTAACCTGTGATTTCTTTTCATGTACATTTATGTGTATCTTATAACCTCTTTAATCCACCCCTACAAATGTCACTATCTTTGTACTTCTCGTCGTCAGTGCATTTTAACTGCATTTTGTGAATCCCAAGATGACTCATGTTTTATTCTAATTTGTCTGGCCTCTCTAGCCAACCCGGCCTGCGGTCTGATCAGATTTATGATAAAGGGACCACCTCCTTCAACCTGCTTCCTCAGCTTTGGTTATTTGTTTTGATTTGCACTCGCTCTCTTTGAACTCAAGCGTAGTCCATACACACTACTTCTAGTAGTTCCTGACTGAATGTAGAGTGGACTAGCTTTACCTATTAACAGCGTCCTTGGCCATCAGGCGAACCCTCTCCGACTTCAGGGGTAGCTTTGGTTTGGTTTATGTTACGATTTCGGTATGTTTTTCTTCCTGGTCCTTGTAGGTTAGATGTTTTCCTATTGTGTGCTATGCAGATTCCTTCCGTCTTCGCCCTTCTTTGTTAGCTGGTATCTGCGATGCTTACTCCGTCTCTACTGCCATCTATCACTGCTGTTTTTATTTTTATAAAGCTCGTTGTTATGTTGTTTTTTATGATTACTGTTCTACTTTGATTTAGTTATTAATATTGAAATGGTTGTTGATCCAATCGTGGTTGTGTCAGATGGTTGTTGGCTTTTCTCACATTACTTTATCCCTGCTATAGTTTTAATTGCTTCTTTTTAAAGGCTCGTTTTAATTATTTAGTGATGTCTCCCACCCCCTTGTTTCTAGTTATTGTTATCCCTATCGTTTGCAGTTATGTTAGGTTATGTTCATTGATAGCCCTATTCTGCCTCCCCACCACATTTGTTTCTTGTAGGACTTGATCATTTTTGGTTTGTGTGTTGTATTTTTAACTTGGCTGCTCATTATCCACACTTCACATCCATACAAAAGTACATTTTCTACGTAGCATCTCAGCACTCTTTTTCTCTTTGCAAATGACATCATTTTATTGGTCAGTATGTTTTTAAAATTTGCAATAGATGGCAAGAGTCTTGTGGTGCTGCGTAGAACCTATGCTTTTATAATTTATGTGAAGCAAGGACAGTGAGCAGACAAGCTTAACAACGTCTGATGGCTACGGAAATGTGGTGTCTGGGAAAATGCAAGGAATACCATGAACAGACAGAAAAACCAATGACCAAGTCCTACAGGAGGACAAATGAAAATCGTAATCTGATTAGAGAAATTAGACGTAGACAGTCACAACTTTTTGGTCACTTTATGAGAAGAAGTAAATTGGAGAAGTTGGTGATAACTGGCAAGATTGAGGCAAAGAGAAACAAGGAGAAGGCAGAGAAGTAAGTACCTGATGGGCTTGGCCACGTGTATGGTCAAGACAAGAAACGCAGAGCTGATCCACGGTCAGCGTGAGATGGCAAAACAAGACTGCTTACGCTTATCGGCATGGCACATGATGATGATTATGCTTATTATTATTATTCTTTCTCTCGGATGGATAAGAGCGTTTGCTCTTAAACTTCCGGTGTGCTGATGTCGTGACAGTAGTTTAAACCCCTATGCCAGTCAGTTGGACTAAAATGTTGATTCTGGCCCTTCACGTGGAGACGTAAATTACAAGTATCCCAGAAGTCAGTGTGGGTTAGCCTGATGGCGAGGGACACTGGTAATAGGAATAGCTAATCCACACGCAAATATCAGTCCAATGCACTAGATGTTGTAGCATGTGTATGGATTACGCTTGAATTCAGAGCGAGCGAACGATAAAACAAATAGAGAAAAGACAAAGAATCAATGATAACCCAATCTTAGTCTTCGAAACCTCACCGCAAGAGATGGAAACATACATCTGATTAGGCAGCGATGCATTCAAGGATGGGGGAACAATATAAGAAAACAAAAATATAAAAGTAGGAGTAGCTCAAAGGTGCTGAGTAAGACACATATTGAGGGGACCTGATGATAGTCTAGAAAATCCTTGCAGGAGATAGCAAAGATATAACGGAATGCCTTGAATTGGTTGAGGGCATATGTGAGGTATAGGGCAGTAGAATAAGAAGAGGGATATAACTGTATAATGATGTTGCTGAATATGAAATTACGTTGCCAGCGGGGTGCTTACACAACCACATACTGTTGTTGTTGTTGTTGTTGTTTAAGATATTGTATAGGGTTATACAGGTTATATTCATTGGTAGCCTGTATTCTGCCTCCCCACCCCATTTGTTTGTTGTAGGACTTGGTGTTTTTTTTTGGTTTGTGTGTGTGTGTGTGTTGTTTTTTAAACTTGGCTGCTCATTGTCCACACTTTACAAACGTACAGGCTCTATGTAGCACCTCGACACTCTTTATCTCGTTACAAATGACATCATTTTATTGGTCAGTATGTTTTTAAAATTTGCAATAGATGGCAAGAGTCTTGTGGTGCTGCATAGAACCTATACTTTTATATGTATGTGAAGCATGGACAGTGAGCAGACAAGCTTAACAACGTCTGATGGCTACGGAAATGTGTCTCTTTTTTTAAAACAAAAGAGATGCATAAGGTCACATGGAAACATCCAAGATCCGGCCATTGGCACCAGCTGGACTTCATCATCACATGGAGACAACATCTGAACCATATATCATTGACTCAAAGTTACCACAGTGCTGACTGTGATACGGATCATTCTTTGGTTGTTGCAAGGGTTAGACTGAGACCAAAGAGAATCTACACAGCTAAACACAAATCTAGCCTCAGGATTAATATTATTAACACTCATGATCCTGAAAAGTGCTTTCAGTTTCAACAGCAACTTGAAGACGCTTTCACTGATACACCAGAAAATTGTATAGTAAATGAAAAGTGGGGTCAAATTAAGGAAACTCTTTATAAAACTGCCGTAGGGGTTTACGGCACTGTGGATCATAAGAGGCAGGACTGGTTTGCGGCCAACAGCGAGACTCTGCAGCCCTTGATTGATAAGAAGATAGCTCTCTTAAGAAACAAGGAAAGACCAACGCGTAACACTCTGAGTGAGCTTAGGCAAGCTAGGAAGAATGTGCAAAAGGCTGCCAGGCAGTGTGCAAATGATTATTGGATCAAGTTATGTGAGTCCATTCAAATCGCAAGTGATAAGGGAGACATAAGAAGCATGTATGAAGGAATAAAGAAAGCCTGTGGTCCAGTGATCAAAAGAAGTGCACCATTGAAAACCTTGACTGGAGAAATCATCACTGATAAGAAACAGCAGATGGACAGATGGGTAGAGCACTATTTGGAGCTTTACTCAAGTGAGACCAAACTAGCGGATGATGCCCTCAACGCCATAGAGGCTCTACCAACTCTTGACCACCTGGACACACTTCCCACCATAACAGAAGTTAAGTGTGCTATAAATGAACTTGCATCTGGCAAGGCTCCAGGTAAGGATGGGATTCCAATAGAGGTTATCAGGAGTGGGCAAGACACACTCACTATACAGATCCACCAGCTAATAGAGTTATGCTGGCGTGAAGGACAAGTCCCACAGGATTTCAAAGATTCAAGCATCATAACAGCTGTACAAGAACAAGGGCGATCGGAGCGACTGCAACAACTATAGGGGTATCTCACTTCTGTGTATTGTTGGAAAAGTATTTGCCAGAATTGTTCTGCGCAGACTTCAAGTCCTAGGAGATCAAGTCTACCCCGAATCACAGTGTGGCTTTCGACAGAACCGGTCTACCACTGATATGATATTCTCATTGCGACAAATGCAAGAAAAATGCCGTGAACAGAATCAACCACTGTTTATTGCCTTCATCGACCTCACAAAGGCATTTGATTTGGTCAGTCGTGAGGGTCTGTTCAAGGCACTAAAGAAGATTGGCTGCCCACCAACTCTTCTGTCCATTGTGGAATCGTTCCACACAGGCATGAAGGGTATAATCAAGTTTGATGGTGCAACTTCTGAAGAATTTGAAATCAAGAGTGGAGTTAAGCAAGGTTGTGTACTAGCTCCCACCCTCTTTGGAATATACTTTTCACTTCTACTGAAATATGCATTTCGTGATCAGGATGGTGGTATATACATTCACTCACGCTCAGATGGCGGCCTCTACAATGCTCAGAGATTGAAGGCTAAGACCAAAATTAGGAGGGTACTGATCAGAGAGTTGCTTTTTGCAGATGATGCTGCAGTTACGACCCACTCTGAGGAAGAATTGCAATGTCTACTATCTGCATTCTCCAATGCTTGTTCTGAATTTGGTTTAACAATTAGCAAAAAGAAGACACAGATTATGTCACAAGGTGCACATGGGGTACCATCAATCTTTATTGACGACGCCGAACTAGAGATAGTAGACCATTTTACATATCTAGGATCAGTGGTAAAGTAGCAAATTATCCCTAGATCAGGAAATCAACACCCGGATTGGTAAGGCAGCAACAACAATGAACAGGTTAAGAAAAAGAGTCTGGGAGAACAGGAAGCTTACTGCCAAAACAAAAGTCCTTGTCTATCAAGCCTGTGTCCTTAGTACTCTTCTCTATGGCAGTGAAACCTGGACAACTTACTCACACCAAGAGAACAACTTAAACAGCTTTCATATGCGGTGTCTGCGAAGAATTCTTGGTATTAAGTGGCAAGACAAAATCACAAATACTGAAGTATTGGAAAGATCAGGTTGTGTGACAGTTTATTCCATGCTCAGTCTTCGTAGACTTAGATGGATAGGACATCTTAGGAGGATGGATGATGGTAGAATACCAAAGGATATCTTTTTTGGTGAATTACAGATGGGTAAGAGATCTCAGGGTCGGCCTCTACTACGATACAAAGATGTGTGTAAGCGGGACATGATTGATACAGGCATTGATAATGCACATTGGGAGCAAGTCGCCGCTGAACGTGTTGCATGGAGGGCAAATATCAGAAATGGAATAAAGTCAAAGGAGAAAATTATTGCAGAAAAGTCACACACCAAGCGTTTGAGACGTAAGATGGTGCATGATGGTGGAAATGACCACGTGTTCACATGCACCCACTGTGAACGGACATTTACAGCGCAAATTGGCCTTATCAGTCACACTTGCTACCGCCATAGTTAAAAGTTATTATGCCTTTTTAAAGCACAAACTATCGTCTGTCAAGACGGCAAGATGCCAATGGATGGAAGCATGGACAGTGAGCAGACAAGCTTAACAACGTCTGATGGCTACGGAAATGTGTCTAAGGAAAATGCAAGGAATACCATGAACAGACAGAAAAACCAATGACCAAGTCTTACAAGAAACAAATGAAAATCGTAATCTGATTAGAGAAATTAGACGTAGACAGTCACACTTTTGGTCACTTTATGAGAAGAAATAAATTGGAGAAGTTGGTGATAACTGGCAATAAAAGGGGAAGAGAACACAAGAAGTAGTCCTGGATGGCTTGCCCATGGTATGGTCAACAAGAACACAGAGCTGATCCACGTCAGCGTGAGATGGCAAAACAAGACTGCTTCGCTTATCGGCATGGCACATGATGATGATATGTTTATTATTATTATTTCCTTCTCTTGGATGGATAAGGGGTTTTTTGCTCTAAACTTCCGTGTGCTGATGTCGTGACGTATTTTCACCCTATGCCAGTCATTTGAACTAAATTTGATTCTGGACCTTGACGTGGAGACGTAAATTACAATATCCCAGAAGTCAGTGTGGTTAGCCTATGGCGAGGGGCACTGTAATAGGAATAGCTAATCCACACGCAAATATCAGCCCAATGCACTAGATGTTGTAGCACGTGTATGGATTACGCTTGAGTTCAGAGCGAGCGAACGATAAACAAAATAGAGAAAAGACAAAGAAATCAATGATAACCCATCTTACTCTTCGAAACCTCACCTCAAGAGATGGAAACATACATCTGATTAGGTAGCGATGCAGACAAGGATGGGGGAACAATATTTTTTTTTAAAATAATATAAAAGTTAAGAGGAGCTCAAAGGCGCTGAGTAAGACACATATTGAGGGGACATGATGATAGTCTAGAAAAATCCTTGCAGGAGATAGCAAAGATATAACGGAATGCCTTGAATTGGTTGAGGGCATATGCTCCAATGTGAGGTATAGGGCAGCAGAATAAGAAGAAGGATATAACTGTATAATGTTGTTGCTGAATATGAAATTACGTTGACAGCGGGGTGCTTACACAACCACATACTGTTGTTGTTGTTGTTTAAGATATTATTGGTCATCGCTTTGCGATATTTACCATAACAGCGTTTATGTATAGAATTATGCAGACTAATTATTGATGGTCGTGTTGTCGAGTTTGGTATAAGTGCAACATTTACCCAAAATCATGACAAATTTGTTTGTTGATCTCCCAGGTCGAGTACGACATGTCGAAAGATGGTGGTCATGTTTTCACAATAACCTTCGTACAAAGGTCGGTGTACGTCACCACGTTTTATTTGACGTTCAAAATATAAATACGCACAAATCACACATTTTAATGAACTCCTGCACTTTGACTACAATATTCAGCTTCTGTGAACATTAATTAGACATTATAGAGATAGTATTTAAGTGGGGATGGTAGGCTTTGTGGGTCGCATCTAGGGTTGGCAGATACGTGGGCACAAAAAGGAGGACATAATAAGACACAAAGGAGGACATAATAAGACACAAAGGAGGACATATTGAATGTTTCATTTAAATCGTTCCAGATTAAACCCACATTCAGTACAATTTCATTACAATAGCTGCCAATAAGTATCCTATGTTAGTGAATTGACCAAGAAACAATCATGTTAAAAAATAAATATAAATTCAATGGAGACCTTTTTCAAAATGCTAAACAACAATATTTAAACAGCCGATTGTAAATTATTACCTCGTAATCTTTATTAATTACGCAGCATATTTCTCGGAGGAGCCAACTTTTCGTAGAAGATTCTCATTAGCAATCATATATGCATAAAACTGTTCACATGTAAGATTCTTCAAATTGTACTTTGTGAGAATGATGCCCTTTACAGAGTCGAGTAAGAGTCTGTCCCTTTCCTTTGTCCACTGAGCATTAATCAAGGAGAACACTCTTTCCACATTGCCATTGTGTCCAGAGATACAGAAGAATACTTCACACATTTTAAGTAACTCTGAAAAGCAACATGCATTTGCGCTCCTTTGGAAAAATAAACACTGTTCATGCAAGAGTCTTTCAAACAACTGTTCATTCTTGTCTTGCACAAATGATTTAAGATTGCAGTATTGGTCAAATAATTGCACATCATCTACAATAATACCCTTCTCTTTCAAATACAATATGCATGTCAAAAGGTCTTCAAATGTACAGTCTTTGATTTTATTTAAGTACATCCAACCAAAGCACTGACATTCATCAAAATGTTTCAACCACTTTTCTAAGTACCTAATGCATGCTTCATACACCAACTTAACATCTGACATAAAACTATTACACTCTTCTTCTCCACCACTTTCCTTAAGTCTTCTCAACATCTCCCTGACTTTCAGTGAAATAAATGTCTCCTTCAATCTGCCTTTAAAAACTTGCAAGGTTGTGTGAAGAAGGTTCATAACCTCTAACACTGATGGTTCTTCTTTTTCATTGGTCGAAATATTGACTTGGAAGACAGACATCAAAGAATGCACAAACCAAAGGCAAACTTCTGAAAAATCGTTCTCAAAAAATATGTTATCATAGCAGGTGTTTAGTTTAGAGATAGAAAATATTCTTTCAAAGCAGTAAACAGCCTCAACAGCTGGAAACAAACTGAGCCATCTAGTTTTAGAGTGATAGAGTAGTTGTTGATAGTTAATGTTGACATAGTCACAAAAATCCTTTACAGTTTCTGTTCTGACAGTGTATATAGAAAAGTAATTGAATATCTTCAAGACAAAAGATTCAACTTCAATCTGTGTTAAATCTGCGCCGTGTTGGATACAGTTATGCAGAACATCCAACGCCTACTAATGGCTTGCTCAAGGCTTCCTTAAAATGCGAGAACACATTTCTATCTTCTCTTCTGTTAATGCCTTCAAAATTCACATTGGCATTGTCACCTGCAAAAGCAACACATTTGGAGTACAAATGTTTTTGGAGTGCTCTCAAAATATACTGTGATATAGTTTCTGAGGTTTCATTTGGTGTGTTGTTTAACCCGAGAATCTTAGTTTGAACTCCTTTGTGTCCTTCGCAGTCAAAACGTGTGGCCTAATATCCTCTGACTGAGAATCTGCGATTGGCATTGAGGTGTATCTCTTGAATGCATACTACATCGATTCTATCCTTATAAAGACGATGTGTTAAGGGGACTTTCTTGTTAGAAACTCCCTCAGCATTCCACTGTAGTATGTGCCTAATAGATTGTGAAAATATGATACGAGTTGAGTTGTCAGAGGTAAAGAATGACACTTGGTTATAACCAAGTGTTATACTGCGATGGGAACACCTGGGAGTTGAGTTGTCAGGCTTTGCAATCTACTCGTGCACAATTTGAGTTATTCAGAGGTAAAGAACGACAGTTGCATATAACCAAGTGTAATACTGAGATGAGAACACCTGAGAGTTGAGGCCCTCAAATATAGTGTTTAATATTCAATATAAAGTTCATGGAGTTGTGCTCAAGTGAAGAAAGTCACATATACAGTCAAAACAAGTCATATCACTTCCGAACGACACCATCAGTCTGTGTCGACGATTTCAGCTATGTGTGACTCCATCATGCTCCGTAGTATAGTAACAATGACATCAGTAACTAATGCCATATGAAACGCCACTCAGCAAGATACAATTGAGCGCTGGGGAGTAAATCATTCGAACATGAGAATACCCATGACTCCCTGGCATATTTACAGATAAATGGAAGTAAAACTCATGTGGCAAGCTGGTTATGACTGGTACATAACACACTAAATTGTGAGCAGTATTTCATAACAAAAATTCCACGACAAAAATAGATAATCAGATATCATTTTGTAAGAAATCATGTATTTCTTTGGGAATGCTGCAGAATGTATCCAGTATTTCGTACTACTAATAACATACAAAAGAATCGCTCTAGAATTCATGTATTTATTCAGGAAAGCTGGTTACATTTTGGGAAGTGGGTAATTGGTTTAGAATCGGTGTAGAAAGATTAAAAACTGCTGAAATTTTTCTTTAAGGGATTCAAGGTTCTTACGGATCACCTTTTTCAGATATGCTTCATCTTTATTCATAACCCTTTAGAAAAGCTGCTTTCTGTATTTGTTCATCTTCAGTCAGAATTCTCTACAAAAGCCTCTTTCTGGTTTATTTAACCTTGTCAGAATTCTCTACAAAAGCTGCTTTCTGGATTTGTTCACTTTCAGTCAGAATTTTCTACAAAAGCCACTTTCTGGTTTATTTTACCTTCAGTCAGAATTCTCTACAAAAGTTGCTTTCAGGATTTGTTCACCTTTAGTCAGAATACTCTACAAAAGCCACTTTCTGGTTTATTTTACCTTCAGTCAGAATTCTCTACGAAAGCTGCTTTCTGGTTTATTTCACCTTCAGTCAGAATTCTCTACAAAAGCTGCTTTCTGGTTTATTTTACCGTCAATCAGAATTCTCTACTAAAGCCGCTTTCTGGATTTGTTCAGATTCAGTCAGAATTCTCTACAAAAGCTGCTTTCTGGTTATTTTTTCACCGGCAAGAAGTGTCCTCTAGAAAAGATGTTTTCAATTATTTTTGTTTGCATTTGCTGGCTTTAAACTCAAGCGTAGTCCGTACATGTGTTACTACTTCTAGTGCATTGGACTGGTATTTGCTTGTGGATTTGTTTACCTATTACCACTGTCTCTCACCATCAGGTGAACCCACTGTGACCTCAGAGGTAACTGTAATTGACATCTCCAGGTCAAGGATGAGAAGTCAACATTTTTAAGTCCAACTAACCGGTGTACTGGTCGACCCTACCTTGGCACAAACACACCAGATGTGTAAGAACAAGCACCACTATCGACCCTACCTTGGCACCAACACACCAGATGTGTAAGAACAAGCACCACTATCTATTCGGTCACGCTGACCTCCATGCTTCTGAATAACTTCAACTTCCCCAGAGTCCTCTAGGTTGGTAACATTTCCTCCATGGTTGTGAACAGACTGGAACCTAAGCTGCCCAGAGAGAAGCAGATGTTCATAAGGCCTGCCATTGCTCGTTAGAAGGTGAGTATTGTTTCCTTTTGCTGTGTGAAAGTCCCGGTAGCGCAATGGCTAGCATACTTGACCGAGACCTGATAATCACGTTTTCGAATTTCCATAAATTGGATAAAAACCTTTGACAGGCTCCCAGGTCGATGCAGCCTAATATGGACACCAGTAAATCGCCTGGCAAGTAAACTGGACACCAGTAAGTCTCCTGGCAAGTAAACTGGACACCAGTAAGTCTCCTGGCAAGTAAACTGGACACCAGTATGTCTCCTGGCAAGTAAACTGGACACCAGTATGTCTCCTGGCAAGTAAACTGGACACCAGTATGTCTCCTGGCAAGTAAACTGGACACCAGTAAGTCTCCTGGCAAGTAAACTGGACACCAGTAAATATCCTGGCAAGTAAACTGGACACCAGTAAATATCCTGGCAAGTAAACTGGACACCAGTAAATATCCTGGCAAGTAAACTGGACACCAGTAAATATCCTGGCAAGTAAACTGGACACCAGTAAATCCCCTGGCAAGTAAACTGGACACCAGTAAATATCCTGGCAAGTAAACTGGACACCAGTAAATCCCCTGGCAAGTAAACTGGACACCAGTAAATATCCTGGCAAGTAAACTGGACACCAGTAAATCCCCTGGCAAGTAAACTGGACACCAGTAAATCCCCTGGCAAGTAAACTGGACACCAGTAAAGCTCCTGGCAAGTAAAGACAACTGGCATGATATTGACTAGATCACACGTCGAGCACCAACTGGTTTATACAAATGTGAGGCTAGCACCATACACCCGGCCATACGCCGGATCCTATGCAAAAATGTTGCAGACGCAGTTTGTAATCTCGCATACCACGTTTGAAACACAGCTGCGGGCGATTTGGCAGCAGACTGTCT
Organism: Cepaea nemoralis; assembly: GCA_014155875.1. Classification (NCBI taxonomy): domain Eukaryota; kingdom Metazoa; phylum Mollusca; class Gastropoda; order Stylommatophora; family Helicidae; genus Cepaea; species Cepaea nemoralis. The sequence goes on along the minus strand of JACEFZ010001045.1, from coordinate 44,714 downwards.
TGCGTTGGTTTAAAAAAATAAAACAAACGCCAGTCGTTCAGAAAGCAATGGCAAACTACTGACCGTAAACTTGCCACGAGATCACAAAGATTGCTGGGGTTGACTGCTAAATCCTGAAAAGGACATGCAACTAACTTTTTAACCATATACCCAGAACGCTTGAGGACTTGTAAAATGGTTGTTGACTTGATGGTTTGACTTCCTGTGTAGTGTTTGCAGAATGACGCATGGTTTGTGGGCACTCTGTGTGTTTGTTAAGTGATGCATGTATGTGTAACAGACATCAGACACACAAAGGAATGTATTGCAACAAATATTTATTCCAGTACAACCAAAGGTGGCGCCAGCCACACGCTGAAGAAAGAGATCACATGAGTCATCAGTACAGTTTACCAATATGGATATAACAGTGAAAATATTTACATGCTGAAAAATCTGGTAGAGAAGAAATTCTTTGCCGATATCCCTTGTACAACTGTAAGTCCCAAAAAAAACATGATGTGTGATGGGCTTCTCTCTACGAATCGCAGAATGTATTCACTTGATTTTCTAAATTTGGTAATAGCATACTGAAGAAATCTGGCCATTTCCACTGTGCCTTTTTTTTTTAAAGTTAAGCACTTATGATTTGTTATGGTGACTTTTTCCCCCCCCTGTTCTTGAGCATCAGACACAAAAGGGAAGCAACGAATCATGGCACCACAGCCATCCATCATCTAACAGGTCATATGCAGAATGTCAATCCAATCACAGCCAGCCAAAAAGATTGTCCGTGCTTTGCTGTGTTCCCTGCCTCATGCATTTCACAGCCAAGGTGTCTTCAATGTCCTGTGCTCATCTTCGTACTGGTCCACCCCAGTCTCTCATCCCCGGGATCATGCTTTTCATCACAGTTCTTCCCAAGCTAATGTCATGTTTATAATAGCCAAAGTATTCTACTGGGTGTTTGTAAAGTGTCACTACATTTTGTATGTAGAACAAATTTGAAAAATGAAGTACATGACATCATCAAAAGATGTGCTAAAAAATTCATTACATTAATTACAATGGTCACTGCTATGGTCTAATGCTGGTTGGGGCAGCTGGAAATGTCCACCACGGGCTTCAAGACATGACTGTACATGTCTCTTCATATTGTCAAATATCTTCTGCAACCTGTCTGTTATTTCTTGAATGGTAATTCTGATTGCTTTTTTCAGGTCCTCCATTTTTTGTACATTATTTTTAAAACATTTGCTTTCAATAAACCCATAGATAATAATCTAGTGGAGTTAGATCTGGAGACCGAGCAGGCTAAACTCCACGTGATATTATGTGATTTGCAAAAATTTCTTCCGTTGATAACACTATTCTGTTTGGAGTGCAAAGAATTACTCCAGCAGACTACAGCCATTGGATTCATATTGCTTCTTGATGAACTGTGCAGCACATTTTGTGATGACGTCATGTACTTCATTGTTCAAATTTGTTCTACACACAAAGAGTAGGGAGACTTTGCAAACCCCCAGTAGTTTCTGACACATGCCGCTGTTTTTGTCAGCTTTCTTCAATGTTTAGATCTTGAAGGATGTCAGTATTTTTCACTTCCTTCGTTAATGATATTCTAAGAACTTTTCTGTAACATTTAAGCTTAATAGCACCAATTTTCTTCTTTAGTGCTAGTGGAATGGTCCACGGCGCACATCTGTATGTGGCCAGAGGAATAATGCATGTTCTTAATAATTTTACTGTTATTATTACATACTCTTAATTATAAGACTCTTACAGATCCGGAAGCCGGCATTTTCAGCTATTTCCCAGGATTCTTCTTCTTCTTCTTCGTTCATCCGGAGTTTTTTTTTCCGGATGTGATTGCGTTGTGCCTGTTTACAGCAGAGCTGCGTTCTTGCGCCGTTAGGCCGACACATCCGACTTCTGCAGGCATTTGTTGACCGGGTTAACCTTCCCGGGGTTTCCCAGGATTCATTATGGTATAATCTGAGCTGTACATTTAAAAAATAAAAACCTTTGAAGTTTGCCAGATGGCAAGGGACAACAGTAATAGTGAAAGCTAATCCACACACAAAAATCAGTTCACCGCACTAGAAATAGTAGTATGTGTAGACTACCCCTGAGTTCAGTCAGTGAACGCAAAAAAATTTTTTTTAATATCCTCGTTATTACCATTTATAATGTCAATATAGCTTTGAAACCATGGACATAATTAATCCTTAATCTCTAACAAATGAAACCTCAGAGAGAAAAGTATGGCACCAAAACCTCACATCCTTTAAAAGTTAAAACTGGGATTGGCAGTGAAAGACTGGTACAGCAGCTCTAGTTATTCATTGTAACCATCAGAGATGATTCCCTCGGAATGAAGTGAACAATGACTTCTTGTGTTAGGATATACTCTGAGTTGCCCATTGCTTGATTTCTGTAGGGCAGCCTGGATACTTCTGGATTGCATCAAGTATCTGTGGATAAGTACAAAATAAAGAAATAATCATTTCATTATTAACAAAAAGTCAATATAGTGCAAACCGCTTAAAGCAATCTCAAATGTGGCAAATTTCTGTTGTGAAGAAAAATATTGTATTGTAAATGCATTACTATATGCTTGAACCCTTATAAAAGGAATTTCTGATAAGAAGGATTTCTTGGGTCCCATGTGAGTTTGTCTTATCAGGTCTGCACTGTATATGAAATATTTCATGACATGAACCAGAAACAAACAAGCATCTGATAAGTGAATGACACATCAATGAGACAGAGGACAAAGTGAGAGAAAGAGGTGAGAAAATGAGAAAATGGAATAGAAAAAGAAGGGGAGAGAGATAGAGAGAGGCACATAGATTGAGGCAGTCATGAGACACAGAGAGGGCAAGTCAAAAGGACAGAGTGAGGAGGAAAAGGACAGAAACAAAATGACAGGGAAAAAGTGAGGGGGAAGAGAGAGAGAGATCAAATAATGCACACCAATGGCTTTTTAAGTTATGGGACCTACCTGTGAGGAGTGAACCTACCTGTGATGGATAAATCTACCTGTGAAGGATGGATCTACCTGTGAAAGATGAATCTACCTATGCAGGGTGGCCCTACCTGTGAAGGAAGGACCTATCTGTGAAGTATGAACCTACCAGTGAGGGACGAACCTATTTGTTTAGGATCCTCACCGGTTTTACAAAGTTCGTGCACTGAGATTCTCTGGACTCACGCTTGAGTTAGGAGTACAACGGAGCACCTATGGGTTACACCTGTGTGCCATGATGATCCGTCGACTAAACTAAACTGGACCTATCTGTGAGGGATGGACCTACCTGTGAGGGATGGACCTACCAGTGAAGGGTGGACCTACCAGTGAAGGGTGGACCTACCTGTGAAGGGATGAATCTATCTGTGAGGTATGAACCTATCTGTGAAGGGTGGACCTACCTGTGAGGGATGAACAAGCAAAGTCATCAACTTGTATTCTTTCTGAACTTGAACTCCACCTCCACCAACATGGCTCTTGATCAACTCCAGGGTCTGAAGATGTTCGTATGCCTACAAATGTATACATTAAATTGATTTAGTGAGGATCTAATATCTGACTATCATTGTATAATATCTGACTAATATCACTGTCTAACATCAGCCTAATATCTAACATCAAATTAAAACCCTAAACTGATTACAGAAATTAGACATTGTCAGTCAGGATTTTTTGGGCAGGTTATGAACAGAAATAAACTGGAGAACTTGGTGACAACTGGCAAGAATTAGGGCAAAAGAACAAAGGGAAGATACTTAAGTCAATCTACTGAGCTGGCCAACAAAGAGCTTGAAAATTAAGTGATGGCAAAGAACAGGAACTGGTTACCAACCTGATTAAGTCATAACCTAGTATATGGGGAGACTTAACACTTCACACCTGTTACTTTGTCCTGTTCTCCTCCTACTGCCTTTTATCCTCTAATGGGGCACAGACTTTTAACCATATTACAATGCCCTTATATCCTTTGCTATCTCTTGTATTTCCGTCCATGTTGTTCCCATATTATTAATTTTTCTAATTCTCCACACCAATATCATCTATGAGATGAATCTTATTTTTCATCCATGCACCAGTACAAAGAATATAACATCCCTTCCTGCAACAGTACAAAGATTATAAACGTACCAATACATGAAAAGCGACTCACCTTCATAACTACTGCTTTCTCATAAACTTGCATGCTTGACCTTCTCTGGGCAAATTTCTGATACTCTGAAAGCAGCAAAGTAATTGTATCACATAGAAGCAAAATTGTTCTTGAAGATCACGTTAATAATATTAAATATTGGAATAATGATGATAGAAAAAGGTACACTCAATTTTTATTTGCTGGGATTAAATCATAAAGATAACATTTATGCTTCAAAAGTTAACACTCAAAGATAAAATTATGCCTCTTCCTCATCCTCTTCTTCTTTAGGTGCCTGGTCCGGAATAGATAATGGCAACCCAGACACTAACCCTCTCTGTTATTGGATATGTTGACTCTGCTTATTTTATTATTAAAGTTGTCCACACATATCTCTCTCAGTGAAGTCAGCATGGACAAGAGCACTCACTCCTTAAATTTCCGGTGTGTAGCTGATGCCGAGGTAGTGGGCTCAAACCCTACACCAAGTCAAGTTTGACACAAACTGTTGGCTTTTTGTTCTCGACGAGGGGATGTAAATTACAAATACCTTAGAAATCAGAGTGGGTTCGCTTGATGACGAGGAGTACTGGTAATAGGTAAAAGCTCAGCCACACACAAAAATCAGTCCAACTGCACTAGAAGTAGAAGCACGTGTATGGACTACGCTTGAGTTCAAAAGCGGGCGAACGGAAAAAAACAGTCTTTCTGCCTTCCTCTCCCTCTATTTTACCGTAAAAGACTAATTTCTTAAGGATATTTATAAAGTAGATACTCCAGTATGAGTTATGGGTGTAGACTGTTCAGCTGCATATTAATTGATGCTCAAAATTGTGCTCTGATCCTTCCTTGTTGGATGGTTTATGTTGTCTTTGGGGTCAGGATATGATGAACCTTGTAGTGATCCCATTTCTTGGACCTCTTTAGAAGAAACAGCATTGTACCTGGATGTTCTATCAACCAAGAAGTATTTTATCCAACTGTACATCTGGCTGTATATTCTCATGTCCATCATCTTCATCAGAAGTATCTATCTTCCTCTAAGCTCTATCACAGTCTTACTGTTTCAATACACAAAGCAACTGTATGTTTTTTAGTTGTCTTAAAACCCATCATGGTTTCCTTGTGTTGACTGGAAACATTGGTCCTCAGTGGAATTTCCAGTTGTAAAACCTGCTTAAAGAGTTCTTAACAGCCATATCGAGCCAATACTGATGTGCGGTAACGAATCATGGACATTTAGCAGACAACAGAGAAATTATGTGGAAGCTGTGGAGATTTTGTGGAAGCTGTGGAGATTTGTGGAAGCTGAGGAGATGTGTGGAAGCTGAGGAGATTTGTGGAAGCTGAGGAGATTTGTGGAAGCTGTGGAGATTTGTGGAAGCTGTGGAGATTTGTGGAAGCTGTGGAGATTTGTGGAAGCTGAGGAGATTTGTGGAAGCTGAGGAGATTTGTGGAAGCTAAGGAGATTTGTGGAAGCTGAGGAAATTTGTGGAAGCTGAGGAGATTTGTGGAAGCTGAGGAGATGTGGTTTCTTAGAAGAATGATGAGAACACTGTGGATGGATAGCAAGAGTAATGAAGATATCTTGAAAGAGGTTAACTCACAAAGAGGACTGGTTACTTGCTTCAGAAGACAGTCCATATTCTCTGGGCATGTCATGAGAAGAGGAAAGCTGGAGGGGAAGAGAGGCAGGGGGAGACCATGAAAGAAGATGCTGGACAGTTTGACATCATGGCATGGAGTAACATCAGTATTAGAAATGACTGGCAAAACACGAAACAGAAGGTTGTGGACAGACATGATTTAGTGTTTGTGTATCATTCTGGCTCACCCCACTGGTTTCTGGTTTGTAAAGGAGAAGGTGAACTCTGTAATACAATCGCCTAAGAGATGGTAATTTGGTACTAGGCCAGGTGAAAAGTCTCTACACAAACCTCACTCCGATAGATGCAAGCCAGCTTTTCAGGGCTCTAAACAACCTGAAGGTTAAAGTGGCAGAGTTACAACTCAATCTTCCAGTGTGCTAGGTCAGCATGGTGAATGTGGCAGAGTTACAACTCAATCTTCCAGGTGTGCTAGGTCAGCATGGTGAATGTGGCAGAGTTACAACTCAATCTTCCAGTGTGCTAGGTCAGCATGGTGAATGTGGCAGAGTTACAACTCAATCTTCCAGTGTGCTAGGTCCAGCATGGTGAATGTGGCAGAGTTACAACTCAATCTTCCAGTGTGCTAGGTCAGCATGGTGAATGTGGCAGAGTTACAACTCAATCTTCCAGTGTGCTAGGTCAGCATGGTGAATGTGGCAGAGTTACAACTCAATCTTCCAGTGTGCTAGGTCAGCATGGTGAATGTGGCAGAGTTACAACTCAATCTTCCAGTGTGCTAGGTCAGCATGGTGAATGTGGCAGAGTTACAACTCAATCTTCCAGTGTGCTAGGTCAGCATGGTGAATGTGGCAGAGTTACAACTCAATCTTCCAGTGTGCTAGGTCAGCATGGTGAATGTGGCAGAGTTACAACTCAATCTTCCAGTGTGCTAGGTCAGCATGGTGAATGTGGCAGAGTTACAACTCAATCTTCCAGTGTGCTAGGTCAGCATGGTGAATGTGGCAGAGTTACAACTCAATCTTCCAGTGTGCTAGGTCAGCATGGTGAATGTGGCAGAGTTACAACTCAATCTTCCAGTGTGCTAGGTCAGCATGGTGAATGTGGCAGAGTTACAACTCAATCTTCCAGTGTGGTAGGTCAGCATGGTGAATGTGGCAGAGTTACAACTCAATCTTCCAGTGTGATAAGGTCAGCATGGTGAATGTGGCAGAGTTACAACTCAATCTTCCATTGTGCTAGGTCAGCATGGTGAATGTGGCAGATTTACAACTCAATCTTCCAGTGTGCTAGGTCAGCATGGCCAAATGGATAAAAACACGTGTTCTTAAACATCTGGTGTGCTGATGCCGAGGTAAGAAGTTTAACCCATACATGTCACAGGACACAACTTCACCACCCCAATGTAGCCCAGATGTTGTAACGAGGGTGTGCAAGGCCATTTTATGAGGCCGGCTTGGGTTGTATGTGAGTGAGGCTTCCTGCCATGATGTAAGACTTCAAATGTGTCTCGACACTTTGATCAAATGAAAATCAATCAGAAACATGAAATCCAATAAACTTGCATATAGACATCAAGATCTGTTGTCGAGATTTTTCATTTTTATTAAAGTATTTGATTTCTTCCTGGGAGATGGTTTGTAAATTTGGCGATACAATAAAAACGCAGAATCGCGCCTCAAGTTGTAGCAAAAAAGACAAGTTACCAAATGCATGTTTGATTTCGGGTTGTCCCTCTCAATCCATCAAATTACATATTTCAAAATTCCCCCAAAAATTGCCTTGCTGGCAATTACTTCATTTTACATTTTAAATCAATATTCGGAACAATATTTCCTTTCTTCTTCTCGTATAACATTTTGAACCAGATGGATACCCTTCTTTCTCTTTGATGACAATTAACTAACTTCTCGGGTGGAATCTAACAACAAATAAAATCATCTGCTTCTCTCATGGCATCCAAAACTAACTTCCCTGCTTCTTGTGGTTACCACCCTACTATTTCTCAGTTTTCTTTACGTCAGGGTGGTGACCAATTAGTGCGTTAAAGCTGGCAATCATTTTATGGGAAATCATATTTAGTAACCTGCTTTCTTTAATCAGCCTCAACCTTCTGACACCAAGCATATCGCCATGTAACAGTCATACTGTTACATACACTGCACAGTTGGACTAAAATGTTGACCTCTCGTCCTTGACTTGGGGATGTTAATTACAAGTACCTTTGAAGTAGGAGTGGGTTCATCTGATGTCGAGGGACACTGGTAATAGGTAAAACTAATCCATAGTTCAAACTCAAGCGAATGAGAGCAAAAAAAAAATAATCTTCCACTGGATTTACAACCAACCAATCACCAGTAAACCACGGCTCTCTATCTAACTTACCACTATAGACCATCTCAAAATTGAATGGTTCCCCATCATAGATGTCTGTCAGGTGTTTCATGGCGATGATGAGGCACAGTTCTAGAATTGACACACCTGGAATATTTGATGCAACTATGTACATTAAATAATAAGTTACATCTCAACATACCAAACAAATAAACAATTGTCAACAAATATTCATCATCATCAAGTGTCTTCCTGACTGGCGTGGGCAACCATGCTTCTCCCCATCTTGCAACAGTATGTATCAATGTATCAATCCGTGCGGTGACACCCATCTGTGCCACAACCATATGAACAAGCTGCATCAAACATTACCAACCATGTAATGTGCCATATCAAACATTACGAACCATGTAATGTGCCATGTCAAACATTACCAACCATTTAATGTGCCATGTCAAACATTACCAACCATTTAATGTGCCATGTCAAACATTACCAACAATCACCCCATACATCAGGTGGGGATTTAAAAGAAAAATTCACCTTGGCATCCATGTTGTCCCAGTCTAAAATGAGTACCAGTTAATGTTCTTAAAAGTAATGCCCCCCCCCCCCCCCCCCCCCACCTAATCACATTACCAGCCACAGGCTACATTAAACACCACACAAAACACTACATTACCAAACATGTGAACAAGCTACACACTTGCCAATCACCCCATACATCACCACACCAAAACATTACATTACCAAACAGCTGAACAAGCTACACACTTGCCAATCACCCCATACATCACCACACCAAAACATTACATTACCAAACATGTGAACAAGCTACACACTTGCCAACCACCCCATACATCACCACACCAAAACATAACATTACCAAACAGCTGAACAAGCTACACACTTGCCAACCACCCCATACATCACCACACCAAAACATTACATTACCAAACAGCTGAACAAGCTACACACTTGCCAATCACCCCATACATCACCACACCAAAACATTACATTACCAAACATGTGAACAAGCTACACACTTGCCAATCACCCCATACATCACCACACCAAAACATTACATTACCAAACATGTGAACAAGCTACACACTTGCCAATCACCCCATACATCACCACACCAAAACATTACATTACCAAACATGTGAACAAGCTACACACTTGCCTACCACCCCATACATCACCACACCAAAACATTACATTACCAAACATGTGAACAAGCTACACACTTGCCAATCACCCCATACATCACCACACCAAAACATTACATTACCAAACATGTGAACAAGCTACACACTTGCCAATCACCCCATACATCACCACACCAAAACATTACATTACCAAACATGTGAACAAGCTACACACTTGCCAACCACCCCATACATCACCACACCAAAACATTACATTACCAAACAGCTGAACAAGCTACACACTTGCCAATCACCCCATACATCACCACACCAAAACATTACATTACCAAACATGTGAACAAGCTACACACTTGCCAATCACCCCATACATCACCACACCAAAACATTACATTACCAAACAGCTGAACAAGCTACACACTTGCCAAAAACCCCATACATCACCACACCAAAACATTTCCAATAAGCCACATCAAACTTCACCACAAAACGCTGGGAAATAGGATGTGTCGGCAAAAAGAAGCAAATATCACAGCTCTGCTGTAAAATGACACAACGCATATGTACACACACAAATATCGGATGAACAACGAAGAAGAGGAATTATCACATATAGGCACACTTCATAACACACTGCATCACAATATTATAGACTGCACCAGATATATGACAGCATACTCCATGATACACTGTGGTTATCAGTCAAAAGACAAGAGGATGAACCTCAACGTGACATGTTTTGTTCCGTCCAGCTTAAACTGTCCCCACAGAGCAGCTAACCATCTGCCGTAAGTGTTGCACAGAGCATGAACTCTCTAGTCTGGAGAAAACAAAACTGCACTTGAAAACCGAATGATGGAACATAAAAATATCCTCAATTTTCTGAGCATGAGGCGGACGTAAGCCTGCAGGAAATTATGTCATTGCGATAGGGCATTTTTAAAAATTTGCCTACCCTAGGCTTTAACTGTCTCAAGCCTATACAGAACTGGTAATAGTGTAACTAGAATGACAGGGCCAAGGGAACAGAGGGAGACGTAAAAACACATGGATAAGAGAATTAGAGATTAATAATATAGAGAGACCGTGGAGGGAAGCTACAGAAGATAGCAAAATAATATCGAGAGACCATGGAGGGAAGCTACAGGAGATAGCAAAAGATAGGCTCGATTGAGTTGGTTAGTTTATGCTCCAATGGAGGAGGAAAAGGGCAGCAGAAGAAGTCAAGGCAGCAGGTTGTGTCTCTTTCTCTTTGCCTGATCCCTGCCCCTGCCAGACAGGGAACACTCTGTCAGTAGATACACTGCCAATGGCGTAGCTCTTAGGTTCACTAGGACATAAACCCAAACACCTCTAAGGTGGAGAAACAGAATAGATGGGTGGTGGGAGTCATTACCCAATACAGGTATGGTCAAATATTTTTGAAATTGACCAAGTCTCATAACACAAATTCTAGAAAAGTAAAGGCATTGTAATACTGTTTATATCCCCATATGTATGCCATTTTTTCATGGAAATATGGACCAAAGCAATACTCCCAATATGCCTACATGGGAATTACTTACTACATAAACAATACACACCACACAAAACAGAGAGACATTATCTACAGATACAAACGACATCCACACATACCATGTAACATGGCCGACTTTGTATCAGTCGAGATGAGCTTAAATGAGGTCACCACATCCCCGGCAGTGATTCTTGGGTGTGCAGCATTCACTTGACATATCGGATAAGTCTGGCAGAAAAGGAAACACACGCCATCAAGTGGTACAGAAAACTCTTCTTCTTCATGCAGTTGGACCTCTAGGTTAAAGGCTTTAACTAATTCAGTAGTGCAGAAGGATAATATATTGCTAATCTGACCTCCAATTTGGACAAAGGGACAATATATTGCCATACTACGGCCATAGTTATTTGTTTAGTTTCACTGTATCTTCCGCAATTTTAACTGATTAAGTGCCATGGGATGATTAATCGTCTTAAGCAACTTCCCATATCTGCCATAGGCTTATATATTGCAGAAATGTTGTCATTGCCTTATAATACATGTCTGCTAACATATTAACAACTTTTAAGTCATAACTATGACACACTCCTACTTCCAATTTTTCGCCATTCATTTTTGTTTGGTCCAAATCTACGTTTTGTTTGCCACTGAATCTGCTAATGCTCAGTGAATGGAAATGTGCATTATAATACTAGTTCCCGTAGAAGTCGGATGTGTCGGCCTAATGGCGCAAGAACGCAGCTCTGCTGTAAACAGGCACAACGCAGTCACATCCGGAAAAAAAATCCGGATGAACGCAGAAGAAGAAGAATACTAGTTTATTTGATTGTGCACCATGTTTGTTCCAACCTACTCTTTTTGTTGGCCACTGAATCAGTTAAGAAAAGCAGTTGTTAGTTTCAGGTTGATGACACTCCTGTACAGTTCTGGTGGAGTGAAGTTGGTTGGTGCCAGATTTGCTTCTGTTCATGACTGTAAGCTGGACAGTCCTGTAGATGGTCACCGAGCATCACTGGGCTATTGCCATACACACTCAGATCTGACCAACCAATCTTGAACTTGGGAAATGCAATATTGCTTGGCTAGCAAATCCATTACGTGGAAAATTTGAATCGAAAGCTCACTATGTGGATGTCACCTGCAGACTGCAATCACCTGCAGACTGCATCCTTCTGGTTTCTGGAGGAACAGCATGTGGTGAACGGAAGGCCCAATATATGGAAGTGAGGCTAAGCAGCCATGTGCAAGACGTGACAATTTCTTGGGTGAGCCCAGTACCAGAGCACTATGTGTCGCCTCTGCATTTAGGGAAGCCTCCTTGGATGGTGGGGAATGCCCAAGTCTGCCCCTGCCTTCTCTTGAGGCTGAACGGGATGTCTTCAGCTGTTCTAAATGGGCCAGCTGGGATGGAGATAACACCACAACAGTGAGTCAAACGTCCTACAAAACACTGGGGAAGGTTAACCCGGCCAATAAATGCCCGAAGAAGTCGGATGTGTCAACCGAAAGGTGCAAATATCGCAGCTCTGCACAACGCAATTATAATCAAAACATCATTCTGGATGAACGCAGAAGAAGAACTTGTGGTATGGATGATATTTCAGTCTATTCGCAATCCAAAAACTATGACTTGATCTTGCCTTGAAAGTTGATTATAACCACCACTATCATATGGTCAGTGTGGTCTAGAGTCCACTGTAAGAAGCTATTATAGAAGTTTTTGATGCTTCATAAGTTGTACAGATCCACCCAAGCTTTGCAAGTTGATCTCCTTCCTTGTTGCCTGCCCTATTGTAGTGGGCTGGTATCCAATGACTTATGAAGCTGTCAAAAGTTGTTGGTTATCGAGCACAAGGACAAAATACAATATCATTAGGTCTTCTAGCTTGAGTTTTGTGTGGGGCAATTATTATTTAGAAAGCATCAGTGAAAAGAAATATGTTGATTGGAAAGACCTGTTTAAACAACATAAGAGATGACTATGCACATGAAAAATTCTAGATAAGAAAACATTCCATCAAGTCTATTATTATATACTAAATCAATTGTCTAAAATAGGTATCAGAAAATGTCATAGGAAATCAAGACAAACAGCTTGATACTGACTATATGACCCACCGAAAGCTGATGGGTCTATACAAATATGGGTCTAGCACTGTATACCCACAAAGTGTCATTTACTGACCTTGACTCGTAAACTGATTAGAGACAGACGTAGACAGTCAACATTTGTTGGGCATGTTATGAGAAGAAAATAATTGGAGAACTTGGTGATGACTGGCAAAATCGAAGGGAAGAGACCAAGAAGTAAATACCTTTATGGCTTGGCCACGTGGCATGGTCAAGACAGGAACACGGAGCTGATCCACGACTCTAGTGATCGAGTGAGATGACAAAAAGTGACCACCCACGCTTATCGGCATGGCACATGATGGATGGACATGGAACAGGGCACAACAGCCTCATCTACACAAAGCTAGAGAAAAGTTCTTCAGTAACTTACACATACGGCCCAGTACCTCAAACTGCAGACCACATACTAAAACACTGTACCAAACACAGCTCAGACAGGTCTATTCTATGGCCGGATAAACCAACCCTAGAACTCAACAGATGCCTGTAACATCTGGAGATGACATTTACAACTGGCACCATTCATAATGGGACTCTTCACTGGCTGTTGAAGATGAAGACGGAACATGTTTGGGAATGCCCCGAGTGCTGTCGGTTCTGGACTCAACTCATTTGCAGAAGACAGTGCAGTTCATGCAGAAATAAGCAGATTCCAAGCAAATGAAAAGAGAATGAAGAAGTTTAATTTTTAAAAACCTAAAGCGAACACAAACACCAAATAAAAATATTTACCAGCAAAGTAATAAGGCCACGGACATCATTAGTTAACGAGAACTGTCTTTCTAAGATGTCTTTGACAGACACTTCTTCCAGTAGACTCTGTGAGCAAGATAAAATAAACACAAAAGTCAATACCCAGATGATAAGTTAAAATATCTCTCCAGTAATAAACACATGGTCAAGTTAATCCTATATGGAGAAGAACATTAGAAATAGAGATGAACAATACAAGGAGGACGTGGCGAGATCTGCAAAGACAGGACAGCCTCACATGAGTTAGTTCAGGAACTACATTCCAATAGCAGATAGAGGGCAGCAGAAGAAGAAAGTTAACATAAAGCAGATATTGCTTGACGTGAAATATCAGGATTTGTTTGTTGTTTTATTCACTCGTTCGCTTTGAACCCAAGCGTAGTCCATACACACTACTTCTAGTAGCACTGGACTGAATTTTGCGTATGGATTGGCTTTCCCTATTAACAGTATCCCTCGCCATCAGGCAAACCCGCTACAACTTCAGAGGTACTTGTAATTTATGTCCCCAAGTCATGGACGAGAAGTCAACATTTTAGTCCGACTGTGCGGTGTAGGGGTTGGACCCCTTACCTCAGCATCAGCACACCGGATGTTTAAGAATGTGTGTTCTTATCCATATGGCCATGCTGGCCCTCCAAATGTCAGGATCTCACATATACTATGTTGCTGCACAATGAGATGGGGGCGATCAGCTTCCGTTCTCATAATCTTTTCATTCACAAATGATTGGCTGGTTGTAAATTCTCTCGAAGACTGTGAGTTAACTTTAAGTCTGATGCATTGGTATTCAAATAGTAAGGCCTGAAGGGGCTTACTGGAGCGAGGCTGGTGTAAAAGAGCCCACTGGAGCGAGGTTGGTGTAAAGGGGCCCACTGGAGCGAGGTTGGTGTAAAGGGGCCCACTGGAGCGAGGTTGGTGTAAAGGGGCCTACTGGAACGAGATTGGTGTAAAGGGGCCTACTGGAGCGAGGTTGGTGTAAAGGGGCCTACTGGAGCGAGGTTGGTGTAAAGGGGCTTACTGGAGCGAGGTTGGTGTAAAGGGGCTTACTGGAGCGAGGTTGGTGTAAAGGGGCTTACTGGAGCGAGGTTGGTGTAAAGGGGCTTACTGGAGCGAGGTTGGTGTAAAGGGGCTTACTGGAATGAGGTGGTGTTAAGGGGCTTACTAGAGCGAGGTTGGTGTAAAGGGGCTTACTGGAGCGAGCTTGGTGTAAAGGGGCTTACTGGAACGAGGGTGGTGTAAAGGGGCTTACTAGAGTGATGTTGGTGTAAAATTTTCTCCAGACCCAGTACTAAGTAACATCTCCAATGGGACTGTTGTGGAGCTGTTTTCCCCCCTCACCAACCTAAGAAACCAGTGGGGTGAGCAAGGCCGGTACTGAAACTTCACATCTGTGGCCAGATATATTAGAATGTAGTTAGGGCATGATTCCACATAACATATACAGACTGGCTGAGATTAGACTTGTTTATTGCTATTGTTGCCTCCTGCTTCATGGCAATGAGGTTACGGACATAGTTCGTAATCCCGCATACTGCATTTGAAACACAGCTGTGGACGATTTGGCAGCAGACCACCGTGCGTTGGTTTTTTTTAATGAAATTGTATGGGTGCCAGTAATTCAGAAAGCAATGGCAAACTACTGAACGCAAACTTGCCCAGGAATCATGAACAGCCAAAGAATGCTGGGGTTGATTGCTAAATCCTGTAAAGGATATGCAGCTTTTTCTTCCACAAGTTTCATGCATTTCATTGTCAATGGACAGAAAGAGTTGTAGTTTTTAAAGTCCAATACTCTGTCTCGTGATATTTAAACAAGTGACTACCTGGCCAGATGGCGACTAAGTAGGCAGGTCGGTAAGTCCTGGAGGGTTATTTGTCTCTGGGCACAGTTTTGCATGTGCATTTTCCCCAGGACTTGTAGGAACATTGTGAGCTGTAGAGTTCATTGTGTTTGTGCTCACGCCTGCTGTGCTGTGAAGTATAGATTTTTACAAATGGCAGACGGTTATCTGCCGACACTTCGGCAACTGGCCTTATGTGATCATGCGTGTGCACGTTGCTGAAGTTTCGCTCGGATGGCCGTCTACTGCAACAATGAACTGCATTTGTTTGCATGTTAAGGACAGCTTGTTTCCATTTCGAGTTCACGTGGGACAATGTGCATTTCATATGGTTTTTGTGGGCACAGGAACGAAACAATTATGGGGTAACCTGTTGCTATGAAGTTGGAACCATATGACTATTTAAACTGTCATTAACTACAGCTTATTTGTCTTTCTTCTTGTTTGTGATTGTGAGTTAGTATATGTGTATGTGAGGGAGTGTGTATCTGTGTGTTATTGAGTGGGTGCATAACTGAGTTTGTGTAAATGATGTAATTATGTATGCAGGTAGGTATGTGTGAGTTTATGCATGTAAGTGTGTATGTGTGTCTTGGTTGCCTACCTGCCTCATAACATAGTCATACGCATTGTTTATGTTCACAACATTCATTTGACAATGTTTTTTACCTATGTGAATGTAACATGAACTATAGATAATTGATGTACAAAAGATGAGTGTTTGGAAAGGCTGAATGTAAGACAGGCCTGCGTGCCCAATTTGTGACCCTTTGAAAATAAAGTTTGTTCTTCTGTCTGACTGTATGAAACAGGGCAGTCAGTGTCTTGTGGCAGTTAATGAAATATGGTAATCTGAAAAGCTAGAAGGGAAAACATTAAATAACAATTAAACTCATTGTGGCCTAGAGACATGACTACTTCTAACCCAACAAGTGCCAAGTTCAAATCCAGTTGAGCAGCATAGCCCATTTGGAACTGGAGTCTCCGTGGCGAAGTGGTCGAGCGATCTAGCTCAGGCTCCGAAGGTTGTGGGTTCAATTCCGGGCCGCAACCTTTGGTTCACGAGTGCATTTTTTCGGAGACTCCTGGGGCCATCGCTGGAGCTACGGAGTTTGTGCTTTGTGTGACGCTTGCAGTAGTCCACACTGCGGAAAGAGACTGAGCCATATGAGATAAAACCCGGTGCAATAAAGTCGACCCTGTCGACTGTTAAGCCCATTTGGAACTGATTTTTTCTGCTAAGGTAATTGATGACGTCATTGGGGGAATCACATCACAAAGTTTGGTCCATTATTTATTTTGCTGATCTATCCCGCTAGTTTTCTCATTGTGCTGTTTTTAAGAATCTGTTGGACAGTTCTTATACTACAATGTCTCTCTTTCCGGCTCCTGCTTTAGTGAGTTTTATCATCCTTCTAATTTCCTATCAGGTTGCTGTGACCAGGATTCCACTGAGATGTTATACTGAGGTAATATGTTGCTATGAAATTGTGGATTGCTCTTTCAACTAGAGATGAAACAAGGCAATAAAGTGCCTCTTTACCTCAAAGTAAACAATGAAAGACTAATGCAGACAAAGTTTTTCTACAACACAGAGTGAATGAACATACAGGCTGTTATAGAAAATGATTACAATGTACACACCTTGAAGAGATCTAAACTACCTAAGCATGTTCTCTAGGCAATCAGAAATATCAGAGTAGGCTATGTAGGCAGCCGCATTGGCAAAATGTCAAAACCTAAAGAAAACATGTCAAAAAATTACAACCTGAATACTTTTGTTCCAGACATCTGCAAAGTCCTGGTCTGGAAAGTCTGAACACAAGGTCAGATACGACCTGCACAGGTCTCGATACTGACTCAAGGTCAACTTGTTAAACAGATACAGTTGACGATGAGAAAACCGAGATTTTACCCGCTTCTCCAACAATTCTACGACATCCTGTTTTGGCAAATATAAAAACCAGTTAAATGTGATTTTTAAAAAAAAACAATTAGTAATGCATATACACCTAGCAAATCACCATACGTTAGATCAATTACGACTCAAATGAAAGAAATATCTTTAGTTTTCTTAACACAGCTTCCACCATTCACTCTGTTACTGCAGTTTCCTTTTCTACCATTCCCAATGAAATAATTATAAAAAATAGAAAACAAAAAAAAATTCTCACCAGTCTGCATGTGACGCCTACAACACAAATTGGTGTCTGGGCAGACTGTGACACATCAAACAGGTTGTACAGCAGAGTCTGATTTTTGTGCTGAGCGAAAAGGTCAAACTCGTCCAGAATAAACACAATCGGCTTACTGGCCTGGTCACCTGTACAATATAATACCAGGTGATGTGAAAATACAAGCTGGCAATGTTAAGACAGCAAACAATTAAGACATTTAAGTGATTAAGATAGAACTAATATTATACAAACATCAACCTCATGGCACAAGTAATCACGTTCCATAGATAGGTTAACTCCATCAACAAACACCTGAAGAAGCCAGATGTGCCAAGTGAAAGGTACAAAAATCGCAGCTCTACTGTAAACAGCCAAAACGCAGTTACATCCAAAACAGAGCTGAGTTGAGCTAAGAACCGACATCGCTGCACTTAGGACATTCCCATATGCTCCGTCCCCTTGTTCAACAGCCAGTAAAGAGTCATACTACTAATCTTTCCCACCACTATCTGATTGAAAGTTCTCCTTGTCTTCCCTTTAAGTTCTGAGAATTTTCGAGAAGCCCTGGCAATCGCCTGCAATATCATTCTTTCTACATACAGGTTATCAATCTTTTCCCCCCAACTTCTTCATCTGTTCCCACAGGCGCTCGACCACCTCTCCCCTGTCCATAAGTAATCTACCAAACATCCAAAATAAACATTTCAGATGAAGAAGAAGAAAAAGTTCCTTCACAATCTTTCATCTTCTTCTTTCACCTTTTATATCCCAGTGTAGCATAGGCCCTAAGCCAACTCTGGCCAAGCCCACTTATCCTTTGCTGTCCTCTGCAGCCACTGCCATGTCCCCATTTTATTCATAACTCAAATATCCAGACTCCTCAAGGCTTCCTCCTCATCATAAAATACCTCTGGGATAAGAGCCTCCTTTCATCTAGATGGACTGAGTTACTTTTCCTTTAATAAGCTTGTTCATGATTGCTGGGATTTTGCAGCTGAAGTGTCCTGGTAACCAGTCTCACACCAACCCTCCTTAGTCACTCTTATGACATGCATGATGGATTACAGTGTACTATTCTTTGCTCACATTAAGGATCATGGATCATACATGGCTGATTCTGCCAACCCATCCAGCAATTTCCCAGTCTCTAATATACTTAGACTTCCCAGCTGTCACATGTGCACACGGGATGTCCTGCTATCCATCCTTGTTCAAGAAGGCTCATCTCCTTCCTATCCAGTTGATGATTACATAAACTACTGTGACGTCTTCTTCCTGTCCGTTTGATGATTACACAAACTATTCTGACTTCTTCCTGTCCAGTTGATGATTACACAAATTATTCTGACTTCTTCCTGTCCAGTTGATGATTACACAAACTATTCTGACTTCTTCCTGTCCAGTTGATGATTACACAAACTATTCTGACTTCTTCTTGTCCATTTAATGATTACACAAACTATTCTGACTTCTTCTTGTCCAGTTGATGATTACACAAACTATTCTGACTTCTTCCTGCCAAGTTGATGATTACACAAACTATTCTGACTTCTTCCTGTCCATTTAATGATTACACAAACTATTCTGACTTCTTCCTGTCCAGTTGATGATTACACAAACTATTCTGACTTCTTCCTGTCCATTTAATGATTACACAAACTATTCTGACTTCTTCCTGTCCATTTGATGATTACACAAACTATTCTGACTTCTTCCTGTCCAGTTGATGATTACACAAACTATTCTGACTTCTTCCTGTCCAGTTGATGATTACACAAACTATTCTGACTTCTTCCTGTCCATTTGATGATTACACAAACTATTCTGACTTCTTCCTGTCCAGTTGATGATTACACAAACTACTGTGACATCTCCATCCTGCCCAGTTGATGATTACACAAACTTCTCTGATGTCTCCTTCCTGTCCAGTTGATGATTACACAAACTACTGTGATGTCTCCTTCCTGTCCAGTTGATGATTACACAAACTATTCTGACTTCTTCCCGTCCAGTTGATGATTACACAAACTCCTCTGACATCTTTCTGTCCAGTTGATGATTACACAAACTACTGTGATGTCTCCTTCCTGTCCAGTTGATGATTACACAAACTATTCTGACTTCTTCCCGTCCAGTTGATGATTACACAAACTCCTCTGACATCTTTCTGTCCAGTTGATGATTACACAAACTACACTGACATCTCCTTCCAATCCATATATACATAAGACCAAATAAATGTACATGCTGATATTCTGTGACATTTTAAATATGTGCAAATTCAGATGAAATGACAATACAATCACAGGCTCTAAGACCAGAATATTATCTGAATACTTACCCTTTTTCAACGCTGCTAGTAAAAACTGTAATGTTTCTGCAAATGACCTCTGCAAACCATACAAACAAATTATCATTCGAAGCCTGGGTAGGATACAAACGCAAACAATTACCTTGCACATAAAATAAAAAACGTGATGCACACAAATTTTGTTTCTTATGTAATAAGGCAAACAAGAATCATAAATGAACATAGAAGAGTGTCCTAAGCTGCTACACAATGAGGAAGATACTGACAAGGTGATCCAAGAACTTATGGACTGAGCAGTTTAATGTGCAGTGAGGATACTCTGTTGACTGAGTAGTTTAATGTGCAGTGAGGATACTCTGTTGACTGAGTAGTTTAATGTGCAGTGAGGATACTCTGTTGACTGAGTAGTTTAATGTGCAGTGAGGATACTCTGTTGACTGAGTAGTTTAATGTGCAGTGAGGATACTCTGTTGACTGAGCAGTTTAATGTGCAGTGAGGATACTCTGGATGACTGGCAGTTTAATGTGCAGTGAGGAAACTCTTTGCTGACAGTTAATGTGCAGTGAGGATACTCTGTTGGTGAGCAGTTTAATGTGACAAGTGAGGATACTCTGTTGGATGAGCAGTTTAATGTGCATGAGGATACTCTGTTGGCTAGCATTTAATGCAGTGAGGATACTCTGTTGGCTGAGCATTTAATGTGCGTGAGGATACTCTGTTGACTGAGCATTTTATGTGCAGTGAGGATACTCTGTTGACTGAGCAGTTTAATGGTGCATGAGGATACTCTGTTGACTGAGCAGTTTAATGTGCAGTGAGGATACTCTGTTGACT
Source organism: Cepaea nemoralis (assembly GCA_014155875.1). Lineage (NCBI taxonomy): Eukaryota > Metazoa > Mollusca > Gastropoda > Stylommatophora > Helicidae > Cepaea > Cepaea nemoralis. The sequence continues at coordinate 23,890 of JACEFZ010001045.1, read as the reverse complement.
GAGCAGTTTATGTGCGTAGGATACTTGTTGACTGAGCAGTTAATGTGCAGTGAGGATACTCTGTTGACTGAGCAGTTTTATGTGCGTGAGGATACTCTGTTGGCTGAGCAGTTAATGTGCAGTGAGGATACTCTTTGGCTGAGCAGTTTAATGTGCAGTGAGGTACTCTGTTGACTGAGTAGTTTAATGTGGCAGTGAGGATACTTGTTGACTGAGTAGTTTAATGTGCAGTGAGGATACTCTGTTGACTGAGTAGTTTAATGGGGCAGTGAGGATACTCTGTTGACTGAGTAGTTTAATGTGCAGTGAGGATACTCTGTTGACTGAGTAGTTTAATGTGCAGTGAGGATACTCTGTTGACTGAGTAGTTTAATGTGCAGTGAGGATACTCTGTTGACTGAGTAGTTTAATGTGCAGTGAGATACTCTGTTTGACTGAGCAGTTTAATGTGCAGTGAGGATACTCTGTTGCTGAGTATTTTTAATGTGCAGTGAGGATACTCTGTTGACTGAGCTTTTTTTAATGTGCAGTGAGATACTCTGTGACTGAGTAGTTTAATGTGCAGTGAGGATACTCTGTTGACTGAGCAGTTTAATGTGCAGTGAGGTACTCTGTTGACTGAGTAGTTTAATGTGCAGTGAGAACTCTGTACTGAGTAGTTTAATGTGAAAGGTGAGGATACTCTGTTGACTGAGTAGTTTAATGTGCAGTGAGGATACTCTGTTGACTGAGTAGTTTAATGTGCAGTGAGGATACTCTGTTGGCTGAGTAGTTTAATGTGCAGTGAGGATACTCTGTTGACTGAGTAGTTTAATGTGCAGTGAGGATACTCTGTTGACTGAGTAGTTTAATGTGCAGTGAGGATACTCTGTTGACTAACTAACCAAAACAATAAGACAAAACATGGAAGGACAAAATGGTATCTTATACACAATGACAAAACATACTTATACATATTCTACTCTCTTGTACAAAATAATATAAAACATTGAGGCACTAAGACTGTTATTTTGTATACAGTAAGATAAAATAGGCCAGTCTCCATGGCAAAGGGCTTACGGACGTGATTCGTAAGTCTGCTTACCCACGTTCGAAACACAACTGCGACTGATTTGGCAGCAGACCGCGTTGCGCTGGGTTTTAATGAGTTTGTATGGGAGCCGGTCGTTCAAACAGCAATGGCAAACTACTTACTGTAAACTTGCCAAATCATCAACAACAGCAGTAAAATGCGATGTCCTCGTAAAAAAAAAGGATATGCAAACAAAAAAGAAGATAAATAGACCGTACAAACTATTTTGTACACAACAGACAAAACACATACATATATGCAATAGGACAAATCACAGATGCACAATGACTTTTTTTAAACACAATAAGTCAAAACGCAGATATATAAAGACTCTTATCTTGAACATAATAAGACTAAATACAAATGTACAAAGACTGTCATCTTAAACTCAGTAAGACACAACACAGACATACACAAGATTTATCTTAAACTCAGTAAGACACAACACAGACATACACAAGATTTATCTTAAACTCAGTAAGACAACACAGATATAGCAAAGACTGCTATCTTAAACTGAGTAAGACACAACACAGACATACAAAAGACTGCTATCTTAAACTGAGTAAGACACACACATACATATACAAAAGACTGCTATCTTAAACTGAGTAAGACACAACACAGACATACAAAAGACTGCTATCTTAAACTGAGTAAGACACAACACAGACATACAAAAGACTGCTATCTTAAACTGAGTAAGACACAACACAGACATACAAAAGACTGTTATCTTAAACACAATAAGACAAAACGCAAACATAAAAAAGACTTATCTTAAACACAATAACACACAACACAGACGTACAAAGACTCTGTCCTCGACGGTGTTCTCCAGCTTGAGCTGTCTGGTGATCTCTCGTAAGGCCAGCTTGTCATCTGTTTGCAAAAGACCTGTTGACCAAACAGAAACACCAAGGTAAGCCACCTCAGTGTGAAACATCAAGACTTCGCAAATATTCGGCTATAAATTATTAAGTGTGTAAAATAGTTACTCCTATGACCCCAAAATCATTGCCAAAACAAGAAAGTTATGTAACAACTGAGAAATTAACAGCTTTTTATTGATGAATACATTTTCCACCTTTCAAAAGGCTACTTTTGACAAGGCAATTATTCTTCTTATCAGTGCTAAACATCTTCTGTCAGATGTTATCACTGTTCTAGAAACTGCACCAACTCCCATGTTTAAGATGTGATCATCAACACCATCACAATCACAACACCCAACAGGCACCATATTAAAAGCCACCATCACCACAACAGCAAGAACCACATTAAGAGCCACCCAACAGCAAGAACCATGACAATCACAACTACCAACATCCACCACATTAAGAGCCACCCAACAGCAAGAACCATGACAATCACAACCAACATCCACCACATTAAGAGCCACCCAACAGCAAGAACCATGATAATCACAACAACCAACATCCACCACATTAAGAGCCACCCAACAGCAAGAACCATGAGTCATAACAACCAACATCCACCGCATTAAGGGCCACCTAACAGCAAGAACCACCAGTCACAACAACCAACATCCACCAAAGTCACAACAACCAACAGCAAGAACCGCCAGTCACAACAACCAGCATCCACCACATTAAGAGCCACCCAACAGCAAGAACCACCAGTCACAACACCCAACATCCACCACATTAAGAGCCACCCAACAGCAAGAACCACCACAATCACAACAAACCTGTTAACTGCACTAACTGAACATTCTCTTTAACGGCCACATCTGCATGCAGACTCTCCACAACACTCCGGATCAGCTGAGAAATACAACAAAAGATGCAACAAGTAAACAGCAATCATGCCACCTGGGGGTAGGCAAGGAGAATGAGAAAACAAAATTATATACAATTCCGTGAAGTTTATACAAGAAACAACATTGCAGATATAGACAAATCTCAAAAGAATTTTTTTTTTTTTAAAGAAGAGGAAGAGTATAAAATTCCCCCTCTTCCCAATACTTTATACAGTTAACTTGTAAAAGCAGGAGTCAGTAATGAGAAGTCAGCAATCAGATACACTTTATTGTGCAATCCCACTTGCTATATTTTTTAATGTTTCATTTATATCGTATGTATTACATAAAAACAAAAAACAAAAACAACAAAAAATTACATCAACAGAACCAAGGTGGCAGTGTGCTTGGCTGCCATAACAGTGGTTCAGGTTCAGTCCCCTGCAGGCAGGATTATTTCCTGCTTCTAAAGCTCGGCTCTGGGGTATACCCAGCTTCATCAAAATGGGTCCCAGACAATTGTCTGGTAAGTAAAGGTGACAAGGAAGTGAGCTGAATGCACGTCACATGTCATGATCTAGAACACCCCAAGGGCAGTATTTGCTGTTTGACTTATTTTCATTTTGTTTTTTCCTGTTCACTTGCTTTGAACCCAAGTATAGTCCACACGTGTGCTACTACTTCTAGTGCTATGGACTGATTTTGCATGTGGATTAGTTTTCTCTATTATCAGTGTCCCTCGCCATCAGGCGAGGCCACTCTGACTTCAGAGGTACTTGTAATTTACATCCCCAAGTCAAGGACGAGAAGTCAATATTTTAGTCCAAGTGACTGGTATAGGGGATGAACCCGCTACCTTGGCATCAGTAGACCGGATGTTTAGGCACGAGCGCTCGTATCCCCTCAGCCATGATAAGCCCCATCTAAGCTAATAACTTTCAGATACTATTGCTTTCACAATATCCGTTGTTATACTTTTTAAAATGTTTAATTTATTACTCTGTATTACATCATGGCCCTCTATGAAAGATGACATAAGATTAAAATCCTCACCATAGATTTTCCACAGCCTCTGGGTCCTATCAAGAGCAGGGAATTACTTTCTCCAGTTGTTGCTGTTCTTTTCATGAGATCATACAGCTGCCTGTGGGAGCAATGATATTACTAATAAATTATTTAACTTGCAACCAACTACAATAATATTTTGATTACAGGACGCACTGTTTATTCAATGTCCTTGTTTCTGCACCATACAACAATGAACAGTAAAAGCAACACTCACCCGAGTGTTGCTGGGGTATATAAGAGAAGCAAAGAATATACCACTGTAACCTACCATGCATGTCTTCTTCTTCTTCGTTCACTCGGAATATAGTTTTAAGCGTTAATTGCGTTGTGCCTGTTTACAGCAGAGCTGCTATATTTGCACCTTTCGGTCTACACACCCGACTTCTTCAGGCATTTGTTGATCGGGTTAACTTCCCAGATGTTTTGTAGGATGTTCGACTCTCATTGTTGTGGTGTTATCTCCATCCCAACTGGCCCATTTAGAACAGCTGAAGACATCCCAGTCAGCCCTCAAGAGAAGGCGGAGGCAGACCATGGGCATTTCCCGTCGTACAAGGAGGCTTCCATAATTGCAGAGCTGACACATAGCACTCTGGTACGGGCTCACCCAAGGAATCATCACGTCCTGCTAAGCCTCACTTCCGAATATTGGGCCTTCCATTCATTACAGGCTGTTTCTCTGGAAACCATAAGAATGCAGTCTGCAGATTACATCCTTACAATGAGCTTTCGATGAGGACTTTCCACGTAATAGATTTGCTAGCCAAGTAATAATCCATCCATGCATGTCTAAGGAGACCAAGGAGAGTTGGTGTGAGGTAGGTTACCTGAGTCCATAGAACACTTTTAACTGCAAATTCTAACCAATCATGAACAAATCTGCACAAGGCCTGGTGTTAGCTGGTTGAGGCCTAATTTCTACCGGGTGATGAAAAGTGGCAGGAGAAGAAGAAACTTAAAACTTGATCAGTCTTAGTTTTCATTGGTAAGATAGCTGTTTAGATGTGGGAAGCTGTTTCATATTGATGAATGTTGTTTTGCAAAATTAAACTAACCCACTGATAACTGACTGGCAGCCAACATAATAAATGATCATCCTCAGAATTCTGTGTCTCATTCATACTGAAGCTTACACACATGTACACACACATGTACGCACACATGCACATACAAATGTACACATGTATGCACACATGTACACACACAGATTACGCACACATGTACGCACACATAAGGGACCCTTTTATGCCTTAATGCACAACAGGCTTATGGTGCTATATCCATATTTCTATAGACCAATCAGCACTGGGTGGGTGATGTGTCAATCGGCACTGGGCGGGTGATGTGTCAATATCACCGGTAGGCCCGCCTCTAGCTTTCCCAGGATAACCCCATTTTAGGTTGGGTCTGACTTGGGGATGTGCATGTCAAAAGAGTAGCGGCCATCTTTAAATTGTCAGAACATCACAGTGTTTGTCTGCACCAACGATGTCACATGCTCTTAACACTCTTGATCATCTTAACAACAATATTAGACAGGTTAACAGGGGGGGACAATGGCATGGTTATTGTAATTTCTATCACACTTTTATAGGTTTTCATTGAAAGCCCCCCCCCCCCCCCCCCCCCCCCCTGTATATATCTCTCTATGTATATTTCTTCTTCTTCTTCTGCGTTCATCCGGAGTGTTTTTTTCGGACGTGATTGCGATGTGCCTGTTTACAGCAGAGCTGCATTCTTGCACCGTTAGGCCGACACATCCGACTTCTGTGGGCCTTTGTTGACCGGGTTAACCTTCCCGGTATGTATATTTATACATGCATGTGTTTACACATACCAATCACTAGCTGTACATAAAACAGTTATTTATCAAAAACAAAAATAAAAATACACTAACTTCCGTTCTCTAATAATTTATACGTGCATGTGTTGAGTTGAGTTGAGTCAAGAACTGACACCACTCAGAACATTCCCATGTCCGTCATTCTCCGTCCTCAACAGCCAGCAAAGAGTCACAACACTAATGGTACCAGTAGCAGTCTGATTATGTGTCCGTCTGGCCTTTCCTCAGAGTCCTGAGTGTCAGTCAGATCCTCTGCTCACTCCCTGCAGCACCATTCTCTCCAGGATGTGATTAAGTACATGTGTTTACACAGCCAATGACTAATTATACATATGACAGTTATTTATCAAAATAATAATCAAAATACTTACTTCCGCTCCCTCTCATAGCCACAGATAGTGGGTGGTGTACTGACTTGAGAGATTCTCAGCCTCAGAATTCTCTGTGCCTCCTCCAGAGGGTTACAATCTGAACCAGCTAAAGAAGCTAATGGCACAATTCTTTTCTTCACTGGAGTCTTTTTTGGTGAGCTAATTTCTGGCTTGTGTTTTCTAGGAGAGCCCATTCTGGTCTTCAACAATGACGGAGACATTGTAATTTGTGTGTTCAACTTGGAAGGAGAGGCGATTGTTCTTTTAGTTGGGGATAGGATGCGCCTGCAATCACTAGATGCCAGTTCTGAAACTTTGACAAGTTTTCCCAATGAGCTTGCATCCTTTTGGTGGTTATTTTTAACCATTGTGTAACTAGATGGGGAAAAAATGATTGACAACTGATTGAAAAAATAAACATTTCTAAAATGACCCCACAATAAGAATGGAAAAGAAAACATAGATATCTTAAATCAAAACAGGAATTAAGACTGAACAGAAAATAATGTTAAATTTAAAAAAAAAAAAAAAGACCGGAAAGTACAAAGTAACTGTTAGTGAACATGTTGGGATGCCAGGTTTTTAAACATGCGAGCGACATCATTAAGTAGCAAGTCCCTTGCAGAAAGTCACGCTGATCACTGGTCACAGAAGGAGTTTCTCAGTCCCTTGTCAGTCACACACCCTCATGTCATGCTGATCACTGGTCACAGAAGGAGTTTCTCAGTCCCTTGTCAGTTCTCCAGTCACACACCCTCATGTCATGCTGATCACAGAAGGAGTTTCTCAGTCCCTTGTCAGTTCTCCAGTCACACACCCTCATGTCACACTGATTACTGGCCACAAAAGGAGTTTCTCGGTCCCTTGTCAGTTCTCCGGTCTCACGCACCCTCGTGTCACTCTGATCACTGTCCACAGAAGAAGTTTCTCAGTCCCTTGTCAGTTCTCTAGTCACACACTCTCATGTCACGCTGATCACTGTCCACAGAAGAAGTTTCTCAGTCCCTTGTCAGTTCTCCGGTCTCACGCACCCTCATGTCACGCTGATCACTGGCCACAGAAGGAGTTTCTTAGTCCCTTGTCAGTTCTCCAGTCGCACACCCTCATGTCACGCTGATCACTGGTCACAGAAGGAGTTTCTCAGTCCCTTGTCAGTTCTCCAGTCTCACGCACCCTCATGTCTAATGTGTCTGCAATGCCCTGTGTCCATCTTTGTACAGGCCAACCCTTGCCTCGTCTCTCCAAGAAATATCATCTCATACACCCTCATGTCTAATGTGTCTGCAATGCCCTATGTCCATCTTTGTACGGGCCAACCCTTGCCTCGTCTCTCCAAGAAATATCTCTTCCATTACTTTTCTTTCTGCTGTGACATTTAACCCTTTACAAGGCGTATCGTCCATTACCGGCCGGTCTCTAAATACGAGCGTAGCGTCCGATTCCGGCCGATACTATTATGCATTGTAAAAACGCGATCTCTCGGCTTTCCGACACTTCCGGCGGCTACTTTCACCCATAGCTTGACAACGTGGCCGCCATTTGTAAACGCGCTACAATGACTTTCAACAGACTTTTACGGACTTGTTTTGATAGTTTTTGGGAGTTTTACGCTGTTTTTCAAAATGGATTTCGGCGATTCTTCAAGTGATAGCCGAGATTTCGCTCTGTTCAATTTAAATGACATTAAAGGGCACGAAGTTGATTATTAATCGGAGCTAGATATCAGTGCAAAGCGTTACTTTGCATTAGCAGTCGTGAGTCGGACTTTAAAGAAAGTGATTATGATTCTGAAAATGTGTTTGTAAATTGCCGTATAGATGACGGAAAATCACAAACAACATGCCGTATTTCGTAAATATTTGTGTTCATATATGGATTACCGTCAACAATCACGTGAGTAACATATTCTGCATGCTTTTCCCTTCATTGTGTTGTTTATTTAACTAAAATCGGTTGACTAACACCTTATTTGTGATGCTTTTACTAACGCGACCCGAAATTTTTACAGAACCTGAAAAAATCTTGCCCGTTCAGGGCTACAAAACGGACAAGCGTCTGCCCTGTAAAGGGTTAATATGACCAAAGTAGTGGTTTCAATAGCAAAGGGGTTACGGATGCAGTTCATAATCCCACATACTCACGTTCAAAACACAGCTGTTGGCGATTTGGCAGCAGACTGCCTTACGTTGGTTTTTTTTAAAAATGGTATGGGTGCAGGTCGTTCAGAAAGCAATGGCAAACTACTGAACATAAACTTGCCAGAGATCACAACAGCAAATAATGCTGGTGTTGACTGTGACTTCCTGAAAGGATATCTAACTAACTAGTGGTTTCAAATTGCTATTATAGCCGGGGGCTCAGAGTTGAAGGTGAGCGCCCAACCTTGCAAAATACCCCCATGGCTTGTGCATTCATTCCTTCTTGCTCAAGATAGACAGTGAGAGAGAGAGAGAGAGAGAGAGAGAGAGAGAGAGAGAGAGAGAGAGAGAGAGAGAGAGAGAGAGAGAGAGAGAGAGAGAGAGAGGAGAGAGAGAGAGAGAGAGAGAGAGAGAGAGAGAGAGAGAGAGAGAGAGAGGAGAGAGAGAGAGAGAGAGAGAGAGAGAGAGAGAGAGAGAGAGAGAGAGAGAGAGAGAGAGAGAGAGAGAGAGAGAGAGAGAGAGAGAGAGAGAGAGAGAGAGAGAGAGAGAGAGAGAGAGAGAGAGAGAGAGAGAGAGAGAGAGAGAGAGAGAGAGAGAGAGAGAGAGAGAGAGAGAGATGAGAGAGAGAGAGAGAGAGAGAGAGAGAGAGGAGAGAGAGAGAGAGAGAGAGAGAGAGAGAGAGAGAGAGAGAGAGAGAGAGAGAGAGAGAGAGAGAGAGAGAGAGAGAGAGAGAGAGAGAGAGAGAGAGAGAGAGAGAGAGAGAGAGAGAGAGAGAGAGAGAGAGAGAGAGAGAGAGGAGAGAGAGAGAGAGAGAGAGAGAGAGAGAGAGAGAGAGAGAGAGAGAGAGAGAGAGAGAGAGAGAGAGAGAGAGAGAGAGAGAGAGAGAGAGAGAGAGAGAGAGAGAGAGAGAGAGAGAGAGGCACTCTTCCAAATGACGGTCCCAAATTATTTAGTGTAAAATGCATGCCTTATAGGGCCTCATAAGGTCATTTCTGGGGCAATGTGTTAATCTCTTACGTTTGAGAATCGTCGTCTGCTAGACAGTAGACCGATCAACATTTGAGTGTGTGGCAGACTGCTAGATGGATCGATGGGTACAATAACGGTTTATGGGCCTGGAGGGCCCTCACTGTCGTTGGAGTGTATATCCTTATCTTGTGCTACTGACAACAGTGAGGGCCCTCCGGGCCCAGACACATTTATTGTATCCATCGATCGGTCTAGCAGTCCATGACACACTGAACCGGAAGTGACCAACAACACATTCAATGCTCGTTCTATGTATAATTTTTTCCCCCACGGATATACCGATACAAGAGTTTAGAACATGCTTTTTGACAGTGTTTACAACTTTAGTGCCACAATTTCCCCATACAACTGTGAAATATTAGTGGTACATATTTCCATTTTCTCAGTTCTGTTTTAGTTCCTAGTTTGTATTTTTTATTATACCAGCTAATGAGGCCCTGTAAGGGATGCTTTTTATGCTAAGTAATTTGGGACCGTCGTTTGGAAGAGTGCCGAGGTCATACAATGTAAGTAAGGTACTTCTGCGTTCATCCGGAGAGTTTTTTCGGACGTGAATGCATTGTGCCTGTTTACGCAAAGCTGCGTTCTTGCACCGCTAGGCATACATACACACGCTAGGCAGACACATCCGACTTCTGCTGGCATTTTTTGACCGGGTTAAAACCTTCCTGGGAGTAAGTAAGATACAATATCATGCAGTCCCCGGGAAGGTTAACCCGGTCAACAAATGCCCGCAGATATCTGAGGTGTCGGCCTAACAGCACAAGAACGCAACTCTGCTGTAAACTGGCACAACACAATCACGTCTAAAATCTCTCCGGATGAACGCAGAAGAAGAAGATATCATGTAGTAATGACTTTTTTAAAACAAGTGAAGACACTACAGAAATGTAATGTTTATAAAAATGATTATATAAAATTTAAATGTTGAATAAAAAAACACGAGGTAAGAATTTATTTTATCACAAAACAGATATTTAAATATTTTAAGTAACAAAAATAAATTCTATTTTTGTTTTGTTAAATGATTTACAATATTTTTTGTAAAGTAAACATAGTGTGGCAACTGACCTCACCAGAAGACATTCTCACAGTGGGTCAGATGATTTGGTCATGTAATAAAACGTCTCCAAAACAGCACTGAGATTTGTTATTTGGCTGAGTGAAACTATGTGAAAGACACAGATCAGACACTGCAGGCGTTAACTTGTATTATTAGAGGAAGAGCAGAAACAGCAAACAATACCTTGCCTTTCACAACATCTGCCCAAATACATATTCCTAACCTGAAAATGAAAGTGTAACAACAGGAAAAGTGGATAGAAGAAGAGGAAAAATATTATTATTATTTAAAATAAGCAATGTATATTATTTTTTATATTTAGGCGAATGTAACGTAGTAACTCACAACTGTACTTGACAAACGTGACGTTGGATTAGATTGATTACGCCGTCTGAGCTCTGCTCCAATTCATGCGTGCTAGATTTTTTTTAAAAATCGTATCAAAGCCACAATTATAAAATGCAAATAAAATTATTAAATTATTTATGATTGCCACCAAATGGAAAGAAAGGGGGGAAAAAACGCAAAAAAATTAAATTAAATACTCTTTCCCAAAAACATTCTTAAAATTAAAAAAGAAAAGCATCTGCAAGATTTCAAGCTTCAGATGCTCCGAGGTGTCGAGTCCGTCCTCTCTTACCTATTATATTAATTCGCTATATTCTGATATAATATCAGAATATCTGATAATGATAATGCTGATAATTCTCGCCGACTTACAAGTCTACCAACTTTCAGCTTGCCCGCGTCTGCAAATAGTATCCAGGGGAAATCACTCTGCAGATCTTTATTTCATCAATCAGGAACACAATTTAATGGTACAATATGGGAGATCAGCATGGCCGAATAAATAAGAAGGTGTTTTCTTAAACATCCGGTGTGTTGATGTCGAAGTAAGGGGTTCAACCTCTATACTGGACAGTTGGACTAAAACGTTGATCTCCCATCCTTGACTTTGGGACGTAAATTACTAGTACATCTGAGAGACACTGTTAATAGGGAAAGCTAATCCACATTAGAAAGAGTTATAGAAGTTTTAAAAAAACAACAACAACAGACCTATACTTATGCTTCATAGACAACACAAAAGCATTTTACAATATGAAGCATGAAGAAATAATACAATTACGATATTACTAGAGCCACTAAACATTGACGGCAAAGATCTGCGAATAATAAAGAATATCAAACAGCAGCCATAAGAATCAGTAACCTTGTAGGAACATTTCAGTGTATAAAAAAGGGCGTCAGACAAGATTGTGTATTGTCTCCTGATTTGTTCTCATTGTACAGTGAATATATAATGAGATCTACAGAAAGTATGCCAGGGATCCTACTTGGTGGACATAATATAAATAACTGACGTTATGCTGATGACACCGTCTTGATAGCAACAAGTCAGAAGGATCTACAGGAAATGATAGATACAGTGGTTGTAAAAAGTGAAAGAATGGACCTTAATTTGAATAATAGAAAGACAGAAGTCATGGTGATATCAAAGAAACAGATTGTGCCTAAATGTGCAATTACAGTACATGACCTTATTTTGGGACAAGTGCAGAAATTCAGATGTCTAGACATAGATGGATACAATGAGATGAAAGATGCACCACTGAGATAACGAGCAGAATAGGATGAGATAACGAGCAGAATAGGATGAGATAACGAGCAGAATAGGATGAGATAACGAGCAGAATAGGATGAGATAACGAGCAGAATAGGACAAGCAAAAACTGCATTCTATCAAAAGAAAAACGTTTTGTGCAATAAGTCACTGTCCTTGAAAGTCAGGAAAAGGGTTCTTGCATGTTACATAGATTTAGTTACATACGGCTGCGAGTCCTGGACAATTAGTACACAATTGATTTATTTGGTGTTTCGGGATTTGATATTTAAATATTGAGCACAGCCCACTACTGGCAACGCTGATCGTATTCTGGTATGAACCTAAGGCCTATCCACATTGACGTGGATAGGCCTTAGGTTCACACAAGAATACGACCAGCGTTGCCAGTAGTGGGCTGTGCTCAATATTTAAATTAGTACACAGGCGAAAAAATCCCAAGAAGCCTTGGAGATTTGGTTTTATAGAATGCTGAAAATTAGTTGGGCAACCAAAAAGAGCAATCAAGATGTTTTAAGGGAAGCCGAGCCGCAAAGACAATTTATCACAAACATCAGAAAGAGGCAGTCATCGTTTTTTGGCCACATTACAATAAGACAAAAACTGGAACATGTTGTGACAACCAGAAAGATTTGCGGAGAGATAGAGGACGACATCGTGAGAAGATTATTGACAGCCTTGTAGCATGGCTCGGTGTATGGACTACGCTTGGGTTCAAAGCGAGCGAATGCAAAAACAACAATAACAACAACAAATGGTATAATATATCATTGTTGTAGATCTTCTGTTGCCTTTGAATATAAATGTTATAGATGGGTTCTAAGAATACCTTGGGTAAAGAAAAGAACAAATGCATCCTTACTTCAAGAGCTAAATGTTGAAGAGGGTTAGTTATTAAGGACGATAAAACTAAGAAAATTGAAATATTTTGGTCACTTGAAACGTCACGAAAGTTTGGATAGAACATAATGGAGGGGTATATGCATGGGAAGAGAGGAAGAGGAAGGCTAAAGAGAAGATGGGTGCAGGGTGTAGCGGATGATCTCCAGATGGGTGTATCGGACGCGGGATATCTTGCTTATGATCGAGAAGTTTTCCGGAAGGTTGATATGTGAGCAAGGTTCTGCAAAGGACATGCTACTGAATGAACTAATGTGATCTTCGGGTGCGTTGTGGATAAATACTCGCCTGCCGTCTAGGAGGCCATGGGTTCGACCCACAGCTAAGCAAATTAGTGTATATTTTTCAAAATGTGTCTGGGCTCACGGGTCGAACTAGCCTAAAATGGGTACCAAACATGTCTTGGAAAGTAAAGGCTCATGAGTGCCAATTACTCTATACAAATATATTGGTAGGTTTAGCACCGTTTTCCCGAGGGTTCTTAAGGCGTGAAATTGGTTATTTAAAAATCATTATTGCTGTCGTCACTCGTCAACATGACGTGCCTTGCCGAATGGCATGGGTTATTATATTTCTTCACATCCTGCGATTTCAAACGACATGTATCAATTCGTGTTTTGACTCCCTTTCGTGCAATAACACAAGACTTTCAAGAATTTTATCAAGCTATCTTCATCTATCTCTCTTTCCGCAAATCTTTTGTGGCCACTGTCATCATTATTATCAATATATTTAATTTATCATTGTCAAATGAGTTGTAAACTGTTGTGGAATATTAACTTTTAAGTATGTTGCAAACTATTGTGGAATATTAAGTATGTCTTTTTGCGACAAATGTTCCTTGGTATTAAGCAAGAACGAATGTGCTGATTGTCCAGTAGGCCTAGTTGTTCTTCCTGCTTTCTATACAAGTTTTATGTAACTTTTGCTATTTGTCACATAACGTTCCAAATTTGTCTATTCCCGTGATGTGACCAAAGAATGTCAACTATTGCCTTCTAAAGTATGTATAACATTTCCTTTATGTTTTGGTCTAGTAACTCTAGTTCAAGACATTTAGATTATTCAGTTTGTCACCTCGTGGTATTTTTCTTAAACCACGCGGCATTTAAATGTTAAAATTAATTATATATAGCATCTAAGAAATTTTTCTTTAATATTTAATGACAAGAACTTACTACGTAGATTTTCATTGCTTAATTAAATGTAATCTGTTTTTATCATATTCAGTTTTTCATTTAAGTGGTGCATATTTGTCTAATGTCACACAAATACCAAATTAAAAATACTTGTTTTGCCCCAAATGTTTGCCATTGACTTTAGCTGTACATTAAATTTCACTGTCAAAACCTGAATTCTTTTAAAATATGGAATATAATCTTTTCAAGCGAAGCCCGATAGCCATTGTCGTTATTTACTTCAAACAAACCGAATCAAATCGAAAATTATCTATAGCTTCCACGTCAGCTGACTATGACTTCACCATTCTGTCAGCTGGTAGCCCAACAATTTCACTTGCTGTTTTCTAGTATGCCGTCTCTGTGGTAAAGGTGTTACGGTCGCAGTTCATAATATCGCATACCCGAGTTCGAAACACAGCTGCGGACAGTTTGGCAGCAGGCCGCCATGCGTTGGTTTTTTTACGAAATGGCATGGGAGCCAGTCGTTCAGAAAGCCATGGCAACCTACTGAGCATAAACTTGTCAAGAGATCACACCAGCAAAATATGCTGATGTTGACTGCTACATCCTGTAAAGGATATGCAACTAACTAACTTGTCTAATCGCCGCTATAACACCTACTTTAGTCCTGATTTCATCATTTCAGATTGTTTCTCTACTCGATACGTTGAGTATTCTTCTCAGGAATCTCATTGGCAGTATCAGGGTTAAAATAAATGTCAAGAACAATAACAACAGAACTCGATACATTTCAAATGTATCACACTGTCAGCCTGTGCTTCCCAGAACATGAGTTGAGTTGAGCTAAGAATCGACATCACTGCATTCAGGACATTCCAGTATGCGCTCCGTCCCCTCGTTCAACAGCCAGCAAGGAGTCACACTACTAATACTAATCGTTCCCATTGCTATATGATTGAAAGTTCTCTTGGTTTTCCCTCTCAGTTTTGAGATTCTACCAGCCCGGGAAGGTTAACCCGGACAACAAATACCCGCAGAAGTCGGATGTGTCGGCCTAACGGCGCAAGAACGCAGCTCTGCTGTAAACAGGCACAACGCAATCACGTCCGGGGAAAAACTCCGGATGAACGCAGCAGAAGAAGAAGAAGAAGAAGAAGAAGAAGAAGAAGAAGAAGAAGAAGAAGAAGAAGAAGAAGAAGAAGAAGAAGAAGATTCTACCAGAACCCCTGCCAATCTCTCGCAATCTCATCCTTTCCACATACGGGTTCTCAATATGTTCCTCCTTCTTCTGCACCTGGTCCCACAGTTGCACGACCACCTCTCCTATGCCCATAGGTGATCGACCACCAAGAGGTGCATTCCCTGCCAGCCTATCAGGCTGTTCATTCCCCCGCACGGCCAGGGCAAAACATCCATACAATTCTTACAATCTTCGACCTCTGAAGCGTGGTGAGCCATTCCATGCAAAACATTCCTTTCTCCACATTACTAAGCATACTCCTTGAGTCCGTGGTGAAGACAATGCATGTTGCAGTGGTATCCTCTAACCAACGGAATGCCGCGGTGACTGCTTCCACCTTCATTCTCATGCTGGAAGTCGTAGTCTCATATGCCAGACTCCTTTTACAAGCATCGTCCATTAGCCTTCGCAATGAAACCCCAACCACCCCCGGGAAGGATAACCCGATTCAACAAATGCCCGCAGAAGTAGGATCTGTCGGCCTAACGGCGCAAGAAGGCCGCTCTGCTGTAAACAGGCACAACGCAATCACGTCCGGAAAAAAAAAAAAACTCCGGATGAACGCAGAAGAAGAAGAAGAAGAAGAAGAAGAAGAAGAAGAAGAAGAAGAAGAAGAAGAAGAAGAAGAAGAAGAAGAAGAAACCCCAACCACTCCGTCTGTTTCTCACCACTGACCCATCAGTATAGATCACTATGTCACCATGATGTGTTACTTTGGATCAGTTGTTGCACCTCAAACTCTACACGGCCCGCTGCCCATTCTCTGCACTCACAACCCAGTGTTCCTATTAAATTGTGCCAGTCCGTCCTGTCTGCCTGTCTGCCGATTGATGGTCTCTAGATCACACAACTGACGTATAGATATTTTTGCCTGTGCCACCCAGGACCTGCTTCGTCTTAGTCTATGACCCTTGACCATATCCATGGCTTCAGCAGGGGGTGATCCCTATGTGCAGCAACTCTCAGGTACCATTTGACCTGAAGGACCTTATGCTTATCCGTTATTGTTGGTAACGCCAGGGTATGCCTCATGCATTAAATTAGTGTGTCCTTCGTGCACCCCAGAATCACCCGCATGGCCGCATTTTGTGTGCGCTCCAAACTTTCAAGCTGGCTCTTTGATACAAAAAATTTCCTGTTATTCACTTTAGGCTGGGTCAACATGGAAGCCCTGGTTAATCTAAATCACGGCCTCCATGAGGATTGGTGCCGGAACGTCAGGCCCGCGTGCTAGCTACTGCACTACCACATCTGCCTTGGCGCCAGTAGTAGAATATATAAAAGGACAGACAATCAGATGGTGCAATTATATAATAAGGTAACAAGTTTATAACAAGAAAGTACCTCATCCACCTGGCCAGCACGAGGAACAAACCTACTACCACGGTCACAGAGAAGGTTGAAGCGCGAGAATGTTAAGAGTTACCAGATTTAGATGAGAAACTGTAGCAAGTCCTTTGCAGAACGCCAATATTATCGCAACCTGCCAGAAAGAATTTTGATTTGTTGCCGGCTCCTCTGCCTCACACATGTTCACTCTCAAGTTGTTTTCAATGTCCTGTGTCCATCTTTGTGTTGGCCGACTTCTCCCTAACTATGTTTTCCATTACCGTTCTTTCGTAACCACTAATAAGGCTAGAATATTTCAATTTTCAAGACATTATGCTGATAAAGAGCCAGCTTTCCTAAGTTTTCATATCTTGTAAAGTGTCAGTGTTTTTCTTCTTCTTGATCCACCGTATTCTAAGAATGTTTCTGTAACACTTGAGTTCAAAAGTGGAGGTCACATGGCTGAACGGTTAAGAGCGCTTGGTCTTAAACTTCCAGTGTGCTGATGGCAAAGTAATGGGTTTGACCCGTACACCAGTCAGTTCGACTATAATGTTGACATAAATTACAGGTACCTCAGAAGTCATAGTGGCTGGCCTGATGGCGAGGGACACTGGTAACAGGGAAAGCTAATCCACATGGCGTGTGACACGCAAAAATAAGTCAAGTGTGGACTACGCTCAAGTCAGAGCGAGCAAACAACTAAAAAAGTTCAAAAGCCGCAAGTTTCTTCTTTATTGATTGTACGTTCCATGATACATATTTGTATGTTGCCACAGAAAAGATGCAAGTTTTAAAAATCGTTGCTTTTATTTGCTTGCTGATCTTGTGCCATAGGTAATTAGCGCTGTCCCAGAAAGATGATGCATATTACAAACTCGACTGAAGTGAACAAGTAGCAATCTTCGGACTCCGCACAGGGCATAACAGGCTGAAACACCATTTATTTAATAAACTAAAGATAGGAGATACCGATGAATGTAATTATGGAACTGGTAAAATGAAAGCTAGACATTTGCTGCAGGAGTGCTTAATATATGCACAACAGAGAAAGATATTTTTGCCCACATATGTTTCATTTGAAGACAAGCTCTATGGAGATATCAACAAGCTCAAGTTGACTGCAGATTACTTTAACTACATTCAGGTTGACATCTAAAGGTGTATGAAGAAATTCTTAGACTGCTACACTTCAAACCACATTATGTCAGTAGCAAAAGCGTCCCAGAGGCATGAAATGGAATATTGCTTGGCTAGCAAACCCATTACGTGGAAAGTCCGAATCGAAAGCTAACTGTGTGGGCGTCATCAAAGGTGGAAAAGGCGTCCCAGAGGCATGAAATGGAATATTGCTTGGATAGCAAATGCATTACGCGGAAAGTCCAAATCAAAAGCTCACTATGTGGATGTCATCTGCAGACTGCATTCTTTTGGTTTCTGGACGAACAGCTTGTGCTGACTGGAAGACCCAATATACGGAAGTGAGGCTAAGCAGCCATGTGTACGATGTGATGACTCCTTTGGTGAGCCCAGTACGAGAGCACTATGTGACAGCTCTGCAATTATGGAAGCCTCCTTTGATGGTGGGGAATGCTCATGGTCTGCCCCTGCCTTCCCTTGAGGGCTGACCAGGATGTCTTCTTCTGTTCTAAATGGTCCAGCTGGGACGGGGGAATAACACCACCATAGTGAGAGTCAAAAGTCCTAAGAAACCCCCAGGAAGGTTAATTCGGTCAAAAAATGCCAGCAGAAGTCAGATTGATTGATCTAGGAACCGACATCACAGCATTCAGGCATTCCCATAGGCGCTCTGTTCCCATCCTCAGCAGCCAGCAAAGAGTTCCAACACCAATAGTACCAGTAGCAATCTGATTATATGTCAGTCTCGCCTTTCCTCTTCGCATCGAGCGTCGGCCTGATCCCCTCGTCACTCCTCGCTGCCTCATTCTTGCCAGACCATGGTAATCCATTTGCTCCTCCAAGGTGTACACGTGCTCCCACAAGGTCGCAACCATGTCTGCCTTGTCATGCATTAATACTCCACCAAGTTTTGCAGAGCCAGCCAATCTGTCTGCCTGTTCATTCCCCAGCAGAAGTCGGATGTCAGCCTAACAGCGCAAGAACACAGCTCTGCTGTAAACAGGCACAACGCAATCACATCCAAATAAACTCTCCGGATGAACGCAGCAGAAGAAGAAGAAGAAGAAGAAGACTAGTGCTGTCTATCCACTGTTGCTAAGGCAAGTCTCAATCTGACTTCATTTAATCAGTTCCCACTGTTGTTAATTATGTAGCCAAAGTTTGCAACATTTTCAATGTCTTCATTGTTGATTATAATTTTGGGTTGACATGTGGTTTTGTTGAAGGATGATACAACAAAATGTTGAAGGATGATACAACAAAATGTTGAAGAATGATATAACAAAATGTTGTTTGTTGAAGGATGATACAACAAAATGTTGTTTGTTGAAGGATACAACAACAAAATGTTGTTTGCAGGACGTGATGATGAACCCTAGGTTTGTATTCTAGGCAATGGTATGTTCAGTAGTTTGCCATTGCTTTCTGAATGAGAAGACAACATTGAATACCAACTTAATGCCAGTGTGGGGGTTGAAGGCCAACCTCATCATCAGCAACCCAGAAGTGTAAGAACGAGCGCGCTTAACCTTTGGACCAAGTCGATGTCTTGAAGTAGGGTAGTTTTGAAAATCAAACCAAATCATCTACTGGTCTGGTACTTATTCATTCCACCGTTTAGCTAATAACTGAAAGAAACTAATCTCCTTCTATATCCCTTTTTTTTTGCCATTACAGCATCAAGGAAAATCAACAAACAATTACTATATATTTTTTATTATACTTTATTTAGATAAAAAGACCTGGTAACAAGAATATGAACAACATGTGTAATGATATGCATAAATTTGTAAACCTGATATGTCTTTGCCCATACTGAAGCTAAAATCCTTTCCCAGATGCAAGTAATCAACTACTGGCTAGTAAAATTAGTTTTAAACAACCAACGATGAACAACATTAACTTATCTTCACAAGCTGCCTTTGCTGTTTATTTTATTTACCTGATTTTAAAATAATCCTCTAATATAAAAAAAAAGACACTTGTTTATCATGGAACACAGAACATACATAGAATGGTGGATTGAAATGAATTCTGATGATTATTTCCTTCTTTTAAACCTAGAAGGTTGATAGAACACCACACTCCAGTGCACTCTGTGTGACTTATTTAATTTGTGCACATCTCTTGCCGATATTTCAGTTTCCATTAGGGATTTTGCTGTCAATTTCTGAATATTATCTGTTCGGTGCGCTCCTGATACTTTTCCCCATACACTGTCTGATAAATATCTGTACACTGCCGCTTGAGACAATTATTATTTTCAGGACACATCTAAAGCATCTCATGTTTGAAGCATGTTTTCATTACTGGAATTGTCCTTTCTAGTTCTGCATTAAAAATTATAAAGCAATAAAATTGGGACTACAAAAAAAAAAAGTTATTACTGAAATTAACACTACTGATTTGCCTTGAATAATGTGACAAGAATTCTTATATGATGGATATAGTAACAGGTTAATACATTCCTTGAAAGCTGAAAGAAGTTAGTAACCTAGGATGTGTGGAAAGTTACCTGGAAGAATGGCTTAAAAGAGACTGTTAATGGTAGAAGAAGATCACTAACTTACTACTAGTCATCCTCCTTAAGTAGCGTATGGCTAGTTTAGAAACATGACAGAAGTAACTCTAGATTTGACCAGAGCAAAGCACTGGATAACACGAAACACATGAAAATAATACTGGCTGATAGGAATTAGAAAATGAAATAAATAAAGGTAATTTGAAAAGAGCCGGTCTCCCTGGCCGAGGAGTTAGCAGCTTTCTCTGTAACCCCGAATGCTCTCGTGGTTGACGTGAGTGCAAGAGAATTGGAAGTGGTTCGAGTCGCGCCAGTGACTTATGAGAGTATGGAGCAGGTCGCTCAGAAAGTCGTGGCATGCTGATGAGCGTAATCTAGCCTAGGAATCAGCATACAGCTGAAAGATGCTGATGTTGACCGCAATAACCTGAAACAGGATGGAAACGCAGAAAAAAATAAATTTGAAAAGAACATGCAAGAAGGATTCCCTTATAGAGTGAATGCTTCAGATGTAACAGACAAGTATAATGAAACTTGCAGAAAGAGAGTCATGGATGTAGGAAGTAAAATAGAAAAGCATTGGACACACTGTTTATTTTAGACCAATCTCTAAAGAGTTTTTCTGAGTATTCAGAATATAAATTAAAATAAATTCAAAACAATGTTTTCCTGTAGCCAATTTGAATAATGAAGACATGCCAAGTCAGATAAAAAGTACCGTGGTAAACAATTCAAACTAATGTGTGAATAATGCCATTATATATTTCAGCTTGAAGGATTCATCTTATTGTTGTGTGAATTCTGCAGGATGTACCTGACAGGATGCAGCAAAATATGCCAGGCCTTAAAATAAATGTTGACAATCTTAAGTACAAAAACCTACAATACATTAATTTATATACTTTTAAACATTTGATATTTACAATAAAAACATTTTCTTTTTCAACAAATATGCTTAAATTCTGCACACATTCATATTTCTAACAAATCTTGGTAGCAAAACATAATTTATCTACATAAACTCTTTTATTTACATGTTTGGGAAGCATAGTAAAACTGTCAGGAGGAAGGACCATCTAAATTAATAGATTAGGGTGACTGAGCCAATAAGAGAAAGAGATGTCTAAATTAATGTCAGACTAATTTTACGAACAGAAACAAAGAGCATAATATCAATTAGCAGTAAAAGGCATTTACAGACTTAGTAGCACACAACGTAGTCTAATAAGGGTTAAAGATAGTTCAGTGAGTTGTCCTAGCTGCTGGTGTACTGCGGATAAGCTCCCACAACAATTGAATACTCCTAAGGCATCTACAATCAAGAGCCTCTGACAGCCAAATCTAACTCCTGGCCTTCAAGTGCGGCTTAAAAAAAATTCTGGCAGATCTGCTTATACTAACATGAGAAAAGACAAAAAGTGAGTCACTAGTACCTTCAAATATCCAGTTGCCTCGGGTAGATAGGACTCATCAACCTTGGTTGATAGCTGATTTTGGAGGCTGTAAACACTGATTCCAAAAATCTGTGGACTACTGAGTGAACTAACAAAAATAGTGAAATTCATACAAGAGACAACATTGCAGATATAGACACATTTCAATCTAATGAAAGAATAAGAGGAACTGATTCCAAACTCCTGCTACCTTGTAGGATACTCAGACGTGGAAAATGTTTCAGGAGTAAACACTAAGGAAAAATCCAAAGATAGTACCGCTTAAAGTCTAATATTGATCTAAACACTATTCTGGAAACTCCTGCAATGTCATTACACCAGTCTGTATTGGCTATTGTAATTCCTTTGGATCTGTCAGTGATGTTGAGGATAAGAACATGCTACATGGGCAACAGTTAGTTCTCCAAATAGACATGCCCAAACTTTTGCCCTGGAGAGGGACATTTTAGCTTCACCACAGGTGTTGACACAACATGGAACTTCATTAAGTTGAGGAGAAAAGTATTTGCCAAATGGAACATTAGGCCATGCAACTGCAGGCTTTCTACTAACAGGACACAGCAACCTATTGTCAGATATGACTGAAGGACGCTTCCTCTAACAGGGTGCTATCAACCCATTGTCAGATATGACTGAAGGATTTTACTTGCATAGGATATGCCCATTGTAATATATGACTGATGGATCCTGCTCATGAGGGTGAGATCAACCCATGGTCAGATATGATAGAAAGAAGTTTCCAGCTCATGGGCTGTGATCAAACCAGTCAGACGTGACTGAAGGAGGCTATTATTATCAAGGTTAAAGATATGTGATGTATCCAACAAAAACAATAAACATTTATCTAACAAACCAAATTTTATGGACAAAACAACATAGGAAAGAGGAAATTGTTTATTTTCTGGGAGAAAATGTAACTAGTTTGGGTTACATGAATGATTTATCCTTCATACAAACAGTATTTACACACATTATACTTCATGTAAACAACACACACACATACTTCATGTAAACAACATAC
Source organism: Cepaea nemoralis (assembly GCA_014155875.1). NCBI lineage: Eukaryota > Metazoa > Mollusca > Gastropoda > Stylommatophora > Helicidae > Cepaea > Cepaea nemoralis. The sequence goes on along the minus strand of JACEFZ010001045.1, from coordinate 1,173 downwards.
ACACATACTTCATGTAAACAACATACACACAATATACTTCATGTAAACAACATACACACAATATACTTCATGTAAACAACAATCTTACATCAAATTTGATCGACCATACATCCACTCTCAGCACTCTTCTGTGTCTCCATCTAACAGCTGTAGAGGAACTTGCATGTCCTCATGCCTCCACCATATCATCATCATCATCATCACAATCCAGTGCCATGTCGGCTGGCGTGGGCGATCAAATCTCTCCACAAATTACGATCTCCAACGTCATGGATCAATGACTCTCTTCTGTGCCATGACACAAGACTGTCAAAAATCTTCTCACGCTGTCTGCCTCTATGTCTCTGTCCGCAAATCTTTCCAGTTGTCACATGTTCCTGTTTTTGTCTTCTCATAACATGCCTCTTTCTGATGTTTGTGATAAGTTGTCTTTGCAACTCAGCTTCCCTTAAAATGTCCTGATTGCTCATTTTGGCTGACCAATACACATATAGACGTAGAGAAATGTTCATGTCCTCATGACTCCACCACGTAGACGTAGAGAAATGTGCATGTCCTCATGATTCCACCACGTAGACGTAGAGAAATGTTCATGTCCTCATGACTCCACCACGTAGAAGTAGAGAAATGTGCATGTCCTCATGACTCCACCACGTAGAAGTAGAGAAATGTGCATGTCCTCATGACTCCACCACGTAGAAGGTAGAGAAATGTGCATGTCCTCATGACTCCACCACGTAGAGGTAGAGAAATGTGCATGCATGTTAGCTTCACCATGTAGTGGTAGAGAATTTTGCATGTTTCCATGTCTTCACCTTGCAGCAAGAAAAGGAGTTTACATCATCAAAATACTAAGAACCGTCACTGGTGGTAACGCAGCTACAGACATGGTCCTCCAGAGTTAGACAGGCCAAGAACGTAGAGACTAGAGTCAGAGAGAAGCAAACTTGCTGACTTACAGATACACAGAGACAAGTCAAAGGCTAGGGAAAACAGATCTGATGGGTCTATTTAAATCAGATAAAGTAGTCTACAGTTCTGACAAAACAGTACATCTTTTTCACTTGATGATGTTGTGAATAAAAAAATAAACTCTCAAGCAAATATAACACATTTTCACAAAGTATTCAAAATTCTCAAATATCCACAAAATTCAAGCTTTAAAAAAGTTGC
>JACEFZ010001044.1:47500-59518 GCA_014155875.1 Cepaea nemoralis | reverse complement strand
TACTACTTACCTACCTACCTACCCCCTACTTACCTACCTACCTTACACCTACCTACCTACCTACCTACCCCTACCTACCTACCTACCTACCTACCTGTCTACTACCTCCCCCTACCTACCTACCTACCCCCTACCTACCTACCTACCCCTACCTACCTACCTACCTACCTACCTACCTACCCCCTACCTACCGCCCTACCTACCTACCCCCTACCTACCTACCCCCTATCCACCTACCTACTTACCTACCTACCTACCTCCCTACTTACCTACCTAAATACCTACCTACCTACCTACCTATCTCCCTACCAACCTACCTACATACCTACCCACCTACCTACCTACCCACATACCTACCTACATACCCACCCACCTACCTACCTCCCTACCTACCTACCTAACTACCCACCTACCCACCTACCTACATACCTACCCACCTACCTACCTACCCACCTACCTACCTACCTCCCTCCCTACCTACCTGCCTACCTACCTACCTACCCACCTACCTACCTACCTACCCACCTACATATCTACCCACATACCTACCTACCCACCTACCTACCTACCTACCTACCTACGTCCCTACCGACCTACCTACCTATTCCTTTTTCTTGGGGGGGGGGGGGGCATTGGGACATAGGCTCTCCTATCATTTGCAATCCCATGCGGCTTTATCCATATACTCCCCATATTATCCATTTCTGTGTCTACTTGTCTTCTCCCTGTGTTTTAGGTCTTCCTCTAGTTCTATTGCCATGTGGATTCTAGTCACAGGTCTCTTGAGGTCTGCAATTCTCAAATTTTGTCAGTCTGTGTTCTATCCTTCGACAACGTCTTTTCTCCGCCCCGTGCTTAGCTGACATTTGTCTAGCTCTCTTCATCAGCCATACATTGGTGATTCTTGAATATACCATTTTATTCCTTCTATTTTGCGCAGGTACCAGTTAGTGAATGTTTGTAGCTTACTTGTAAATTTAAATATTGAGCACAACCCACTATTGGCAACGCCGATCGCATTCTGGTATGAACATAAGGCCTATCCACGTCAATATGGAAGCACTATACTCGAGTTTCGCCCTCGTTTGAGCTCGTCAGTAGTGCATATCCCTGACCGGATCCGGAAACAGTCCCGGATCACGCGTGTGAAGCGGGTGTGTAACCACGGGTCACACACTGGACACACCAAATTATCACAACAGAATATCACAACGCTACCCATCGTAGGCTATGCTCAATTACTTGTAATTGTTTTCGTCGTTCTCCTTGTTTCTGATCTATACAGGAGTACTGATTAAACGTTACTTTCATGTCTCTCTACCTACCTTGGCTGTTTCTGTAACTATGGACCTCTCTGCGAACCTTGCAACCTAACTTTGTAACTAGCTGAATTAAAAAACCCCAGTCACTTTTACACCTTCCTGTGTGACTATCTGTATGAGAATATACCGAATGTGCCTCACGATGTGTCAAAGACGCCTTTACTTGACTTTTATACTGGCACAATTAAGAGTGAGAAGTCACAACAGCATAACTGGGCTATACTATTATTGAATTATTGCCTCTGCCTGTTATTGCTTAACGAAGACACCAACAATAGATTGCACGATTTATTGCCTGGCATATTTCGCTGCATCTCCTCAGGTACATACTGCAGAATTGACACAATATAAAGTAAAATTACTAGATAAATCCTTCAAGCTGAAATATACACATGTTCACACAGTAATGAACAGAGAACAGAGCGGCATTTAAACAACCGAGTGGTTGAGCACATACCTAATTGGATTCACAAGATACTACACACAGGTGATGGGGGACTAGGGAGGCCGACACACCACAAACTTCCGGCTTCGTTGATTGCACGGCACATGTTGGAAACCGGCCATGCGATTAATAGAGACAGTACTTTTCACATGTTGTTTAATACACAAAATATTCGCTTGTTAAAGTTTGCAGAAGCCATAATGATTAATCTACATAGGCCAGTTTTGTGCAGACATAAAGACATGATAGTCAGTTTAAAATTACCGTGGTAGACAATTGACATTACTATTAAGGATTTATCTAGTTATTTTACTTTATGTTGTTTGCTTGCTTGCTTGCTTGTTTGCTTGTGTTCGTTGGCTTGAGCTCCAACGCGAAGTCCTGTATGTCGGATGAAGGCATCCTGGTGTCCAACATCAGTGTGATGTCATACAGGACCTGAGTTTTGCGTGAGTATCCGTTGTCCCATGTCTGGCTTATTGGTGTGCAGACTGGTGGTTCCTCGCCGTACAGGCAGACACTCTCCGACTTGTTTGGATTCTGCAGTATGCACATGGCGAGATGCAGCGAAATATGCCAGGCAATAAATCGTGCAATCTATTGTTTGTATCTTCGTTATTTATATTATTGCTTATTCTAAAACTGTGGTCAAAGTAAGTAATGATTCAATATTTACAATGCTGATATGACCTTCTTATTATACCTTCACCCATTATCCCACATTCTTGCTTTGTCCCTCAGGCAATATACTTCTTATCTCTATGTGTTTGATGTCTTCCACTATTTCTTTTTTCCTATGGATTCCAGACATACGCCTGTCTAGTTATACTGTTCTTAGGTTTTATCACGCTGGTATCATCGACAGGGAAATGCCAGGATTACGATAAGTCGATGACACGCATGGCAGATTTGCCGTGCTTTCAATATCCACCGCGGCTCCATAGAAATATAGTGTGACCCTCTAGGGGGTCACACTGTCTACGTTGAGATTCATGAGTTCAACAAATTCCAAGTGGTGAACTCAATAACTAATATTTCAAATGTCCACTTTCTACCATTCAACATCAGCCATTTGTGACATATCTGCATGTCCTATTGTCACATTCCATCGTTGCTACCATTCAACATCAGCCATTTGTGACATATCTGCATGTCCTATTGTCACATTCCATCGTTGCTACCATTCAACATCAGCCATTTGTGACATATCTGCATGTCCTATTGTTAGATCCAAAAGTAATTGATCAATAACAATTCAATTTGTGTAAAATGTGTTTGTTTATTTATTCTACTTACGTATTCGAGCGAGAAATGCGCTAGTGCAGAAGTTAGCGCGCTTGCCTGTTGGTCACGTGTTCGAATTCTCATCGAGGCGGATTGTAACATTTGACCTGGTCGTACAGGTCGACCCAGCCTACATTGAGTAGCAGGAAATGTCCTGGGAGGTCAAGGCAGCCAGTGGGGTGTTGACCATAGCACACTACGAGGGTCGATTGGTGTGTACAACTGGTGTAGCATGTATGACCAATAAGCGTACACTTACTTTGAGATGGATGATCCATCGGGGACTGAACATGCATTGGAAGGCCCAGAATGGAGCGACGTCGTTCGACATAATACAACACAACATAATATAATATAACATACCACAACACACCATAAGATAGCACACTATAACATAACATAATATAACATAACATAATAAAATATACATAGCACAACATATGATAACATTACATAACATAATGTAGCATAATATGCATAATATAACATAACATTGCACAACATAACATAATATAAGATAGCATACCATAAAACAACATATCATTATATAACGTAACATAACATAACACAACACAACATAGCACACCATAACATAACATATTGTAACATAACATAGCACAACAAAACACAGCACACCATAACATAACATACAATAATGTAACATAAAATAGCATAACATAACATAACACAAAATAACATAACACGTAATATCATACCATTATGTAGCATAACATAACATAACATAACATAACATAATGTAACATAACACAACATAACATAATACAACCATATCATAACACAATGTAACATAACATAATATAGCACAACATAACATAGCACACCATAACATAACATAATGTAACATAAAATAGCATAACAAAACATAACATAACATACGATAACATAACATAACAGAACATAACATAGCACAACATAAATAATACAACATAATGTAATATAACCCAACACAACATAACATAGCACAACATAACATAATATAACATAATATGATATAACGTAACACAACATAACATAACATAGCACACCATAACAATAAATAACATAACTTAACACAACATAACATTACATAACATAACACAATATATCATGAAACACTGTGGTATATTATTTTAGAAATAGCAGAAGAATCCCTAAATCGTAGTAGCCAATTATTATAAAAATTAAAATGTTTGCATATCCTTTACAGGACATCGCTGTCAACAATAGCATCTTTCAGCTGATTGTTGATTTCTTGGCAAAATTACGCTCAGTAGTTTGCCATTGCTTTCTGAGCGGCCGGCCCACATACCCCGTAAGTTACCGACGCGATTCGAACCACTACTGATTCTCATCGTCGTCACGTTACTTACGAGAGTATACGAGATTACAGAGAAAAGTCACTAACCTCTAGGCCAGGAAGCCGGCTCAACTATTATAAGGAAACTAGAAATTGGCTCGTACTGGTAATGTTTCCTAACAGAGGCTGCCAAATCGGGGGCAGCTGTGTTTCGAACGCTTGTATGCGGGAGAACGAACCACGTCCGTAACATCTTCGCCACGGAGGAAACACAAAATAAGATAATATAACATAACATAACACAAAATGACACAACACAACATAATATACCATAACATAACACCCCGAAGCGTGTAGATGGGTTCTTTTTTATTTTTACTTACAACATCCTCGAGCGTGTCGATTGTTTTCATTGATCACTTGTGTATATAACCCGTCTAGACTAAAGTTTCATTCAAAGCAAGCAAAGTGTGATTGAACGATCTCTTTGTACAGATTCCAAGACAACTGACCACATGACTAAAGTCTGGACCATACAAGTCAATGACCAAATAAATGGCGTTCCACATTTCAATGACGCAGTACATAAGCAAGGAGTAGTAGAGTCTCGGCTTCATATTGAACAGAAGACAACATCCAATGTTCACCCAACAAACGAGTCTAACAATACGGGTGGAAACAAGGTGCAGGCTCCAGGAATCGAGTTGACCAGACTGGAAAAATTTTTCTCCTGGCGGTTTGTTATCACAATATTACTGCAAACAGCCCTTGTGGTATCAATGTTAATCAGGCACTGCCTACCAATGGCTTTAGTATGTATGGTAAAGCCACGTAGATCTCTTTCCTCCTCCGGGATCTCAAACAGGACAGGCGACGAGACGAGCCACAACGAAGGAGAGGTCTCAAGCAACAATGAATTGTCCGTGAATATGTCTAGCTTTGTCAATGATACCTTGTTGACGGTAAGTTTGTTAGTTGATACAGAAGCTAGTACAATACAATAATGTCACCACGACGAGGACGACGACGACGACGACGACGACGACGACGACGACGACGACGACGACGACGACGACGACGACGACGACCACCACCACCACCACCACCACCACCACCACCACGACTACTACCGCTACCACCACCACCACCACCACCACCACCACCACCACATCATCATCATCATCATCATCATCATCATCATCATCAACAACAACATCATCATCATCAACAACAACATCATCATCATCATCATCATCATCATCATCATCATCATCATCATCATCTCAGCCCTGAGATTGGCAGTCAAGCTTCCTTATCTTCTGTGTGTATAATGTCTGCCTTGTGCCCCTCTCTGTAATCCCAAGGAGTCACCGTGGCGAAGTTATCACACCGCCTGCTTCGCTCCCCTAATCTTGTCGGTTCGATTCCGCCCTACGAGGTTCGGTTTACGGGTGCATGTTCTCGAACTCCTGGATTCGTTCTGTGTGCATCGCTTTCGGCAGACCGCCCTGCTTAAAAATACAGTACCGTGTGGGATAAAACCCGGTGCAATGAAGCCTTTCAAGAACACTTTTAACCGCTAATTGAAAGTATCTCAGCAATCAGTTGTGAATGGCGGCTAAAGAGGGTTGTTGTGTGGCTACTTCACACCGTAGATAAAGAATTAGAAAACACCCAACCGACTTTGAACAGGCATAAATCGTTGGCGTGCGTAGTTGTGGCCATATACTCCGCCAGGAGTCCTAAAGGTAGAAGAAGCAGAACTCTGCAATTATTCATCTATTCATGAGTGCTGTGTACATGGTTTATTTTTGATCAACATCTTCTACTTTGCCCAATAGTTTGAGATCTAGAATGTTATTTGGTCTTTATTTACATCTTATTAATAATAATAATACATTAGCAGCAAAAGAGGGGTTGTAGTAACATGCTTTTGTATGGATGTGAAACTTGGACAATGAGCAGTCAAGCTGAAAAACATTTCTTCTTCTTCTTCTTCGTTCATCCGGAGTTTTTTTTTCGGACGTGATTGCGTTGTGCCTGTCCACAGCAGAGCTGCGTTCTTGCGCCGTTAGGCCGACACATCCGACTTCTGCGGGCATTTGTTGACCGGGTTAACCTTCCCGGGGGTTTCTTAGGACGTTTGGCTCTCACTGTTGTGGTGTTATCCCCCATCCCAGCTGGCCCATATAGAACAGCCAAAGACATCCTGGTCAGCCCTCAAGGGAAGGCAGGGGCAGACCATGGGCATTCCCCGCCATCCAGGGAGGCTTCCATACTTGCAGAGCCAACACTCAGCGCTCTGGTACTGGGCTCACCCAAGGAATCGTCACGTCCTGCACATGGCTGCTTAGCCTCACTTCCGTATATTGGGCCTTCCATTCACCATAGGCTGTTCTTCCGGAAACCAGAAGTATGCAGTCTGCAGATGACATCCACACAGTGAGCTTTCGATTCGGACTTTCCACATAATGGATTTGCTATCCAAGCAATATTCCATTTCGTGCCACTAGGACACTTTTTCCACCTTTTATGAAGCCCACACAGTGTGCTTTCGATTCGGACTTTCCACATAATGGATTTGCTATCCAAGCAATATTCCATTTCGTGCCACTGGGACACTTTTTCCACCTTTTATGAAGCCCACACAGTGAGCTTTTGGTTCGGACTTTCCACGTAAGAAAAACATTTGATGGCTACAGAAATGTGGTTTCTGAGGAAAATGCAAAGAGTATCATGGACAGATAGAAAAACCAATGACCAAGTACTACAGGAAACAAATGAAAATCGTAGACTGATTAGAGAAATTAGACGAAAACAGTCAAAATATTTTGGACATGTTATGAGAAGAAATGGATTGGAGAACTTATTGACAACTGGCACGATCGAGGAGAACAGACCAAGAGGAAGACCGAGAGGAAAATACCTGGATGGCTTGGCCACGTGGCATGGACGAGACAGGAACACTGAGCTGATCCACGACTCTGGTGATCGAGTGAAATGGCAAGTCATGTCCGCCCACGCTTTCCGGCATGGCACATGATTGATTGATTGAGTAACATGCACTGTGGGCTAGACACGGTGAGTAGTAGTAGTTTTGTTTGGATATTCAACGGTGACAGGTGTAACGTTTCTTCTATTTGGGATCCACCCAGGTTCGTGAACGTGCGTCACACTTCTGAGAAATACAATCGAATCCACACTGGTCAGCATGGCCGAAAGGGTAAGATCGCACGTTCTTAAAATCCAGTGTGCTGATGTCGAGGTTGCGGGTGAAACCCCTACACTGGACTAAAATGTTGACTTCACATTCCTTACTTGGGACTAAATTAAAGTTCCTCTGAACTCTGAGTGGGTTCGCTTGAAGGCGAGGGACACCCGTAATAGGGAAAGCATGCAAAATTAGTGCAGTGCACTAGAAGTAATAGCACGTGTATGAACTACGCTTGGGTTCAAAGCGGGCGAACGAAAAAAAAAAACAACGACTATTGCAGTCTACTCCTTGAATTGTATTCTCCGCCCACCTTGTTCCACATTATTGATTTAACTGATGCATTTGTTTTCCCTTTTCCATGAAAGGGCTCAGGGTACGAGTTTGAATGGAGTTCAGAAGTCCAGGGACTGATACTGACTTCAATTATGTTCTCCTTCTTTATGGGCCCGATTGTAATCACTATATTGACAGATCAACTGAACATCAAATGGGCCATGTCCCTAACTAACATGCTATCAACGGCACTGACATTTCTGTCACCACTAGCTGCCAGGACAAGTCCGTACTGTCTTGTAGCAACCAGGATACTCCTGGGTGTGTCTTTGGTAAGTTGTCATCTGCGTGGTAGTGTTGTCAGCCTTCTGATTACTGCAAGAAACACATATCAATAATGGCATAAAGAGAATTGGTTAACCACCCTTGGGCTACTGGGGCCAATAATGGACGAGATGAATAATAACAATAATCTACCATGCATGTCGTAAAAGGCGACTGGGGGAGGGGGCGCTGGTCACCTCACCAAGTAGAACACTTTAGCCGCAAAGGTAAAAGAGACATTAGCACATCTACAAAGGGCTTACTGTAATTTGACTCAGGACCAAAGCTCATATGGGTGATACAATGAAAAAAGAAGAAGAGGAAGCATAAGAAAATTTTTTTAACACAAGTATGCTACAAGTTTCAGAGTTGTATCGAGAGTTAGTGCGTCAGATGGTAGCATCATAATGAAGTCTACTTACACACATCACACCACCATTACATTTAAAGGCGACAAAACATCAATGATATTCGATATGAGAGGAATCGCCATTGAAGGGACATAACATCAATAACATTAGATATGCAGACGGTACAGAATGATTGCAGACAATGAACAGAACCTGTAAACATTTAGTTCTTGTTGTTGTTTATTGTTTTGCGTATCATATTTACAGGACACCAATATCCGTGGCAAAGGAGGTACGGACGCGATTCGTTAATCCCGTATACCCGAAACACAGCGGTGCTGTCCTTTTTTCGAAAAGTTTTTCACGAACAGCCAAAAGGCTGGAGTTGACTGCTATGTCATGTGAAGGACATGCAACAAATTTTTTGTTTAAAAATTTACAGGACATTGCAAGCAACAGCAACATTTTTCAGCTGCTGTTGATGTCTTGGCAAGTTTTACGTTCATTAGTTTGCCATTGCTTTCTGAATGCCTGGTTCACATACCTTTCCGTAAGAAACCAACGCGACGGGATCCGAAACATTTAGTAGATGCGGTTGTTTTACACAGTGAACAGCTGTGGTTACAATAAAATTGTAAGAAGACAGAGATGATTTTCGTCTCCAAGAAGAAAATAATTGCAACGAGAAAAAGAGTGTTGAAGTGCTACAAAAAGCCTGCACTTTTGAATGGATATAAAACACGGACAATGAGAAGACAAGCTGAAAAACATCTATTGGCAGTGGAAATGTGGGTTCTGAAGACAATGCAAGGAATATCACAGACAGACAGAAAAATCAATGAACAAGTCCTACAAGAAACAAATGATTTTATTTGAATTTATGAGAGACATTAGACAAAGACAGTGAAGATTTTTTGGCAAGATTGAGAGGAAAAGAACAAGGGGAAGGCATTGAGGTAAATATTTAGATTGCTTGGCCACAGAGCTAGACAAACAAAAAATCTAGACAAATTTAGACAAAAACACAGAGCTCATCCACGACTCTGGTGATCGTGTGAGATAACGAAACATGACCGTCCATGCTTTTAAGCACGACACAAGATGATGCTGAATTCTAGTTGTTCTTTGTTGTTTGCGCGCACACGTGCGCTTGTGTGTGTGTGTATGTGTATGTGTGTGTGTTTGTATGTGTGTGTGTGTGTGTGTGTGTGTGTGTGTGTGTGTGTGTGTGTGTGTGTGTGTGTGTGTTTGTGTTCGTGTTTTATGAATTCTTTATTTGTACATTTTCGTTTATGCATGGGAGATTAATGCTGTTTAGGCTTCTAAGTAGACTGCGGCGGCCGGTATTGTACCATGCTGATATATTTCGAAAGACAAATCGAAACCGTTGAATATCAATACAAGACACACATGAGGGATGTGGTAAGGTAGTGACTAGCCGTTCGCTCGCCTGTTCGGTAGTCATATGTTCAAATCTGCATCGGGGCGAATTGTAACAATATATCTGGGCTTCTAGGTCATCCCAGCCCAAACTGTGTACCAACAAACTGTGTACCAACAAAGTGTACCAACAAAATGTGTACCAACAAACTGTGTACCAACAAACAGTGTACCAACAGTGTACCAACAAACTGTGCACCAACAAATTGTGTACCAACAAACTGTGTATCAACAAACTGTGTATCAACAAACTGTGTATCAACAAACTGTGCACCAACAAACTGTGTATCAACAAACTGTGTACCAACAAACTGTGTATCAACAAACTGTGTATCAACAAACTGTGTATCAACAAACTGTGTATCAACAAACTGTGTATCAACAAACTGTGTACCAACAAACTGTCTATCAACAAACTGTGTACCAACAAACTATACCACCAAACTGTGTACCAACAGTGTACCAACAAACTGTGTACCAACAAACTGTGTACCAACAACCTGTGTACCAACAGACTCTGCACCAACAATCTGTGTACCAACAAATTGTGTACCAACAAATGCATAGAGAAGTAAAGGCGGTCTGATGGGTATTGCTTACATCACCCAGCGAGTACCAACTGGTCTGGGGGATAATGCTTACATCACCCAGCGAGTGCCGTCTGGTCTGGGGGATATTGCTAACATCACCCAGCGAGTGCCGTCTGGTCTGGGGGATATTGCTTACATCACCCAGCGAGTGCCGTCTGGTCTGGGGAATATTGCTTACATCACCCAGCGAGTGCCGTCTGGTCTGGGGGATATTGCTTACATCACCCAGCGAGTGCCGTCTGGTCTGGGGGATATTGCTTACATCACCCAGCGAGTACCAACTGGTCTGGAGGATATTGCTTACATCACCCAGCGAGTGCCGTCTGGTCTGGGGGATATTGCTTACATCACCCAGCGAGTGCCGTCTGGTCTGGGGGATATTGCTTACATCACCCAGCGAGTGCCGTCTGGTCTGGGGGATATTGCTTACATCACCCAGCGAGTGCCGTCTGGTCTGGGGGATATTGCTAACATCACCCAGCGAGTGCCGTCTGGTCTGGGGGATATTGCTTACATCACCCAGCGAGTGCCGTCTGGTCTGGGGGATATTGCTAACATCACCCAGCGAGTGCCGTCTGGTCTGGGGGATATTGCTTACATCACCCAGCGAGTGCCGTCTGGTCTGGGGGATATTGCTAACATCACCCAGCGAGTGCCGTCTGGTCTGGGGGATATTGCTAACATCACCCAGCGAGTGCTGTCTGGTCTGGGGGATATTGCTAACATCACCCAGCGAGTGCCGTCTGGTCTGGGGGATATTGCTTACATCACCCAGCGAGTGCCATCTGGTCTATCCAAATACTGGCCTAACACCATAAACCCAATGTTCTTTTCAATGTGTAAAACACAAATCTTTACTTTTACTTATTTTGCTAAGAAATGTATACGTTAGTTAGCAATAAGATGGCCATCAATTAAAACAAAATATATTGTTATCACCATTATCCTCTAGATTATTTTTTTCACCTTTGTTGTTAAACTTCTGATTATTTGTTAGTTATTAATATCGTCAGGTTAATTAATTGAATTGTAACATCGTGAGTTCACTTAACTATTCTGTGTTCATGCCTGTTTAATCGTTTTCCAACCATTGTCCCAATATTTAACAAGGTACCATCCTGGAACTCTACCTGAAATTATATATAAACTATCAAGCATGTGTACGAGCTGTTAACGTTTTGATGAACCTTAAAGTGATTCACGAGTTCCTAAAGCCTGGCAGATGAGGTGACACCTGTGACAGTGCCTTACCTGGTTCACAATAGGAAATACCAACCCCTTAGGTATTCATAGCTCCTATCAAAAAATGAGGCATAATAAACACGGAGAAAGTGCCAAATAAGAAACGTGTGGCCAAAGGTGTGCAAACTTTTAACAGCTGCATTGGAGTCAACTTTTGTAGAAAAAGAGCATCCTTGAAAACTGAACTGAACTCAAATTTTGTGCCTTCTTGACTACGAAGGAGTTGTGGTTTTAATA
>JACEFZ010001044.1:5000-42500 GCA_014155875.1 Cepaea nemoralis | reverse complement strand
ATATTGTTGGTAAGGATGGCAAGAGGGTTAAGCACATGACATCACGAGCAGACGAACACGGTGACGACGTAAGGACAGTTTAAGAAAGACTGCACCACTTTTGACCCAAAAATAATATCTAATGACAGTGATATTATGGTTACTGGGGAAAATGCAAAGAATTCCATGGACAGTCAGGAAAACCAATGACCAAGTCCTACAAGAAACAAATGAAAACCGTAAACTGATTAGAGAAATTAGATGTAAACAGTCAAGTTATTTTGGGCACGCTATGAGAAGAAATAAACTAGAGAACTTGGTGACAACTGGCAAAATTGAGGGGAAAAGAACAAAAGGAAGGTAGAGAAGTAAATATCCGGATGGCATGGCCACGTGGCATGGTAGAGACAAGAACACAGAGTTGATCTACGATAGTGTGAGATGGCGAAACATGACCATCTACGCTTATCGGCATGACATAGGAGGATGGCGTATATGTGTGAGTGAGATCGTGTGTATTTGTAAGCGTGAGTGAATATGTTTTTGTATGCGCCCACTAAATGCACATCCTTATGAAGTTCTGATAGCACATTAATTGCGAAGAAACACTCGAGATTATTGAAATACCATGGGAAATGACATCACATCGTCTTTCTGTCCTTGCTATGATACTGAAATCACAGTGTTACACATATGATGCTCTTTATTCAATAGGCTCCGTGAATTTGATCTGGGGCATCTGTTGGCATTGCCTGAGCTCACACAAACCAGAGGAGCACCCGTTCATCTCCGAGAAGGAGAAACAGTACATCATATCTCACAGGGTTGGCATGGATGCACAAGATGGAGTAAGCTTAATACTTTATAAAGAAGCTACACACAATCGGTTGTACGATTTATTTCCTTACATATTTCCATGAAGCTCGTCAGGTGCATACTGCAATCGTATGAAATAAATAGATGCATTATACTTTGTTTAAAACACGTAAAACAGATAGTCATTGATATTGCCCGAATGCTAAACATTTGTTATCCTGATGGTTATCGCAAATTTACAATGCATTCTTTCTGCTTGCACAACATTAGGTGGAGACGCCTAATTGCTCTCTCCTCGGAAATGCCAGGCAATAAAATCGTGCAACCTGTTGTTTGTGGAATCTGAGTTTAAATTAAATAAGAGAACTTAATACATAATTTAATAATCAAGATCGTTGTGCCCTGGACATTCACAAACACGCATATTCCAATTCTTCGTAAGCCACAGCAGAGTTCCCATGTTGATTGTCCCAGTGGCAATGTCGTTAACAGTTCACATTGCATTTTCTCTAGGTTTTAGTTCACACCCTCTGTTCACTCCTTTTTGGGCCAGTCTTTTCAGATATGGATACTCTGTTCAGCTGCACTCTAGAGCTGATCCCAGAGAGCTTTTACCATATCACCATTAATGTTTTCTTATCACTTTTTATGTTTGTTATTTCTATTCGAGTGTAATAATGTGTTCTTTCAAAGTATTGCGACTCCATAGTTGTCATACTACACGCATATCCTTCTGCGTGTGTTATCAGTGTCGGACATACGCATTGGCGAAGAATGGGTTGATGATTTCTGTGCCTGATCGATATTGAATGATTTATTAATTGTATTGAAACAGTTGTAGTTTCCCACCGAGAGCCAATTGTTACGCATGTAGATGATCTGGGATGATTTACTGGGTTTTGCAGGTGTCATGTGAATGAACACATTAGGGAGAACTTGGAAGTAAAGAAACCTGGTTACTAAGACTGTTGCGAATACCAGAGTAACTAACAACGAAGAGGCTAATGAAAGTAGAGCATTATATAGGACTATAAGAAAGATACAAACATCATTCTTCGATCTTGTGATGAGAAAGGGAGACATTGGATGAAAAAACAAATAGTGGGAAAAGAGGCAGAGGCAGACCGAGGAATATGACCAGCAGATTTGTTTAAGAACACAAAGGACCGAGATCTCTCGAGAGACATGGAAGACTACGCCAGTTGGCATGGCACATGATGATGATGACGTCAAGATGTGGATAGAATGAACAACTGTGACCGGTTAACACTGAGACAGTGGGGTGTCCTACTGAACTACCCGCAAGGCTTGCCCGGACGACAAATACAGAGATCAAGTGGAAAATGGCGACTAAAAGGCGCGCATATCACAGCTCTGCAGTAAACTGACTAAACTCAACCACAGCCATATACATTTAAAATAGACTGGTGAAGAAGAAGAAGATAATGTCAGCATTTCAGTACATCAATGGCAGGAGACAAGGCATACATAAGTAGGTTTGTTCTCAGTCGTGTTCTATAAAATCAATCAATCAACCAATCAGTCAATCAAGGTTTTGGTGACGAACATATTATTTGAACATTACTTTCTTGAAACATATTTGTTGCATGTGGTAATCTTCACAAGGGCCAACCACAGTACACAGACGGTGATTTGTAGTTATAGGAAATAAATAAATCTATAGGTGAACAGTAAACTATAATTCTACTTCAATAAAAGTTCATGCCTCTTTGAGAGGTCTCGTCGATCATGTCCTAGAAAATCAATTCTGTGGGCGCGATTGCCAAAATAAAGTTGTGTCATGATGTTTCTATTTCCGACCAGTATGGCGCTGGGTTGTTACAACCTCACTGATTGGTTGGCGAATCGTCAGGAAGACTGAGCTTGAACTCTTAAGGCCGATGTCTTGGCGTGCTGGTCGCCTGACCCCTGACAGTAGCTTGCATTTATCGGAGTGAGATTGGTATAGAGACATTCCTTCCGACCATGTACCAAAGCGCCGTTTCCACTGGGATGGGACTGCAATAATTTGTTTCATCGGCACAACCTCAGAGACCAGTGAAGTGTGTAACACGGGTACTGGAACTTCACACCTGCGGAGAGGAATATTAGGTTGAACCCACACAGCACATGTGGGCTGGCTGGGATTAGAGCCATGATTGACGATGTTTCCTCCACTGGTTTTAGGGATTTCTTTGTCAACAGAATTTAAAGCAATGGCCAGAGGGAAGACCCAGATTAATAATAAAAGGTACCGATACAAACAATTTTCAGAATTTGGTAGGAACTATCAATGAATGAGTTGCCGAAAGAGAAGGAACTGGTCACTCTATCTCGTAATGCTGCTGCCTTGGATATGTGTTAAAATGAAACCTTTCACAGCCCAACGACAGTACCTGCCAAGGAACTACCTTTGACTATACAACAAGGGATCACCATACTCGTTGCATATTTCTTTCTATACCTCAGAAGACATAACTATTTGTTATGATCGTTCTCAAAACCGGACTTACCTGAGTGAGTAGACATATGCTTTATGATTTTTCTCAAAATTGTACCTACATCAGCAAAATGGGAGTGATGTCTGGCCAAGCATGTCAATGGCACCCTTAGGATCATGAGGGGAAATGTCATAACCAACTCCTGAATGGAGCAGTGAGCAGAAATACGTTGGAATGATTGCTGCATCTGAGGAATAATCAAGCATGAGAATGCCCAATTTTCAGTGACGTTGCTCGACAAAACATAACATAACACACCATAACATACATCAGCAAAAGTATGAATGATGACCGCTCTCATAGCTGCACCAAACTGGCGGATTCGCATTTCTACTCCAGCCAGGTCTGTGTTTTTCAATGTCCAGCATCTTCGTTTTCTTTACTTATTTATTTATTTTAAACGTCGTCGTAACATTGTGCAAGGAATAGCTGTTCAGTGAGTGTGCAGAAGTCTTCTGTACATTGGATGTTTTTACGTATATAAGATCCTCCATTTCGGCGTCCTATTCAACACCAGTTCTGGTGAGGATTATACCAGTCCTTATGAGGACTAAATGCGTTCAAACCAGTCCTTTTAGAGTAAGCGATGAACAACTGGGAAGCTACTGAATCCGGCAGGTCCTTATCAGGACCAATTCAACACACTAATAAAAATGCCAGTCAGCTTGAGCCCCATAAGATCCTACTAAACCCGACGTGCTAAAGGAGAACATATAACCAGTCCTGTTTAGGACTAACTCCAAAGATAACAAACGAAGGAAAGAATATCAAAACTCACCAAAATAAAAAAATAAAAAATAACTGACCTCAAGTATAACTGATGCTGGAGAAGCAGGTTGAACGACGCCGAATGTTTGATATTCCCCCTCCCCTCTCTTTTCCCCCTCGTAAATATTTGATTGGATTGATTGGCGCCCTCTTCTTTTGTTCTACTGCTTTTGCCGTGAAGCGTCGCAGAGAAGAGGTGGATGTAATCTTCTGGTGTTTTGTTTGTTTCTGCTTGTACTATTGTCGTATTTGATTACTTCAGTGTCTCGTTTACTCCATCTCTTTCTGGGTCGTCCTCTAGCCTTTGATCGCTATGTGATCACGTAGAACGCTCTAGCCGCCATTGATCTTGTTCCATTCAAGCTAATCCATTTCCGAGTACCACAGCATCAACGCAGTTGTATACTCACGAGACATTCCAAAGATGTGATAATTACATGTATTTATTGTACCTTAATACTTCGTTTGCATTAACAAGTTCCATGTTTGTTTTTCTTTTCATGAATGCTGCAGAAAAAAGAAAAGACACCTTATAGAAAGATAGCATCGTCGCTTCCGGTCTTAGCATTCTTGGCCTTATGTGCCTGTTTTATGTGGTCCAACCAAATAATTCAAATGTACCTGCCTAAATTTTTCAACAAACACATGGGATTTTCAATACAGGAGGTACGCCAGTTTGTCTATTTCAGTTTTGTTTGTGCAGAATACGAATACCGGTTTTGTGCTGGCACATGTATCTAACCTGTTTATTTTTCGATTTAATTCTTTCACACCCCCTTAAATTTTAAGGTTTAAAATACCAGACGTGTTTAGATTTCATGTGTGTGATTTATGTGTAAATCCGTGCCACTTCTATTTATATTTTACTTTTATATTCCGGTCATAACATGAACGTTTAAAAGTCAATGTTTTTGTCACATCCTTGTTTCGATTTCGATTAAACCACAATGCCTGTCCCGTTCAACCTCAAGGAAAAGTTATAATAGGGTCCAAATTTATAATCCTGTGACTGAGTCAGCAGCAAATAGTAGATGCCCAAGGATTTTGCCTCACGGGATATTTATTGTAATGTGACCGGTCTCCATAAGGGGGACATTGCTGGTGTAGGTTAATAGCATCCTTGTAGTATTTACATAAATGTCTGGAACAGTTCCATGTAGATTTTATGGTTGTATAATTTCACATGTAAGCTTCTTCTTCCTCTTCTTGTTCCTCCTTCTCCTTCACTCTTCATCTTCCTCTTCTTTTTTTTTGTTGTTCCCCAAGTGTCAGGTCGGGATTATACATTGATGATCATAATGCCACTTCTTATAGGCATGTGTTATTTTAATGAAGAATAAAATGAATAGGAATATATGTAGCTTATAATATGCATCTTCATCGGGTGACTTGCCGACCGGAGTAGACAATCATGTTTCTCTACATCTTGCGATCTACAACAGAATGTATCTGTTCGTACATCTACACCTTTCGGTGCCATAATAGAAGACTGTCACGCGTTTTCTCTTGCTGTCTTCTTGTAACTCTGTTTCAGCAATTTTTTCCCTCTGTCACATGTTCTTGTTTTGTCATCTTCTGATAATGTTGCCAAACAATAATGATTGCTTCTTTGTGATGTTTGTGATAAATGTCCCCGTGTCTTAGCATCTTTCAAAACGTTCAGATTACTCATTTTGTTTGTCCAACCATGTTTCGGCATTCTTCTGAAAAATCACATATCTACAGTTTCTATGGATGCATTTTGCTTGTTTTCTAATTGTCCAGGGTTCACATCCATATTTTACGACTTTTATTATATGTAACATGCAAGAATTCTTTTTCTAGCCCCCGGTGACAAAGATCTATTGCTTAATACCTTCTTCATTTTATAAAATGCAGCTTTTGCTTATCCTATTCTCTTCTTTATCTCTGTGATATATTTTTCGTCTGATCTTATAAATGTGCCCAGATATTTTAATTGCTGCACTTTCACCAATTGAACACCCTTTATCTTAATTGTACATTCAAGCACTGGTTTGCTTGCTTGTGTTCGTTGGCTTGAGCTCCTGTGTGTCGGATGAAGGCATCCTGTTGTCCAACATCAGTGTGATGTCATACAGGACCTGAGGTTTGCGTGAGTATCCGTTGTCCCATGTCTGGCTTATTGGTGTGCAGACTGGTGGTTCCTAGCCGTACAGGCAGACACTCTCCGACTTCGGAGGAATCGGCTATCCTACTGACTTTAGCCAGGACCCAGAAGGGACCTGTTGCCCAGGACGCTCGACGAGGACGCGTCAATAGATAGGTCTTGGCCAGTATATAACCCGGCCCTGGTGCTTTGGAAACATCTTTGCGTCCCAAGCACTGGCTAATTCTTTGATATTAATAATACTTCTGATTTCCTACTTAAGTGATTAATAAGGATCATCATCATCATCATCATCATCATCATCATCATCATCATCATCATCATCATCATCATCATCATCATCATCATCATCATCATCATCATCATCATCATCATCATCATCATCATCATCATCATCATCATCATCATCTCATCATCATCATCATCATCATCATCATCATCATCATCATCATCATCATCATCATCAGCATCATCATCATCATCATCATCATCATCATCATCATCATCATCATCATCATCATCACATTCTTAACAGGTCCACAGGTGCTCGGATTTCCTCCTTTACAACACCATCACGAGCGTATATCGACTGATCGTACCAGTTCTGTGTTGATTAATCAAATGTCTTGTGTCCTTGACAAAATATTCATTTCTAGCGGCTTCCCGCTTCATCCTTACTCTGGACAAGGATGCAGATTTCCAAGTTTCCTTAAAGTCATTTGTTTGTCCATCGTCACTACGGATCTTGTTTCCGGATCCGGTCAGGGATATGCACTACTGATGAGCTCAAACGATAGCGAAACTCGAGTATAGTGCTTCCATATTGACGTGGATAGGCCTTAGGTTCATACCAGAATATGATCAGCGTGCCAGTAGCGGGTTGTGCTCAATATTTAAATTATCTGTGTATAAACAGACATAGGATAGGTACGATGGTGAATTTGAGCCATGGCGTGAGAATTCTGCAGAGGAAGAAGACTGGATCGGACTCTGGGAAATTGAAGGACCAGTCCTGCATTTGGGACCCTATCACATATGAGACCAGTAATCACCAATGAAATGTCATCGGGTTCCCATCTTCTAGGGTTGAATGTGTGAGCAGATGTGAATATTTCCCCGTACTTGTTTAGTTATGATTGGTTGTACTTTCCTTTTTGCAATTTTATTAGATCGGCGGCAAGAGAATGGATATAACTTGTCTGCTGATGATGTCATATATGTTTCGCAGGGTATGCATCTCTTGGTGGTATCTTGTCTATGGACAAGGGGGGGGGGGTGGCCGAGCTCTTGTGGGACCAGGTGGAGAAGGCGGAGGAACAGACTGAGAAACCATATGTGGAAAGAATGAGATTGCGGGGGATCGGCAGGGGTTCTGGAAGAATCTCAAAACTGAGAGGGAAGATCAGGAGAACATTTAATCAGATAGCGGTGGGAACGATTAGTAGTATGACTCTTCGCTGGCTGTTGAACGAGGGGTCTGAGCACGTATGGGAATGTCCTGAGTGCAGTGTTGTCGCTTCTTGACTCAATTCAACTCAACTACCTTAAGACTCTGAGCCGTACTGTTGTGTGTGTGTGTGTGTGTGTGTGTGTGTGTGTCTGTGTGTGTGTGTGTGTGTATGTGTGATCTGTGAAGTCCACTGTTTGCGTGAACAGTTGCTTTAGTCGAGAGTTTGATCTATATATACTCGGACACATCTCAACAAGGACACCAGCAAAGGCATCTATAGCAGTGCCGGTTTATGAAAGCTTCCCTTAGCCAGCTCGAGTTCCATCTTGTTATGTTTATCGTGACATGTCAAACCCTGTTCTTCAGACTGGATTAATGACATCTCTGGCCAATATATTCCGAATGTGCGCATCTTTTGTTTGGACATCCCTTGGAAATAAGCTCATGTCAATGGTGGGCACTAACAAGTCCAGAAAGATTTGCATTTCTGTTGGTGAGTTTATTTATTTATCTTTATTTGTTTTCCTTTTTGCATCACGCACCAATATGGAATCACAAATCATATGATGTACTCAACTATTGCCTCTGACTGTCATCATTATGCGCCATGCCAACCAGCGTAACTGATCATGTTCAGCAACAATCGTCTGTGAGAAAGGTGAAGACTGGCATGTTTCGAGCAGCGTAGCAGGCTTCCATTCACTATAAAACATTGAGAATATCCTTCAGTCACACACACTCCCCCCCCCCCCCCCCCAGGACATGCTGGTGTGGTGGGAAACAAGCAAGCGGAAAGATTGCCTGGGGCTACATCCTTGGTAGGGTACTTGTGCACGATAAGGCAGATTTGGTCGGGACCCTTTGGAATAACCCTCTAGCGACCGCTGTCTCTAACACTTTCGATCATCTCGATTGTCTTGACCTTCGCTAGATCTACTGATGACATCACGTGATCCCCTCCCTCAAAATAAAAATGGCCGTTGTTTTGTTCTGATGTAGGAAATCATCTTTGTGAAGTGATCCTGTTGAACACATAGATATTGGTTTTCTTAGCCGTCCGCGGGACTCACAGCTTTTAGTGAGATATCAGCTGTTCGTGGGATTCTCAGTTGTTCATGGGATTCTTAGCTGTTCATGGGATTCTTTGCTGTTCGTGGGACTCTTAGCTGTTCATGAGATTCTTAGCTGTTCGTGGGATCGCTTGGCCTCAACCTTGCCATTCAGTATGGTTTTTATAAGAGTGTTATGTCACATAACGTAGCCGAAATATTTCACTTTCTTATTTCTTTCATTAACTCTCTTTTTATTCCCGAGTTTTCTAGAACCTCTGTATTTGATTGTTTCTGTTTCCATGACATATTCTTATGTAAATCCACATCTCCGGAGCATCTATTCGACTTTCTAGTTGCTTGTTCAATGTCCAGGCTTCCGCGCCATACAATAGTGTTGAATATACGTAGCATTTGCCAATTCTCATTACATATATATATATATATATATATATATATATATATATATATATATATATATATATATATATATATATATATATATATATATAATGAAATGTTTCCAGTGTTTTAATATCAGTCGTGTTATTTAATGTAATGTAAATATGTGCTGTACTAACTAACTTTCGTTATCGAGTTATATTAGGTATGTTACTTTCTTATCATTTGTATTATGTATGTTAACTAACATTGTGAAGATATATGCACAAAACGAGTTAGTTAACCTTATATAGGGATGCATACTGAGAATGTTGATCATTGTTTTATAAATACCTTAATAGCGGGCGAGTTAGCACAGTTGATAGGGAACCACGCTGATATTGTCATAAGCACGATCGGGCAAGGGTTTGACGCCTGACTCGTCGTTTGCTAAGTGAGGGAAAGACAGGTCACCTATTGTCCGAGCATTCAGACCTACAACATGTAATTGTTCTATCACATCATAGACCCATAGGAACAAACTGCTTTCGGTCACATTCAACAAATTCATTCAGTAGCATGTCCTTTGCAGAACCTCGCTCCCACAACAACTCCCCGGAAAACCTCTCGTTCATAAGCAAGATGTCCCGCGTCCGATACACCCATCTGGAGATTATCCGCCACATCCTTCACCCATCTTCTCTTTGGCCCTCTTCTTCCTTTCTTCCCAGGCATATACCCCTCCATTATTGCTCTCTCCCAACTTTCGTGACGTTTCAAGTGACCAAAATATTAAAATTTTCTATGTTTTATCGTCTTTAATAGCCAGCCTTCTTCAATATTCAGCTCTTGAAGTATTGTTGCATTTCTACTTTCATTATCCAAGATATTCTTAGAGCTCGTCTATAACATTTATATGCAAATGCATTTATGCGCTGTTCAGATTGTTTAGTAAGTGTCCAGGTCTATCAGGCTTATGTTGCAATGGCAAGATCCATGCTTTTAACACTCTACTTTTTGTAGTTCTATCTGTCCCACTCCACAATTTATTCAGTTGTTGTAGTATTTGAAGAGCAATGGATCTTCGTCTTTCAACAAATTAAATTCCTTAATTGTAGGAGTTACTTAACTTTTTGTAGGAATTTTAGCAAGGGCATTAACTAGATCCTGAAATTACTTTTATTGAACCGTGTTGCTCAATCTGTTACAGGGCTATTTATTGGCGGTGCTACCATATCTGTTGTTGGCCTGTTCGATGAGAGCTACAAGTGGCTGGTGCTTGGACTCTTGTTGTTCTCCATGGTAAACCTGTCAGTCCGCTCGTCAAGCATTGCTACCCTGCCTCTGGACATGGCACCCAGGTAGGTCTGTCTTGGGTCATGCTAGTATTAGAGACATACAGGCTAGGTCAGCATGGCCGAACGGATAGTAACGCTCGTTCTTAAACTTCCGGTGTGCTGATGTCGAGGTAGCGGGTTCAACCCTTGGACAGTTGGATTAACATGTTGAATTCTTGTCCTTGACTTGGGGACGTAAATTACAAGTATCTCAGAAATTGAGTGGGTTCCTCTGATGGGAGAACACTGGTAAAAGAGAAATCTTATTAATATGCAAAAATAATCCAAGTGCTCTGGAACAGTGGTTCTCAACCTTCTTTGACTCATGCACCATATGTTCAGAATGTCACCCTCCCCCCCCCCCCCCCCCCCCCCCCCCCCCTTTCGTATTTGCTCCCTATAAATCCCCGTCCCCCTCCCCAATACACTATACGTAAAAATGGAAGCTATGTTTACAAAACACATACTAGAACAAGTCTAGACGTCTACATAAAACGTGATTTGCGGGTCTACTTATGATATAAAACGAAATTCAGAAGGGCGAGAAGTACAACAAGAATGGAGGGAAAAACAATATCAAGTAATTGATTATTGTATTAACGCGATCTTGAAATAATCTTCATCCCCCTCCTCCTGGAAATCCTAAAATAGCACCCCAGGAGGGGGGAGGGGGGAACTCCCCACTGGTTGAGAACCATTGCTCTAGAAGTAATAGCACATGTGTGGACTAAACTTGAGTTGAGGGCTATTTTTAATTTAGTTACACGTCCTTCACAGGAAGTAGCAATCAGCCCCAGCATTTTGGCTGTTCGTGATTCCTGGGCAAGTTTTACGTTCAGTAGTTTGCCATTACTTTCTGAACGACCGGCACCTATACCTTTTTCGAAAAAAACCAGCACCGATGTGTTTAGAACCCGGGTATACGGGATTACGGGGATTACGAATTGCGTCCGTAGCGCATTCGCCATGCAGATCTGCAGTTTAAGGCTAACGAATAATAATAATAATAATAATAATAATAATAATAATAATAATAATAATAATAACAATAACAATAATAATAATAAACATGTCAAGTATGTGTTACTTTCTTACTGCAGTGTTGGTTAGCTGGTTGACTGATAGATCTTGTGGGAGTAAAACTGAGAAGCCCGATCCATTCTTGTTCAGGTTGTTTGAGCCGTGAAATTGGTTTTCGTCCATGAGAATGAATTTGTTCCAGAGAGTTTCCTCCCCATTAGGTACACAGTTCCATTTCGAATTGAATGGGGTTGCAGAGCTCGTCTCCCCTCTAGAACCTCAGCAAGATGATTGAATTCATTGCAGCGGGTTTTATCCCACACGGCTCGCCTGGCACAGAGCACGAACTTCGTAGCTCCAGTGACAACCCATCGGTGTCTCCGAGACAATTGCACTCGTGAACCAAGTGATGTAGTCTGGAATTGAACCCACTACCTTCGGAGCACGAGGCAGGCGGCGTAACCACTTGGCCATGGAGACTCTCATTTTCCCTCAGACACCACTGGTACTGAAACTTGACATCTGCTAATCTGGATGTATCCGGGTCATGTTGAGTTGAGTTGAGTTGAGTTGAGGTAAGAACCGACATCACTGCACTCACGACATTCCCATTGCCATGAGATGGATACACAGCAAGTGTGTCAATCGTAGAAACTAGAGAGACGTCATTGACACACAGTTCAAAAACGCAAGCGAACGCCGGTAACATTAGTGTACGGAGCTAATAGGTCACGTGACTGCGCCCAGGCGAGGACTGGAAAAGAAGGGTCGGTCAGTAGGCGCTGGGACGTGAAGAAGAGAAGGTCGATTTGCAGAATTGTGAAAGTGTTTCAGTGTTCGAAAGTATTCCAAGGAATGAGAAACATCTGAGATGCAGTTGAGTGAAGATTGTTTCTAGTGCGAACGACGGCAATGATGGAGCAACGCACCGAAGCTGTCGCTTGATGAACACAAACGTGATGGCTAGACAGCTGGCCCTGGAGTGACAACACTTCAACAATAATGGCAGGCAGAGGCGCGCCGTGACCAGAGCTGGTGGTTACCACAGTATGTGTGAGTTGTGCTGAGTAGTAATGTGTTAACTGGTAAATCATTGAATAGATAAGATGTATTCTCGTCAGATATTCGTCATACGATTAGATGGGCAAGACATTATATATTGATGGCAGACGGTGTGCTGCTGGGCATAGGCAGAACGCGAAACGGTAGGAGCCGGCGGTCTATGCCAGACCCGTGTAGTACTGCGGCGCAATAAATATGCTTGTATTGTTTAAGGACGCGACTGACTTTTCTGTTGTGTGCATCTAAGAGCTGAGAGTGATAAAGGTTTTGTACGAGCCCATTATAAACATTCAACCTAGACAAACACCAAGATGTCGGACATTTGGCATTGCCGTAGACACGTGGCCCAATTGTGTCTGAAAATTATAACAGACACGAATCCGGCACTTGGCACCCATATGCTCACCGTTCGCTCGTTTAACAGCCAGCGAAGAGTCATCCTACTAATCATATCCACCGCTATCTGATTGATAGTTCTCGTGGTCTTCCCTCTCAGTTTTGAAGTTCTTCCAGAACCTCTACCGACCCTCCGCAATCTCATTCTTTCCACATACGGTTTCTCATTCTGTTTCCCCGTCCTACATGCGCACGACCACCTCTCCCTTGGCGATAGGTAATCTACCACCAAGGGGTGCATTCCCTGCCAGCCTATCAGCCTGTTCATTCCCCCGCAACCCCGCATGGCCTGGACAAAATATCCATACAATACAATTCTCACAATCTGTGACCTCTGAAGCGAGGTTCCACACGAAATATTCCTTCCTCCAATTTTCTAAACATACTCATTGAGTCCATAATGAATGCAATGCATGTTGCAGTGGTCTCCTCTAACCAACGGAATGCCGCTGTGACTGCTTCCACTTTCATTCTCATGCTGGAGGTCGTAGCCTCTCATGCCATTTAGGGTTAGGTGGGCACCATTTCCTCTACAGGTTTAGCTATTTCATTGTAAACTGAATCCAGCACAAGAGAGGGGGGGGGGGGAAACAACCTAGATTATACACAGGCACACTGGTTACTTCATCCATACCTCACAGAAAACAGTTGTATGGATGGAAATCATTCTACGTTTATACAGGCGAATCCGCTCGTACATATACAATCAGGCGGTAATGGCCTATTCATTTATACACTGCTCGCCTCTCAAAACCCACACATAAACCAATACAGTCTTCACTCTCGCTATTTCTAACATGCGTCCTCATAAACTACACAATGGCTAGGAAGATCACACAAGTCCTGTCTGGCTGAATGTCGAGTCCCGTCTGTCTCCAGTTTACATGGCTCGCTGGCTTGCTCGCCCTAAAGTCCCGTGCGGTCAGCAGAACTACGTGCTGTGTCACCTGTCACGTAGTCCAGTCATCCAGTACTCGCTAACCTTGGGTTGTACTACTGTTCAGTCTGTTTACGGGAGTTCTCCCGTGAACTAATGTCTCCTGTCCTATCCTCGGGGTTGGTCCCTGCTGTGTCCTAGATATGACACGTCCGTGTCCTAGTCTAAGTCCTGTCCTATACCTGTTCTAAGGTATACCTTCTTGTACTGTCTCTTTCTATCTATACCCTTGTAAAGGTCCTTATCTACGTCCTGTCTCTGTCCTTACCCTACTTCTGTCTCTTGTCCTATGATGTCCTGTTCTACACTTTTACATGCTCTCGTCGCCCCCCGTATTGCGTCACCAAATTCAGCTTAATAGGTGTGACGCAATGTTGTTGTAGCATATAAAAAATTAGTCGGATCTAATTTGTCAAAGTGTTTGTTAGGGTTAACTTGTCATGTCTTTGGGTACACCCACTGACTTATACAAGTCTGATACCACATTGATGTATCTACCCACTGGCTTATGATCAGAGTCCCACACATGTGTATTGTTGGTGAGAGTATTACTCTTTTACATTACATTTCTGGAAGCTGTCTCGAACCAAGGCCGATCTGTTTATACACACTGCCTTTGAAATGTCGATTCCCGACATCCCGAACAAATTGATCCTATTATGCGAACAATACATGAATAAAACTCATGGTTCCCGTGCATTGTTTCTCCAACATCTTTTACCTATTGTGTGTTTGCTGATGTTCACCTATCTAACTTCCGTTTGTGGATAAACCCTTTAATGTGTTTACATCATTTATCTAAGTAGGTTGTCTCCCCTGAGCATGTGTTATGTCCCTTTTTATATTACTGCTGTTTGCATTGTTATCTGTTTGTATTCCTGGCTGTTTGCGAGTTTATTTATATTTTATGTATGCTTAAATTAGAAACATAAGTGTATGTTTATAATTCATGTGAATAAAGTTTTCAAGCGTCGCAGGTAGGTTTACGCAAGTCTCAAATCAATGCATATGCTCTATTTGTGAACTGCCTCGCCGAACTGAGACGCTGGAAAATATTGCCATTGCTGTCATGTAATAGTGGCTGCACCACACATAAAACTACACGGTCACATGTGTCACACGGAAGACGAAGACAATTTATAAAAAAACTCATGGGTGCGGAAAAAATGCACCAATTTCATTCATACTATATTTAATACATTCATCCTCCCTTGCACTCGTCTTTTGCTCACTACATTCAGATAACACAGGTTTAAAAATAGTTTTTCCATAAAATAAAAATGGGCTCATTTTAAACATTTCTAGAGGCAAATAGTAGTACTCTTCAGTAGTACTTTCTATATTATTCTACAGTATTTACAAGGTTAATGGATTGCTTACGGCAATCCTAAGGATCCTATCTATTCTATCTACATGCTGTACTCTAATTTGGTGTGCTGAGAGTTGCTAACTAAGGAAAGATAATTTAAGTAATTAAACATAATGTAGGAGAAATGTGTTGGTTCCCTTAATGTAAATACCTATGCAATGATGCTAATAATTTCTAATTGAATATAATTGTAAACTAATCTATCTTATAATTACGCTACGTTCTCCTAACTATACTATGCTTAATTATGGGATGGTAGTCTCTTTCGAGACTTTTAATTCTAGTTATCCTAGTGTAAGGATGTTCATGCATAACTATAATCTATCTCTAAATGGAAGTGAGTGGATTAGGTTATTGCTAGATTAATTGAAATGAAAAATTGTCACGTTTTTATATGTGTAAACTAAACATAAAGAAAATATATTTGATAATGAAACTTCAATAAAACTCACGTTATACATCATCAATACATACAATTTCTATTAATATAATACCTAAGCTAAGTTGGTCGTCGCTCCAAGTGAAGACGATGACGTCGCGTCTTCCTTTCTTGAATATTTACTTTTTAATACAGTTTATATACATAGTTCAATATTCACAGCATTTGGCGCTGCTCTTGACGAAGTATATCTATACAGTTCTTTTTATATTGTTCGATATATATAGTACTTATCGATGCTGGTAATAACGAATATACATACAGTTCTTATTTACAATGTTCGACCTCGATGTCAATTATCGATGCTGGTGATACAGAATATCTACACCGTTCTATGAACACTGATTACTCTGTCTGACAACAACTCTGCTGTTGCTTTTGATGTCGATGACTGTGTTGTGTCCTCTTTCTATTGCACTTCGAAGTTCGAGGGTCTAGTCAGCAAATCTGCCAATGTGTTTCTGCTACCCTTAATGCGCCTTACATAAAATGAGTAATTCTGAAGTATAAGGGCCCACCGATATATTCTGTTGTTCTTGGGAACTCCTGTTTCCATGACTGTCAGCGGGGAGTTGTCAGTTTCCACGACAAAATGCGTTCCTGCCAGGAATCTATGTAATTTACGGACACAGTATACAATAGCTAATTCCCCCAGTTGAGAGACATCATACCTTGCTTCAGTTGGAGTGAGCTTGCGGCTTACATACATTATTCGATGAAGGATTCCCTTATATTCCTGTAGTAGTACGCCCGCCACAGTTACTGCACTGGCGTCAGTTCTAAGAATATATTGTACATCTGGTTTAGATAAACCGAAGGATAGGGATATTACTAAAAGATGCTTAATTTTTGACATTGCACGATTAAAATAGCATCTTGTACATCAATTTTCACATTAGATTTCAATAGATTAGAAAAAAACACTGGTAATTTCCGCCAAATTGGGGATACATTTGTTGTAATAATTTACTAACCCTAAGTAAACTTCTCACTTGCTTCTTGGTGGTTGGCATAGTGAGGTTCAAAATTTTGGTTACAATTTTGTCATCAGTTTTCAAGTGGCCTTTAGATATAGTATGGCCTAAGAAATCTATTTCTTCCAATGCCATCTCAACTTTGGTTGGCTTGACTGTAAGTCCAAACAACTTTATTCTTTCGAAGACCTGTCTTAACGTTCGTACGTGTGTTGTCCAGTCTGTTGTATTTACACAAATGTCTATGTAAATTTGGGTATTTGTTACTCCATGCAAAAGATCTCTAGTAAGATGGACAAAAGTTGCAGGCGCATTGCATAAGCCGAAAGGAAGAAAGCGCCACTCGTGTAGACCTAAAGGTGTTACAAGGGCAGTGAGATGGATTGAATCTTTATGCATAGGAATTTGCCAGTAGCCTTTAGTTAGGTCAAGTTTTGAAAAGATGGTAGATGCTGACATGTTTAAGATTAGATCGTCTGCGTCTGTCTTCGTGATAGAATTTAGCTTTCTGTAGTCGACGCAGAGTCTAATAGTCGAATCCTTCTTTACTAGAACTATAGGAAAGGAGTACTCTGATTGGGATTTCTGGATTATCCCACACGACTCAAGACTAAGAATTTCCTTGTCGAGATTGTCCCTATAATTCAGAGGGATAGAGTACGGTCGCCATTTGATAGGAGTATAGTCGGAGAGAACAATGGAGTGTTGTATCCTATCTGTCTTACCTGGAATGTCTGAGAAGATTTGTTTGTATTCTGTCAATAACGCTATTGTCTGTTGTTTTTGTTCGTCTGTCATTTTCGATCCCAGATGTATACTGTCGATTGTCGTAGTAGTGTCTACTGTCGGTACTGGTAGTTCGATGTCATCGTCCTCTGTCTGATTGATTATTGTGGTTGCACTGAGTACGTCTTCTGTCTGATTGATTGTTGTGGTTGCACTGTGTTCGTCTTCTGTCTCCTGTTCTTGTATTGAGTAATATGGTTTGAGCATGTTGATATGGAATATCTTGAGCTTGTTGTTCATTGATATTTCATAGTCAACATTTGATACTTTTCTCACTATTTTGAATAGCCCTTGCCATGATGTTAACAGTAAGTCACTTTTATCAGGTAATAAGAGTAACACCTCTTGTTCCGGTTCAAGGTGTAAGGTTTTAGCACCTTTATTGGCATATCGGCGGTACATCTGTCCTTTCTGTTCCAAAGATGATTTCGCTAAGGTACACGCTTTCATGATCTTATCGCGTGTCTCAGTGACTACCTCATCTGGTGATACCGGTTGTGGAGTATCTGAGGTGTTGGTTACCAGTTGGTGGTAGATGTTGAGGAGTCCTCTTGGGTTGGCCCCGTAAACTAGCTCAAATGGTGAGAAGCCCGTGCTTGCTTGCGGGACTTCTCGGTAGGCAAACAGCACTGTTGGTAACAGTGTATCCCAATCGGATGGGTTGTCTGCTGTTACCTTCGCCAGCATGTGTTTAAGATCCCCGTTAATCTTTTCCACAATTCCGTTGGCAGTTGGATGATATGGGCCTGTAAAACATTGTTTAAACCCTAGCAATTTTGTAAAAGCTTGCGTTGCAGCTGATATAAATTGTGGCGCTCGGTCGGATAAGATTGTCTGGGGGAATCCGAAACGGGAAAATACATGTAAATAAAAACATTGACTACATCTTTGGAACTGATGTATTTTAGCGCCACAGCTTCTGGCCACCTTGAACAGAGATCCACCAGAGTTAGAATGAACCGATTTCCTTTGTTAGACACATGATTTAATGGTCCAACTATGTCCACAGCTACACACTCAAAAGGTCTAGAGGCCAATGTTGTTGGTTGGACTTCTACTGTGACATGTTTACCCTTTTTCACTAAACGTTGACAAATAGTTCATGAACGACAAAAATGCTTTATGTCTTTACAAAATTTAGGCCAATAGAAATGAGATAAAATTCTGGTTCTTGTTTTATCGTAACCCATATGGCCAGCAAACGGCGAATCGTGTGCGATTCGTAAGACTGTCAATGTTTCAATGGTAGAATCGTTTGCTGGATTTCGTGGCTATCTCTCTTGTATGTTCTAGTGAGAATACCATTCTTTAATCTAAAATACCACGACTCGGTTTTCGTCAATTTTGATTTCTCATCTACAAATCTAAAATAAGGTGACACTGTTGGGTCGGCGCGTTCTTCTTTATGAAATCTTCTGTGGTGGTTATGTCTATTGTACCACTAGGTGAGATTAGATGGATTTTCTTTTTGTAGGTCGTCTTGTTGTTTACTTATTTAAGACCTAGTTACAGCATTAGCCTTATCTGAATAGGTGTCTCTCCAGGCTGTTATTTCTTTAGCGGTACAATTCTTCACTTCTGGCAGACAACCGATTATCATATCAGTACACGGGTTATGCATGATGGCGCACGTAAATGTGCCTGACAAGAAAGGAGTGTTTATACGGGTTGTTGCTAACGGGTACTTCTCTATGTTACCCAAAAATGTTCGGCATTTTACTGAACCCGCCTGTATAGTCTTCTGTCTTAGCCAGTTCCTTCCTTAGACCGATAATGGTATTCCCGCTATCGATTAACAGTAGTGGAATTCTAGTTGCCTATGGAGGCAACTGCTGCGATCGCGTTTTCACTTGAAAACGGCACTGTATGCCCGCATTTCAGCACTCCGTCTTCATGGAACTGATGACATGTAACACATCTATCGAAGTTAAGTACATCACTCGCAGCTACCACATTCTCTGCAAATTGTAACATTTCTTCAGTCTCACTTTCATGCTCACTTTCACTCCCAGATGATGTATCAACAAGTACAGCATTTGTAGCTCTCAATCACTGACGTCCAACACATATTGAACTATAGTGGCCGTAAGAATGGCAAAAATAACATTTGACCGCTCGTCTATAGGTCTCTCTTTTATTTTGTTGTTTCTTTACCATCATCTCAAGATGAGATGGGTAATTCGGATTTTTGTCACACATCCCAAATTGATCATGAAAAATTTGCAATATGGGCACTCTGGTGGCTTGGCTTTTTGTTTTTCCCTAAATTTGAAAGGTTTCTGGGGTCTACTATTGGCAGCTGCCACTATCTCGCTTTCTTCTGTGTTAGTTTTAAATATGTCCCTATTGGACGAAAAATAAGCTGATCCCCTCTTTTCTAATTGTTCTAACGACTCTACATCAGCTTGCTGTAGGAATTTGGCAAAGGGAGTTGGGACAGTCGAGATAATTTTCTCCATAATCATCAGGTCCCTGAGCTTCTCATAGCTTTTGTTCACCTTTGCAGCGTTCAGCCACTTATTGTACAAACTCTGTATGTTAGAGACATAATCAATAAATGTTTCATTACTTTTAGGTTTTAATTTGGAGAACTGCACTTGGTACCCTGGGGCATCTAGCAAAAAATGCTGCATAATGCGTTGGTGAATGTAATCGTAGTCATTCCTTAGGTCTTGGGGAATAGACTCTATTACTTTTAAGGGCTCCCCTGACAAGTTCTTCATATAGATCATTGCCCAGTGTTATTTCGGTATTTCCTAGAATTTCAGCTGAAATTCTACATTTTCAGTCCAGGCAGAGATTGGCAGAAGGGTTTGGCTATCCCTTTGTACTTGCTATACTTATTTTCCTCCTCTTTACTTTTCAATTTTGTGGTTGCAATATGCACATGAGATTCTATTTCCAGTTCTTTCATCTTCAACTGGGTTTGTGCCTCAATTTCCAGTTGCCTTTCTCTTAATTTCGTTTCTTTTACTTTTTGAGCTATTTCTAATTCTTTTAGTTTAGTGGCATCAGCTAGCTTTTTTAATTTGGTGGCTTCAGCCAATTCTATCTGTTTTAGTTTATTAGCTTCAGCCAATTCTAGCTGTTTTAGTTTATTAGCTTCAGCCAATTCTGTTAGATCTTTTTGATGCTGTCGCTCCTCTGCTCGTTCTTCTCGTTTACTTGCTGCTTTCCTATCTGTATGTTCTCTGTACTTTTTATCTGCCCACTGTTCTAATCTGTATCCACTAAAGCCTAGGTCTTTACCAGCTTCTATGCATTATTATAGTGTCGACATGTTTGTTACTTGACACACCACACAAAAAACAAATTTATTACAATATTCCTAAATATTTACAGCATTCAACACAAAATATGCTATTTTAACAGGCAAACATCAAAACTACTGGGGTACTTATCTGAATTGAATACTTTCAGCTTTTCAGGGCGTTTACGGGAGTTGTCATCTACTTCTCTCCGCTTAATTTCTGACGATGTTATGAACGCTTCTACTCTGCACTCTGTTGTATAGAGCAGCAACAATTAACATTCAGAAGAAAAAAAACACGTATTAATATTATACTAAACACTCTGTCTGTCTCGTCGTTTCTTCCGACAGGACGCTGAAATGCGAAATAAATTTGTTAACTTTGTCTGTCGTCGTGTCTGTTGTCATATAGTCTGTGTCACGTAGTCTTCACTGGTTTGGGGCATCAACTGAAACGTTCCTGTGAAAACATTAAATTTCATTGATATCACACTTTAATCCATTTCATTATTTTACACACTTTCTTCTACGCCTGTACACTCGTTCGAGCTTTCTGTTGTAACTTTTTCTCACAATCTTGTCGGTTATGAATTCATTCACTTTCTGACCACACTCTTATTCAATGGGTCTTAATCGTAGGTAATGGATTCTTTCACACGTTTTGACACCTTCTTAATCAATAATTCATAGATTTGTTCACACGCTCTGCTATTACTTTTACTGTTTTACTGCTCTTGCACAGTAGGTCATAGGTTCATTTAAATCTTCTGACACCACTCTTGGCCGCCTGTCAACAACCTAGATTATACACAGGCACGCTGGCCACTTCATCCATACCTCACAGAAAACAGTTGTATGGATGGAAATCATTCTACGTTTATTACAGGCGAATCCGCTCGTACATATACAATCAGGCGGTAATGGCCTATTCACTTATACACTGCTCGCCTCTCAAAACCCACACATAAACCAATACAGTCTTCACTCTCGCTATTTCTAACATGCGTCCTCATAAACTACACAATGGCTAGGAAGATCACACAAGTCCTGTCTGGCTGACTGTCGAGTCCCGTCTGTCCCAAGTTTACACGGCTCGCTGGCTTGCTCGCCCTAAAGTCCCGTGCGGTCAGCAGAACTACGTGCTGTGTCACCTGTCACGTAGTCCAGTCGTCCAGTACTCGCTAACCTGGGGTTGTACTACTGTTCAGTCTGTTTACGGGAGTTCTCCCGATGAACTAATGTCCCCTGTCCTATCCTCGGGGTTGGTCCCTGCTGTGTCCTAGATATGACACGTCCGTGTCCTAGTCTAAGTCCTGTCCTATACCTGTTCTAAGTTATACCTTCTTGTACTGTCTCTTTCTATCTATTCCCTTGTAAAGGTCCTTATCTACGTCCTGTCTCTGTCCTTACCCTACTTCTGTCTCTTGTCCTATTATGTCCTGTTCTACACTTTGACAGGGGGGAATCTTAACGTTCTAGAAATATGGCGTAATACACATAAATATCAATTAAGGAACAATTTGAGGCGACTAAGACATCTCATACACAAAATCACAAGTATTGGTGGTCGCTCATAGAAGTAGAAGACAGAAGTAGAGATTAGACGAAGCACTCAACAACATACACATTGAAATCTATAGTTACCAGGCTGTGATCCGTAAGCTCCACTTCCAAATGACGAAAGCGCCGTACTGCAGGAAAGAGCCGTACCTCGACGTATGACCAGCTGTCTGGGACAGAAAGAGAACTTTTAAAAAAACTTCATGGGTCAGAACAGTACAGAGACACAACTTTCTGGAAGAGAAAGAGACCAAGAAATAACTATTTGGAACATTCAGACAGACAGATTAATTAAATCAGCTTCTGGTACAGAAAGAGCTAGAATTAATTCAATCAGTCTCTGGTACAAGAGCTAAGGTTTATTCAATCAGCTTTTGGTATAGAAAGAGCTTAGAATAATTAAATCAGCTTCTGGTACAGAAATAGTCAGGATTAATTTAATCAGTCTATGATATAGAAAGAGATTGGAATAATTCAATCAGGTTCTTCAGAAAAAGCTAGGATTAATTCAACAAGTCTCTAGTACAGAAAGAGCTTTGAATAATTCAATAAGATTCTGGTACATCAAGAACTACTGGATTTCTATGTATGGTGTCCACAGGTACGCCGGCGTTTTGTCTTCACTTTCTACTGTTATAGGCAACACTGTGGCCTTGTCTGGTCCACTCCTGACTGCTGCCATTACCACTAATGTAAGTATGGTACTTAGACAGCCGGTTGGTCAGTTAGCCTTTCCGTCACTCACTCACTCACTCACTCACTCACACACTCACTCACTCACTCACTCACTCACTCACTCATCTAATCATAGAAGTAACAAAGTAGGGTCTTTTATTAAATTCTGTACGCGAATAATCATACCAGTGTGACCTGTTCTCATACCAAGTCAATGCTAATATTATCATCACCATCATCGTCATGATCACTACCACCACCACCACCACCACCCACCACCACCACCACCACCACCACCACCACCACCACCACCACCACCACCACCACCACCACCACCATCATCATCTTCTTGTCTTGTGAGGAACTGATTGATTGTTTGATTGATTTAGGAATCGACATCACAGCATTCGGGGCATTCCCATAAACGCTCCGTCCCCATCCTCAGCAGCCAGCGAAGAGTCTTGTGAGGAACTTTGCTCCCCTAACAGTCAATTGAAATGACTCTCTGTCATAAACCGGACGTCCTGCCTTTAGTGCTGTCATGTGTAAATAATCCATCACGTCTTAAATCCGTCTACACTCTGGTGTGACGTGTAAATTATCCATCGCATCTTAAATCCATCTACATTGTAGTATGTGTCATGTGTAAATCATTGGTCACATCTTAAATCCAACTACACTGTTGTGTCATGTGTAAAACATCCATGACATCTTAAATCCGTCTACACTGTGGTGTCAAGTGTAAATCACCCATCCATTTTAAATACAATTACACTGTGATGTCATTTGTAAATTCTCCAACACATCTTAAATCCAACAACACTGTGATGTCATATGTAAATTATCCATCACATCGTAAATCCAACTACATTGTGATGTCATGTGTAAATCATGCATCTCATCTTTAATCCAACTATACCGTGGTGTCATATGTAAATTATGTATCTCACCTTAAACCCAACTACACCGTGGTGTCATCTGTAAATTATCTTTAGCATCTAAAACCCAACTAACTTAGGGTGTAATGTATAAATAATCTATCGCATCGTAAATCCAACTACATTGTGGTGTCATGTGTAAATCATCCATCACATCTTAAATCCAACTACATTGTGGTGTCATGTGTAAATCATCTATCACATCTTAAATCCAACTACACTGTGGTGTCATGTGTAAATCATCCATCACATCTTAAATCCACCTACACTATGATGCCATGTGTAAATCATCCATCTAATTTAAAACCCAACTACACCGTGGTGTCATGTGTAAATTATCCATAGCATCTAAAACCCAACTACACTAGGGTGTAATGTGTAAATAATCTATCGCATCTTAAATCCAACTACACTGTGGTGTCATGTGTAAATCATCCATCACATCTGAAATCCAACTACACCGTGGTGTCATGTGTAAATTATCTATAGCATCTAAAACCCAACTACACTAGGGTGTAATGTGTAAATAATCTATCACATCTTAAATCCAACTACACTGTGGTGTCACGTGTAAATCATTCATCACATCTTAAATCCAACCACACTGTTGTCTGCCTCTTCTCCATTTCCACGGTACACCTCTACTATAGTTACCACAGAAAATACTATGCTCTTCTTCTTCATTTTATTTTTTACCTTTGCGTTGCCACACATACACTCTTTAATTAATTTAGTTTTTTATAAACTACAGGAAACTCATTGTTCTTTGCCATTCT
Organism: Cepaea nemoralis; assembly: GCA_014155875.1. Taxonomy (NCBI): domain Eukaryota; kingdom Metazoa; phylum Mollusca; class Gastropoda; order Stylommatophora; family Helicidae; genus Cepaea; species Cepaea nemoralis. The sequence continues at coordinate 17,909 of JACEFZ010001044.1, read as the reverse complement.
TTGTCTGTGGTCCTCTATCCCTCAATGGGGCCTGGCCCTCAACGAACTCACCCCAAGCCCTCCTATCTTTGCTATACCATGTAGCTCTCCCCATGTCCTTCACATGTTGTTCATTTCTATTTCTACTTCACATATTATCAATATACCATGATTATGATGTCTTTTGCAAAGGCATGTGTCCTTAGTGACTCAATGAGTATGCTCAGGATGATAGAGATGGGGTGGGTCCGAAGAGACTGGCTACTGTCTCTGGAGCGGTCTCGCCTGGCAAAGATTAGTTTCATCTTCGTGCCAGGGCATGCGGGTGTACAAGGGAATGAGCGGGCTGACAGGCTTGCAGATAGGGCTACTGTGGAAGGCGGACGAGCCATGGACCAGACAGACATTCTGAATGCTCTACGAGAAGTAAGTCTTTTACGAGAACCAAGCGATGAATGGGAATCTATAACCATGGTCAGGCTGCGAGAATAGCAAGTTAAAAGAGGCGTGGCCAAATAAGAACACTACGCAGGAAGCCAAAGAAGAGTATAAACCAACACAGAACTGGTGTCGTGAGCCGCTACACGCTGGGGGATTTACGGAGGAGAGGATCCGAGAACTTATGGACTGAATGGTTCGATGTGCAATGAGGATGATCTGTCGATTAACCAACCAACCAACCAACCAACCAACCAACCAACCACCCACCCCCAACCAACCAACCAACCAAACAACCAACCAACCAACCAACCAACCAACCAACCAACCAACTAACTAACTAACTAACTAACTAACTAACTAACTAACTAACTAACTTCGCTTCTCCATGACCTTTCTTTCTTTTCTTGTTGTGTGTTTTTATTTCGGGGGGGGGGGGGTTATCTTATCCACATCTTTAGTTTTGTCTGGTGGGTTCCAGACTAAGCTATACTACTCTCATGTTTTCTCAATGTAAGTGCCATTCAGCTCCAGCATCTTTTCTCCACCTTCGGTTCCTTGGTATATGTCTAATTCTCTCAATGAGCCCCACATGATTGATTTTGTCATACCATTTTATTGCTTCTGTTTTGGGCAGGTACAAGCTAGTGAATATGTCTACTTTTTTTATACTCTGCCGGCCTGGCGGTCATGTGTTCGAATCCTCATCAAGATGGATTTTACTAGAAAATTAACCCGGACTACCAGATCGACACAGACTAACATAGGTACCAGGAAATATAATCGGAGGTAAAGTAGGCGGGATGATATTAACCACATCATTGACCTAGTGCCGAATGGTTCAAAATATGTGGGTCAGCCTCATGTAGCGAATACACCTGATTGCGTGTATAAGGGTCCATTGAAGAGTGAGCACAGTGACAGCACAATTTCCTGTTGCCCTGTGATAATGAGTTCAAATCCTCTTAGAGGCAACATTTAAAACAAAATTCGACCTGGATTCTTCGAGCGACCTAGCCTAAAACGGGTACCATGCCATTTTCTGTGAAGTAAAGACAGTGGACGTAGTATTCACCACATCAATGGTCTAGTAATAAATGATCTAAAAATATGTGGCTAGCGTCATAAATCCAATACATCGCATGACGTAAACAAGAGTCGTATAGTAATATACTTTTCATACCTTAAAGCACATGTAGTTTTTTTTAAACATTGTTTCAATGTTGCATTAGTTTAAATACTTGCATATTAGTACATCGTCCATGCTTCTTCTCTAGCATTCTGCACTGGATCAACTTGTCTAATGTCTCTTTTTGACAGGACACACAAGAAGAATGGCGCAACGTCTGGATTATCGTCGGATCTGGAATCGTCCTAGGAGCTGTGCTATTTCTCCCGTTTGGAAAGGCATCCTTGCAGCCTTGGGCGCAGGGCAAGCAGGCTGAACTGCCACATATAATGTCCTCGCTTGTGGCTCTGGGACGCCGGTTTTCTGTGTTTGCAGAAGCTCCACCTCTGACTCCTATCAAGGAAGACGTCTTCGTGTTTTCAAAGAGCACGGGAACACCTACAGGAGACACGGCTCCACCACAGCCTAGCATCCAATAGACCGCTCTTGTTGTACACAGAATTACATTTGAACATATTGACCATCCATCTACTGATGTGTACAAGTAATGAAGTATTAAACTGAACACCCGTTGGAGTACAGCATGCATGATTCAGTCAACGAGAAGTAGACCTAATAAAGCCCGTTCAATATAAGAAGCAGTTAAAGAACCATATAGGAATCAGATCATCCAGACTACCATGATTATGATGCCTTTTGCAAAGTACGCCGAAGAGAACTAGTAACGACTAAGCCGAAATACCACAGGGTTAATACAGTAAAGATAGGAGGCATTGATAAATCGACAGGTAAAATGACACTTGTAGCAGGAGTTTCAAACAAATTGTGAACAGAACAGAGAACTATGCTGACCTACACCCGCTCCTTCTGCAGCTTTATGGAGATGTCAACAAGTTCGAGTTAACAGCTGATTTCATTGAATATATGTAATGTGACATATGAAGGTGTACTAAAATGAAATTATATTATTCTGAAGATTTCAGTGAGAGTATATCCAATGCGAACCCAACTGGTGGGTATGGAAAGTATGTAGTAACAAGATAATATGTGAAGCGAAGCTGGAAGAAAATCTCCATGGTAGAAAGTTGAAACTATAGAATGTTGCATGAAATGCTACAAATCAATTAGCGATAATGGTAAACTACTAAGATCGATTCAGCCTCATATGATGTGCACCAGCGATTAAAAGGACGGTTTTGTAAATGTAAAGTTATTCATGAAGAGAGCTGGTTATATAACGTACAATTTGATGATAACACGAAGTTGAAAAAAACAAACAAACACACACACAGACACACACACAAACACACACACAGACACACACACAGACAGACACACAGACACACACACACACACACACACACACACATATATATATAAATATATATATATATATATATATATATATATATATATATATATAAATATATATATATATATATATATATATATATATATATATATATATATATATATATATATATATATATATATATATATATATATGCACGGTCTTCAACCTTAAACTTTAATAATCAGTCACTCAGCCAGGTGCCGTCTACAAAATGAAGGTTGGCTGCAGTGGATCTCAAACACTGTCTGCCTCCGCCTTGATTATACATTCTATGAGATTGCTGTTCGTCCACCTCTTGATGTTATCTTTCCAGTTGTATCGTTTTCTATCCCCTGCCTTCAGTATGGTTTTCATAAGAATGTTATGTTCTTTTAACGTGGTCGAAATATTTCATTTGCCTCTTTTGTTTTTCTAATTCTTTCATAAATTCTCTTTTCATTCCCCTTTCAATCTAATCTAATACTTGTGAATTCGTTTATAAGCTTTTTTAGTGACCCCGATGTACCTTAATTGATATTTCTCATCAAGTTATTGCCTGTGTTCCAATCATGTTGCATAGACAGTAGACCTACCAGAATTCAAATCTCCATCCTCGCCTTTCCGTTTTTCATCCCTGGATATGTAAACACAAAATAATGTTCAGTAGGAACAATATACAGTCAAACCTCGGTTTTCGTTGCCTTCAGTTTTCGTCGAATGTCGGTTTTCGTCATTTTTTTCGGCGAAAATTTTGTTTCGGTTTTCGTCGGCTGACTCGGATTTCGTCGACGTACCCTCGCGACCTCGTTGATAATTTTGTGAAAACAAAGGGACCCACGAGTTTTTCTGCTCAGATTGGCGTTTTTTTTCTCGTTGTGTGAGCATCATTTGCTAATAATAAAATACGAGAGCGGCATTAAGATTGCCTGACATCGGCCGCATTGTACGGGAAGTCTCCATCCACGATAAGTTCCATTGTGGCGAAAAAGAAAGAAATAAAGGAGCCTTTGTAGCGAAAGGCGGGAATGTGCTAACGAAACAGATCGCTAACCAATTGATGATGCACATAGTTGTTATTATTAATGTGGATTAATCAAAAACAGTTAGATGACGATGCATGTTTCGGAGGCAATCGTGTATGAAAGGCCAGGCCGTTGTATTCCGATCTCGTTAAGAAAATGCTTGGGACGAGTGCTCGTATACTTAGAGATTTTATGGCCAGCAAAGGATGGTTTAAAAAATTAAACAGGCGCACTGACATACACAGTGTTACTTGGCACGGCGAATGTGCGAGTTCGGACAAGACTGGGGCCGAAAATAGTATTAAACACTATAGTTATTCTCTATAGAATGTATTTTTGGTATGTATTTTGGAGTGTCTAGAACGAATTAATTGGATTTACATTGATTCATACAGAAATAACTGCCTCGGTTCTCGTCGGTTTCGGTTTTCACCGATTGTTTTCCGACGGATTATAGACGAAAATCGAGGTTTGACAATATATACAAAAATCTGACCATATGTATATATATTATGTATGGTCAGATTTTTGTCCTAAACCTGCGACTGGTCTGGCAAGCCAGCAGGGGATCTTCATACTGCTCACAGAAAAAACTATATATATATATATATATATATATATATATATATATATATATATATATATATATATATATATATATATATATATATATATATATATATATATTATTTTCGGTACTTAACATGCCGAACAGATACCTAAGGGAGAGTAGAGAAGACATCAGAGACGAAAATACTGCCGACCAGTGCACATTATTTCCCTTACATAAATATTTCACAACTGTCACATTTGAAAATATATTGGAAATTCATCCAATGTTCATTCATTAAAACAAAATGCATATAGTTTTGATTGACAAGGACATGACCGCAGTAGGACACAGGTTCGATGCCAGGTCGTATCGTTGGCTACGGGAGGGAAAGACTTTTACTCCGTACACTCAGGCCTACTAAAAATGTGATCGTCCAAACATTTTACAACCCCGAAGAGATTCCTGACACGGGTCAATATTTTAGTGTAAACAAAAATTCTAATAATCTTAACAAAATATGTAAAGAAATGTATCGTAATCTTAGTCACATTTTCTCCCTTCACTGATCTACATTTAACCTTAAGAAAGTTGTTACGTAATAATTCAATGTTCTTTCATTTTTGTTCTAAAGCGTCTGCTGTAGAAGTGTCCCAGAGAGAAGGAGGATTTAATGTTCTGTCTTCCGCTTGCCTTATTGCTTGTTCTAGTAGCATAGTTGCTTTGTTTTAAACGTCTCTTTTACTCCATCGGCTGGCTCTATCGGGAAGGTGTTATAAATGCAATTCGTAATCCCGTATAACGCGTTCGAAACGCAGTTGTGGGCGATGTGGAAGCAGGCCGCCTTGTGTTGGTTTCCATAAAATGGTATGAGTGCCGGTCTTTCAGAAAGCAATGGCAAACTACTGAATGTAAGTTTGCCCAGGAATAACAAACAGTCAAAATATGTTGGAGTTGACTGCTACGTCCTGTAAAGGATATGCAACTAACTTTAAAAAAAAACTCCATCTTGAGTTATCTCTTCCTGTGTCGTACTGTCGCCTTGTATCTCGATGTTCTCGCGCAGAACGCTCTAGCCACTTATTGAACTTTCCCCATTATAACTAAATGTCCGAACCAATACAATATTTGGCGTTCTATAAAGCTATTCATCATGAATCATGATCATTATGATCATGATCATCATCATCATCTTCCACTTTTGTTGTCGAGCGTCGAGGGAAGGAATAATTGGCTCTCCAGCGTGGATGAAACTAGATAGTGTCATTACGTGTGATTGTACAATGTCTTTGATGTTGTTCATCCATTTTCTTTATAATAAAGTCATTAATTGGTTTTATTTCTACATTTGTTATTAGTTTATCATTTGTAACTTTATCTCTTCTTGTTTTTCTCCGGCTGCATTTCTTATGCATCACATCTCACATGATGGAGGCCAGCATGGCAGAATAGATAAGAGGCGTTTCTTAAACATCCAGTGCGCAGATACCGAGTTAGTGTGGTTCAACCCCTACACCGGACAGTTGGACTAAAGTACAGGTAGGCCCCGGTTAACGTCGGGGTTACGTTCTTGGAAAACGCCACGTTAAGTGAAACGACGTAGAGCGAAACACTGTTTCCCATATAATTAAATGAAATACAGTGTATTGTGTAACACAGTAATGTTTATATTGATGGTTGTTGTTATTTATTGGCTAAATAGAGAGGGGTTGGAGGGCGAGTGGTAGATTTATTGGGACGCAGAGGCATTAAATTCTGCCTCTTCATCTGACGATGAAACTGTTAACCGCTTCCTGCCTCTTTTCCTGGCTATTCTCTGCTTGAACAAAAAAATATGTCTAATGTCTGCTGCACAGTAACCACCCTCCTCAGTATCAGCACTCGCCGCTTCACCTGGTGTCTGAATGTTGTGCAGGTGTGAACGCTTCTTAGAGCGCTCAAACCAACCAAGACTCGCTCTAAAACTATCATCGGCACTATTAGTACTGCTCTCACCTGCTTTCTTAGCTAGATCTTCAAAGAGAGACTTTGCTTTCTCTTGAATAACCATCTTGCTCACAGGCATATTCCGTTGGTTCTGGTCTTCAACCCAGACGGCCAATTGTGCTTCCATGTTCTCATAAGAATACTTCTGGTACAAGTGATCTTGGAAGCACTCAAAGGGGTTACGTTTTTAGCACCCTATTTGATTTTGTCAGCACCTGCATGAATTGTCCTTACCGTGGTTGGAGGTAAACTATGGACTTTACCGATATCAACAGCCCGATCGCCAGCCTCAAAGCGGCGTTATGGCGAAACGTAGCCACGTAAAGTGAAGTTAGTCCCAAATGTGACAACGACGTTATAGCGAAATGACGTATACCGAGGCGGCGTATAGCGGGGCCTACCTGTATTAACTTCTCGTCATTGACTTGGGGACGTAATTTACAAGTACCTCTGAAGTCGGAGCGGGTTCACCTGATGGAGAGGGACACCGGTAATAGCTAAAGCTAACCCACACGCAAAATTCAGTCCAGCATTACTAGAAGTAGTGTGTATGGACTACGCTTGAGTTCAAAGCGAGCTAGTGCAAAATAAAAACAAAATCTTGCATGATGTGATCTGACAACTCATTGTGTTTAGGACTGTCCATGTCTGGTTTTGGTAACACAACCTTGTGACGAATAAAACTTCTATACATTTCGTTTTTTGCATGCATTTTGATACTTGGATGTTTTAGGATAAGTGCTATTTGATAGTTGATGTTGTTTGTTTCTTGTATCATTAGTTCGACGAGATACGTCAAATGCAAGTTTACTCTGTACACAGCGGTGCAGTAGATGCTAGTCAGTAATACAGTCAATCAAGTGGCGTCTCCACAATGAGGGCTGGCTGCAATGGATCCTTAGCACTTTCTCTCTCTCTCTCTCTCTCTCTCTCTCTCTCTCTCTCTCTCTCTCTCTCTCTCTCACTTCTCTCTCTCTCTCTCTCTCTCTCTCTCTCTCTCGCTTATTGTTGTACACTCATCTCATCACACAGCTATTCGTTCATTTCTTGATATTTTCCACATTTGTATCATTGTCTACCTTTAGATGGTCTGTCTTCAGATTGTCCACTCTGTAAAGATTAAAACTAGGGTTGGTACTGAATATTAAGAAGGCACAGATTATGGTCGTCACTGGGAAGAAGGAAATACCTCAATGTGATATACGAGTAAATGGACATATTCTTAAGCAAGTGAATCGATACAGCTATCTCAGTACAGTCATAACATCTGATGAAAGATGCCTTGAAGAGATTAGAACAAGAATTTTCTTTGCGAAGGTAGCCTTTTGCAAGATGAAAAACATACTGACCAGTAAAAAGATATCAATTGAAACGAGAAAAAGAGTGTTGAATTGCTACATAGAACCTATACTTTTGTATGGATGTGAAAAGTGGACAATAAGCTAGTCAAGCTGAAAAACAGCTGATGGCTGTGGAAAATGTAAAGAATACCATGGACAGACAGAAAAACCAATGAACAAGTCCTTCAAGAAACAAATGACAGATCGTGAACTGATCAGAGTCATTAGACGTAGACAGTCGACATGTTTTGGGCATGTTATGAGAAGAAATGACTTGGAGAACTTGGTGACAACTGGCAAGATCGAAGGGAAGAGACCAAGGAGAAGACCGAGAAGTAAATACCTGGATGGCTTAGTCACATGGCATGGCCGAGACAGGAACACGGAGCTGATCCACGACTCTGGTAATCGAGTGAGATGGCAGAACATGACCGCCCACGCTTATCGGCAAGGCACATGATGGATGGAAAGATTAAAACAAATGAAATTGTTATATATGGATATTTGAATGTGCATACAGATTAACCCCGTGTTTGGTGAATATACGGTTAAAATAGACATAAGCCAAAACAAAGAAACTCACATTCTATTTGAAACTGTAACACGTGTTTCTGCGTATTCGTTAAATAGTGCCAACCCTATAGTTGTATATATCAATTGACACTAAATGGATGATATGGTCAGAATCACACCTGCCGTCTTTACTTCCCATTTCATTTCCTGGCGTCCATGTTAAACTGGATTTATCTGGGAGCCCAGATCAATTGAAATTAAGAACAACAAACACACAATAAAATCTACCCCAATGGACATTTGAACACACGACAACCAGGCCGTTGGGCCAGCGTGCTAGCCACTGCGTATCCATTCACATATTACAGACATTTGTCCTCAAGCAGTTTTCTACTATGGGCCTGTGATGTAAATGGACCACCACAGTTGTAGGCCTGAATGCCCGGATCAACACGTGGCCAATGTTTCACTTAGCAGGAAACCAGCCCAGATGCCGTACTCTGTTCCGACTGTGCTCGTGAGATTAGCTCAGTTCCCTTTCAACTTCGCTAACATGCCAGCTACTGCGCTAGTAATACCGACTCCAGATTATTGGTCTGTGGAATATAAGAGTTAGCTGATTATCCATGCTGGAAGCAGTGTTTTCTGGACATGGATCCCATGCCAGTTCTTATCGTTCGCTACAAGTGGAAAAGACTGACTACCTAATTCTCCGCGAGCTCAGGACTACAAACTGTGATGGCCATAACTCTTCACATACCCGCTGGTTCATGCTGTTTCCCACATCTCCGCTTTCATTTACCAGCAATGTTCCTCCACCTTCCCACCCCCTGCGCTTCGCTTGCCTTCCCCCCCCCCCTTCTTTCTCTCTTCCTGCCATCTCGACTGCCTCTTTCTTTATCTGATCGTTTTTATGGAGCCACTACACCACAAAGCCTTTCCGTCTGTTATGCATTTTAATATAAACATGACCTGCCCACAAAAAGGAGTTGAGTGTTTGCATAGCCTATTTGCCCAGGCACCCAGATGTGTGATTGTGTGTGCGTGTGTATTCTCTAGATCTTGTGTGAGTGAGTGTATGTGTGTGTGTGTGTGTGTGTGTGTGTGTGCGTGTTTGTGTGCTTGAGAAAGCGTGCGTGTGTCCCTGTGTAGGAACAAGTTGTGCACGTCACCATGCACCCCGTTTAGCGCCATGCAACACATGGAGAGACCAGTTAAGTGATACGACTTCAACACGCATTTGGCAGTTCATTTGTACTTTTCGATTATACCATTATTTCCACCCCGTTCAGTTTCAGAAGAGAAGTTATATTAGGGTCCATCCCAGGCTCAGATTAATAGTCCCGTGACTGAGCCAGCCACAAAAAGGATATTAATTTGAAGGGGATTGTTGTTCAAACAGATCAATGGCTTGGTCAGCTGTACATATGACATCTGTCATATTTACCTTTCCTTATACAGTATTAACTGATAAATGTAGACACAGAAGCAGCGTTAATACCCCAGTTGAACTAAACACATTGAATCAACTAGTGTGTATGGCTAAAGAGAATGTGGGTACGTGGTTTTCATGGAGCCAGCATGTCTTGAGCTAATGGGGTCATAGTGCACAGGCAGGAACATTGTTTATCTGAGGAAACCTTGAACCAGCAACAGAATGTAAACCAGGAACGAGTGATATCAGTATTAAAGGGATTAGTTCAGTGGGGTGCAGAGACAGAAGAAATACAGAACTAAACACACAGGAATATGAGAATGAGAGACAGAGGTAAATAATATGGGGCGGACATGGAGGAAGCTGCAGGAGATAGCAAAATATAGGACGACTTGGTGTGAGTTGGTTGAAGGCTATGATCCTATGGGAGATCAAAGAGTATAAGAAGAAGAAGAAGAAGAAGAAGAAGAAGAAGAAGAAGAAGAAGAAGAAGAAGATGAAGAAGGAGAAGAAGAAGAAGAAGAAGAAGAAGAAGAAGAAGAAGAAGAAGAAGAAGAAGAAGAAGAAGAAGAAGAAGAAGAAGAGCATAAAGAAGAAGAAGAAGACAACGAAGAAAAAGCAGAATAAAGAGAATGGGGAGATGGGGAAATGTGAAGTAAACATGTTTAAAATATATACCGCATTCTTTATTCTCTTAGTTACTGAATACCGTACACGTACCTACATATTCCGTCTTATACATGACTACATACATCAAACTGCATACGTGTGTATTTATGTAGTATCACGTTTCTAACATATTCTGGAACGGATAGTTGCTTTTACTCTTGTGCAACGCGACCAGAGATCGTCTTATCTTGAGCTAGAATGATCATAAACTTCTTGTTAACCAACTTTGAATGACATTATAGTTGTGTGTAAACACTGTCTTTTACTTAAAGCTTTTTATGGGGCTGCTGTGGAAGAAGAGGAAGAAGAAGAAGAAGAAGAAGAAGAAGAAGAAGAAGAAGAAGAAGAAGAAGAAGAAGAAGAAGAAGAAGAAGAAGAAGAAGAAGAAGAAGAAGAAGAAGAAGACAATGTTTTGCTGTCCAGCTGTTGAAGTACATTTTTCTTTTGTCTTACCCAACATCTCTTCCACAGTATTTACAAATATAAGGCTAGGTTCTCTATCCCACCTCTCAAATAGATGTGTCTTCAAATTTCATTGTTTGCATATGGTTTTGATTAGTGATCGTACTACTACTACTACTACTACTACTACTACTACTACTACTACTACTACTACTACTACTACTACTACTACTACTACTACTACTACTACTACTACTACCACTACCACTACCACTAACACTACTACTACTACTACAGCTACTACTGCTACTGCTCCTACTGCTGCTGCTGCTATACTAACACTACTACCATTACTAATACAACTACTACTACTGCTATTACTACCATTACTACTATTACAACACCAACTACTACTACTACTACTACTACTACTACTACTACTACTACTACTACTACTACTACTACTACTACTACTACTACTACTATTACTACTACTACTACTACTATTACTACTACCACTACTACTACTACTACTAATGCTACCACTATTACTACTACTACTAATGCTACTACTACTACTACTACTACTACTACTACTACTACTACTACTACTACTACTACTACTACCCTTACTTCGACTGTTGCTACTACTACTCCTTGGCTTCCTCCTCCTCTTTTTCCTGCGCCTCCCACTACCCGACATCCTTAAAAAAGGTCTTCGCATCGTGATCGCCTTCGCCAGGAAGACACTACACCAGTTCCTAGTTTAACAGATTATACGTTAAGGTTTATTTATGTGTACCGTCGGCGCTGAAATGCATATAAAGAAAGTCATTTATATTAGGCGTTAGTTTGATGAACAGGTGCGGGAGACATGGACAGCTATAAACCTCAAGAATGAAGTACATATCAAGAATGTCAATATATTAGGCGTTAGTTAAGTGTGATGGTCAGGTGCTGGAGAAATGGACAGCTAGAAACCTCAAGAATGAAACACATATAAAGAATGTCAATATATTAGGCCAGTGGTTCTCAACCGGTGGTGAATACCCCCCCCCCCGGGGGAACTTTAGGGATTTCAGGGGATGGGGGGGGGGGGGGAATGGAGAGATGAAGATCGCGTTAATACAAGAACCGATTACTTGATATTGTTTTCCCCTTCATACTTTACGATTATGTACGTTTCACCCTTCTAAAATTCATTTTATAAAGTAAGTAGACCCACAAATCACGTTTCATATGGACGTTTAGGGACGCAGAGGTGTTTCCAAGGCACCAGGGCCGGGTTATATACTGGCCAAGACCTATTGACGCGTCCTCGTCGAGCGTCCTGGACAACAGGTCCCTTCGGGGTCCTGGCTAAAGTCAGTAGGATCGCCGATTCCTCCGAAGTCGGAGAGTGTCTGCCTGTACGGCGAGGAACCACCAGTCTGCACACCGATAAGCCAGACATGGGACAACGGATACTCACGCAAAACTCAGGTCCTGTATGACATCACACTGATGTTGGACAACAGGATGCCTTCATCCGACATACAGGACTTCGCGTTGGAGCTCAAGCCAACGAACACAAGTAAGTAAGTAAGTATATGGACGTTTAGACTTGTTTTAGTATGTGCTATTAAATTTAGCTTCCATTATTACGTATACTGTGTAAAGGGGCGGGGGGATTTTAGGTAGGAAATTCGAAAGGAGGTGGGGGGGGGGGGGATGACGTTCTGAAAACAGTGGTGAAAGGGGGGAGGGGGTACGGGCCAAATTTTTAGGTAGTAAATGCGAAAGGGGAGGAATGACGTTCTGAAAATATGGTTAAAGAGGGCACGGGCCTAAAAAAGGTGAGAAACACTGTATTAGGCGTTAGTTAAGAGCGATGGTCAGGTCAATAGTAAATCAGCTATTACTAAATTCAAAATGCCTGATTGTGAAATTTGAATGAGTTTGCGTCATAATCAACAAAGGAAACTGTTGAAAAGAAATCATGAGTGTACTGGTCGAGGCAATGCTGTGATTGAGGAAGCTAAGTAGAATACCAACAAATTAAAGTAAAGATTTATGGAATAGACGTCCGTCCTGTTTAAATATTTAAATATGAGTTGTGGGGCAATTCAAAATC